>OZ007582.1:22038223-22613223 GCA_963931925.1 Onchidella celtica
TCTTCACAAGAATTCATCGCTTTGTTTACGTCATGTAGCCTAAACGTTACATTTAGGTCTGGCCGTCTTTTTCCGGCTGTTTTATGCAATTTTGCTTTCTTTATTTTATCTTATTCATCTCTTTCGTGTTCTGGATAGAAGGAACTAGAAAGGGAGAACAAGAAAGAGAGAGAAGGGGAGGAAGGGAGAGACAGAACTGTGAGGAAAGAACAAGAAAAAGACCTAGACGGAGGAGTAAGAAAGGAAGAGGGTGACGAAGAATGGAAAAGACTGAGAGAGAGAGAGAGAGAGAGAGAGAGAAAGACTCGCCATACAGGTGTGAGGATGATCAAGAGAGAATGAAGGAGGAAGAAGGACCCGAGAGGAGAGAAAGAAGGGATGAGAGACTGAGAGTGTTGATCGTACTTTGATAAATACGGCGTGCATCGAATGGTGGTGGGATGGGGGTGGGATGGAGAAGTAAGTAGCAGTGGTCTGTATTTCTCTGAACTGCGGAAGAGAATTCGGTGAAGTAAAGAATAGCAGAAAACAAAGATTTTAACAATAAAACTCCTCCTCCTGTTCCATCATTCTGTTACAGTCTGTCTATCGTCTTGTCTCTTCTTAGCAGAATGTGTCCGTTATCGGGTCAACGTGCATCTTCCAAACTCAAACTCAAACGGGTACCGGAAAACTGAGCCGGATTTTTAATCCTATTGTTCAAAACTTCAAAGGTAGCTCGTAAAAACTGTTGGAAGACTGAGCCGGTTTTTGGCATATGGATTAAACTTAATTTTTCTAACGTGCAAAGCAAGTATTATTATCGATCCCGACTGCAGCACCTTACCTTGGCAAGAACTGAATTTTACGTAAGAAGGGAAAGAAAACGCAATGTTTTACTCGAAATGTATGCTTTATTGTGGTTACATAGGGTGATCCAGATTTTACTTTCCCATCATCTGGAAATTAATAAATATATAAATAAATAAAAATCAGAAATTAAAAGTTGACACAGTGATTTTTTTTTTAAAATACAAGCTTAATTGCAAGCTGAAATATAACTATGTTACTTGTTATAAAACTGCGTTAATACAACAATATTATGGTAATTGAACTTTTGTAACAAATCATGGCATCCTCTAAATCCACATGGTAATATTGTGGTTTGAACTGAAAATTATGTTCACTGCAAAGCCTTTGTAACATATCTAACAGTTTATCCAAAGATCTATCATGTTTATACAGTCCAGTGACTTTAGGGTTGGTACATCAGGCTAATCGATCTAAAGTTCGAAAACAACATAGTCGATATCTGTGAAAAACTGGCTCAGTCTTCCGTACCCAACTCAAACCCGTAGGGGTCATCCATAAAGTACGTATGCTCGATTTTGGCAGTTTTGGACCCCAACCCCTTCCCCGGGTATGCTTTTCACGCCGGTAAGCTTGTAGTCAAAACCCTTCCCTTGTGTGAGCTTAAGGCTGCGAAAATGTTGAATGTCAGTCATGATATTATGGCCTTGCTATTTTGAAACTTTAAATAGCATTTTGGCTGCTATTTGTTTCGTTAGAAACATAGCTTGCACTTGATTTTTATGAAATCCTACCATTTATTTTGTACGTACGTGTATTTTAAGGATGGCCCCAAAACCTAGGCCCCCTGTTTGTAAGGGCGCCTAGCCCCAAACGATGGAAGAATTAAATTTTATTAATTTGGTCCCGGGAGAGGGGCAAAAGGGGGGGGGGGCATCGTTCAGACCACAAGTGAATCGTCAGTTTGCATAAAAGAACGTCTACATTGTCACGGTTAAATCAGTCGTGTCTTGCTGTGTCTTTAGCGGTATCGTCATTTGATACCTCCTTTAAAACCGCTGCTGCTTGCTTCGACTAAGTCTAATTTCTTCAACAAAGCTTTCTGTATCTGACATGCAAATTACGCCCTTTTGTTCATGCTGTTCGCTGTGATAATGCATGTAATCCGTCGACATTGAGCCCTTTGTGTCTCGAAAAGAAGAGAGCCATGGGAAACCACAGTTATCTTTCGCTGTTGTTATAAGTACATACGCACCCCAAGCGTTTTGCGCTAGGGGTGCGTATGTATATGTTACCCATCCCTAACCCCGTCCCTATCCACAACCCTAAATCGTATCGAATCCCTAACCCCGCCCCCTACCCTTTCAACAACAACAACAACACAAAAAAAAAAAAACCAGGAGGAAAAACAAAACGACAATCGGAAAGAATATTAATTAAGGCTGTTGTTAGCAGGATTTCGGGAGGAGCTCTCCAGCTCTGGAGTCACAAAAGGCTTTAAAACACGTACCCCTAACGCCAGAAATCTTGGGGGAAGTCAAGGAGCTTATAAGCTCCATGGGGGAAGTACGTACAAGTAACAACATTCTTCCAGTGACGGAGGAAAAAAATCAACAAACGAATATTAAATGACAACATAAAAACAAGCGCAGGAGAATATAATCCAGATTCATGACCTGGGTATGCCCAGAGGGTGTGTACAGAATTTCAAAAGAGGAAAGCTGTTGTTACGGGAACATAGTGTTTTACATAGAAAGCTATCGCTGAACAGTGAACACATCTCAGTAGTTCTCTATTGGGCTTCGTAATCAGACTACGCCCCCCGAACACCACCCATACAGGAAACATAAGTAAGCCTACTTGCTTCACAAGGGTTCTTTCTGTAGTCTGGAGTTCCAATCCTCTTTTTTTTTCTTTTTGTTGTGTCCATGTTTTGTTCACGATAAAATGTACAGATAACATTTCAAGATTTATATTTTGCATTTCTAAGGTTCGCCAACTTTGCACAGTGCATAAGAATGATCTCAGGACATGCGCATAATTCTTCTTCTTCTTCTATCGTTCACCAAATCTAAATCTGCAGATTTGTTCTTTTAAGAAAACTAGATGTAGTTTCTGGCATTATCCGGGATAATGTGAACCCACCGTTCTGTTTCTCTCTGCTTGATCTAGAAAGCTGCTCGTATTCTAGATTTATTACAGACTTTATACGCGCAGAGCACTATGCACTCATTTCTGGTAGGGAAATTGTGCGCACCGAATTGAACGCGCATTAATACATTGTTTCCCATGCGGTGGGCTTACTACAGGGAGCCAAAACAAAGATCATTGTATTTTACATTTTTATAACTTTTTATTTAAAAATACCTGAAACTTGAATAAACACAATCGGCCGACACAAAAGCGATTAGTCTGGATTAGTGGACACGTAGGGAAATTTACTTTGTCATCGTTGAAACTCATTTAGCTAAAAAAAAAAAAAAGGTCAAAATTACACCACAATGAATTACTCCCACCACTATTTTTTTTTTATAATACTAGCTGAGGTGCCCGGCCCTGCCCGGGATAAATCGATTTATTAGTTTCAGTTCTGGGTGATTATTATGGACCTGCTTCATTTTGCCTGTTCCTTTGGCTTTATTTTATTTTTGTTTGTTTGTTTTTAGATATTAAGTTTTACTGCTCTCCCTTTGCGCGTTGACATCCTGCGCGTCCCGCCAGCGTCCGTCAAATGGCTATGATTTGCGCACGGGTTAGTTTGTTTGTTAGTGAACACATCGCAGGAAGAGATAACGTCATGTGTATGCGGAAGTGGGCTATTATTAGAAACATACATCAATATCTTATTGGTCGTAAATTTCGGATCAAACGCTCTCGTGAATTTAGTCTTTAATTATAACCGCATTTACCGATTAACTCAGAAATAATAAACGGTTTTGTTTGTGTATAGCGATAGGAACAATGTTCGCTATCACATAATTCTTTGTGCCAAATTTCAGGTTGGTGCGTTGTGTAGTTTCCGAGTCCATAGGACTATTAGGGGTTTTGTTGTAGCTTTATTATATAGAAGAAGATCCAGCTACGGTTTTCTAAAACCAAATTACAGCCGTGCTGTGACAAAACGCCGTACTACTCTGAAATCAGATTGCCATAATACCACTCTCTCCAAGCGGTTACACAGACCAAGGCTGGCGTATACGCCAAGCTGAGGGCTCGTCGCCTAATTTTATCATATATCACTCTGAAACACCTGCTCACTGCCCACACCGCGGTGGTTCCTTGAGTATCCACAAATCACATCGTTTTCCTGTACAAAGCCAACACCCTTTTCAGTGCTTAACACAGTTTAGTATGCAGTAGAAATGATTTTTAAATAACTGGATCTGCTATGCCTATGCAAATTTGAAATAAATTCATTGGCAAGTTTTCGATAAAAACGGTTTTGATCTCGATGAATTTAAAAAAAGACTCGCAAAACCGCAGTAATATTGGTTGCAATATTAGAAACAGTGACGGTGGTTGCTGCCATAGCGGTATCTATGATTATTTGTTATGTAATTAATATGAGGCTGGTTAGTACAGAATGTTGGTTGCAAAATTACAAACACTGTAATGATGGTGGTTGATGCAACAGTAGTATCTATGACTGTTCGTAATGTCGTTTGTGGCAGTAGTAATAGTGGTTGCAATATATCAGAAACAATGATGGTGGTTGATGCAACAGTGGTATATATGACTGTCTGTAATACCGCTAGTGGCAGTAGTAATAGTGGTTGCAATATATCAGAAACAGTGATGGTTGTTGATGCAACAGTGGTATAATATATGACTGTTTGTAATGAAATTAATATGTAGCTAGTGGCACAGTAATGTTGACTGCAATGTTAGAAACAGCGGTGGTAGTTGATGCAATAGCGGTATCAATGACTGTTTATAATATAATTAATATGTCCCTAGAATTACCAGAAGTAATGTTGATTGCAGTATTAGAAACAGTATGCAATAGGGGTATCCATGATTGTTTGTACTGAATGTTGCAATGTGGGAAACAGTGATGGTGACTGATGCAACAGTGGTATCGACGGCTGTTTGCAATGAGGTTACTATCCCGCTTTGCAGCACCAGCAGAATGTTCATGGCAATATTACAGATAACGGTAGTAGTTGATGCAATCCAAGCATTTATAAGACAGCAGTGCAAGAATGCCAAAGTGCAAAACTTCCCACAAATTGATAAAATTTACTAGAAACAAGAACAGCATTCATCTGAGATCAAGTAGGAAAGTAGTGATACGATCGAACTCTGAAAGCAGTTGGTGATCGATCAGCCAGATCTATCACGGATGGCTTGAGCGATGCCACAGAATTGGCGATGTACAATTATTCTTTGAGGAAATGCGTGATCAATAACGGTAGAATCCCGCACTTTCGGATGTGCCTGCCATGAGGTTTGGGGGGGGGGGGTGTCAGGTTTACTTACAAACAAAGCCAAAAGAGAGGATGATTTCATTCATTCGGGGGAGGTCCGGCTGCGGCTGGAGTGACGATAATTTTACTTACAAAGCCGAAAGACGGGATGATTCCATTCATCCGGGAGCGGACCGGCTGCGCTTTCGGTAATCTTCCTCGCAAAACTGAAAGAGGGGTGATAAGATAAGATAAGATGAGTGTCATGATTCAGATGTTATTAAAACTCACGCAGAGAGTGAGTTGTTTTTTTACCAGGGCCATGAAAAATTGGCTGGTGGCCTTGAACGGTCCTCGCCAAATTATAGTTGGTGAGTAAATAAATGTAAAGTTAAACGGTTGGATTCACGTTTGTGGGTTTTAATGTTCGTGATTAATAAGTAATGGAGTAGGGGTGAAACAAGGTGGGGACAGTTGACATTGTTAAGTATGACTAGACCAGTTTTTGCACGTTAACTGGCTGGTAGAATAGTGCAGACGTATTACTACAATTAAAATGGTGGGAGGTTTCGACCTATGAGATAGCTGAACTAATTGGGCCAGCGGACTAGCACGCTGGGTAGTTAGATAGTATAAGACATCGTGTAACGTTCAGATTTGGTGAATACAGGCGAGCAGAAGCATCGTGTCGTGAAGTATCTCCGGTCGACCAGTACCTGAACTGTGTGCTTTGAAGACAAGAAGTCCTTGCTAACGGACTGACTGAGCTCTAGAAAGAAAGGTCTGAGTGGGCTGACCTTTGAAAGCCCACGCTGCGCTATATTGATGTTCGCGCCTACCAGTAGGCGTGAGCAATGGTAATATGTCTTATTTATTCAAGCATAATAGAGATCGGAGATAGAGAGAGAACTACAGCCTCATAGGAAGACTAAGGAAACCCCAGCTGGCACTCGACCACGAGTGTCCTGTATCATAGATCTATTGCCATAGTATGATTGGAATAATATAGCACATTGTTGATGAATTGAATAGTGATTGTGCATAAAATATAGTCTTTTGGCAACTGCTTAAATTACCTACAAGCCGAAGAGTGCTTCTGTAGGCTTTGAACGTACTGGGCTCTCCTAACATTTAAGCCCATATGATTTATGGAGAGTTTGCCTGGCGACTGGCCAGTGGCGACTCAACTGTCACTTTAAATTGATATCTAGTTTCGTATAATATACCTATTTGCTATTGATTGCAGTACCTCCATAGTTACATGAATATCAGTTGGTTAAGTTATTAATTAGAGTTTTTTTTTTTTGGTTTGGATATATACCCCTATTGTCTTTTGTTTTGTTATTAATATTTATGTAAACTATGGCCTGACCGGCCTGACATATATACGCTCTAGTTATTTAATACTTTTCTTGTGTGGTTGTGTCCGAGTGTGAGTTAGCTGCCTCTCGTGCAGTCGTAACATCCCCAAGACCCTAACTCTGCTCGTGACAATGAGATACGATCAGATGAGATGACATAAGGTAAGATAGGATAGGATAAGATAAGATAAGATAGGATAAGAATCACTTCATTACTACTTGCCGGAAATTCACGGTTAGAGAGCGTTTAAGTGCACATACATGGTACACATATCTTAGGCATCATGGCATACACATCTCAGTAAAATTACATGAATAACACGCATGGAACCTTAGTAAAAAAAAATATGGCACACATCTAGCTAAAGTGTCTTGTTGAGGCGAATTGCGGTGGGCAAAAGCGATCTTCTGTATCTTTCTTTATTTGCTTTGATTCGAATCATTCGGGTGCACTCCGGAAACAGCTGCCGTCAGGGTCGTTTTAACATCACTACGGGTCCCTGGGCAAAGCAATAGGCTGCAATCCACCCCCTTGCGCAATTACTCAGAAATTTGCATGCATGGGGCCCCCCTAAACCTTAGGGGCCCTTGGGCAGCGGCCTAGTGTGCGCATGCGTTAAGACGGCCCTGGCTTGGGGTTGGCGTTTTGGCGTGTGTGTGTTCTGTGGCAATACAGAATTGTGTACACAGCAGCTGTGGCTTATTGTATGAAATCCCTAACAACAGCTATTTATATTATAATTATGCCAGCAGAAAGGCCCAATCTTACCCGGGATAAACCAGCTCCCGCGTTTCTGTGTTTACCGCTGAGGCAGATGTGCCCACCTCACTAAGACTTGCTCTTTTCATAAACTTGTTCCGGGTCCCGTGAGCACCATGCTGGTGTGCGTGTATTTCTTGGAATGGGAGAAGGCACTGGATTGAACGCTTGGGAAAAGCAGTCAAAGCCTTGTCAAGTATCATCATATCGAGGGGTATTTGCCGATTTTGAGGTTTTGTCATGAAAGTAGTTCTCTCACTCCTAATTTTATATAGTGTAAGTGTCATATGGGTGTATTTTTCGTGGGCTTTTTTTGTTTTTTTTTGGTGAAGTTTTCGCTTTTGAAGCATATTGAACAAAACCCTGATTTTACACAGCTCTCCATACTTTCATGCCTCATTTTCTCGAGTTGGCAAATATGTACATACAATAATATGGAAAATACTCGACAATAATAATTGTGAGTAGTTCTAGGTCGAATGGCTTACTATTTCAGAAAGTGACTGCACACACACACAGAGGCGATGGCGGGAGGGAAGCGGAGGAAAGGGGGGTTTACCTCGAGTATCACCGGGTATCTCTGCCGGCCACCATATCGAGGGCTGCTTGGTTAACTGGCGTAATTCGGTTTTCACAAGTTGTTTTTTTTTTTTTTCTGGAGGCGCAAAAAGCTGAATAACTTTCTCTATCAGATCAGCTTTAACAGTTACGATATTTTTTTTATTTTTTTTTAGCAGTTATTTAACCATCAGCTTTCAGAGTTTAAGCCCCAACTTATAACACAAACTGCAAGCTGTCAGTGCCTCAAGCATGCCAAATAACCTCATTTTTGAAACTTTTCGAGTTACGTTTGTTTATCATACAACCCTCGATACTTGTATTATAAAAATTTGATTTCCCATCCATCACAAATGAATGGTCTGCAAACAAAAGGCTACCGGGATTTGCTGTCACGCTTCGCACCTACTGGAAATCGATGCAGGTTTTTTTTTGTAAGCGCCAGCAGGACTATTTAAGAAGGAAATCGTGCCAGAAGAAGAAACTAATTTCCTCATCGACCAAACATGTCACCGGGGCTCTTCACCCCCCGGGGGAATGGGTGGGTGAGGGGGGCTTCCATAAAATACGGACGTAGGAAGCAACCAAACGCATACGCGGCGGTAGCCTTTTGTGTGTGTGGGGGGGGGGGGGAGCACATAGGTGTTTCAATTACGAGAAAAGGTTAATAATTTGGGCTATTTTTTTTTTTTTAACAAAAGTTAAGATAATCTAAAAAATCTAACATAGGCGATGACTTGTAATCTAATGAAACAGTCAAATGGACAAGGTGCCTAATGTTAAAAGATGAAGGCCTTGCCGTGGGCATTTACAATTCTTCTGGTGTGTGCTGGTACAAGGAAGGGTAGTGGGGGAGGTTCAAGCCAAACCTAGGAAAAGTGTAAATGGCCAGAAAAGGAGGGGGTAAAACTCGAATATCGTCGAAATCCAATATAAGTACTTGGTAGGTGTCCACTCACCCGTGGCTACTACTAGCTGTGGGCAACCCAGTCCCTCCCTCATCCTGGCAGAGGTGGGAGGGACTATCAATATGAGTTATGGGTGGAGGTAAAGAGGAAGGGGAGGGCGGGGGAGTTGACACGAAGTCTTGACACCAGTTAACATTACAGCACCAGTTCCATGGTTCTATCATGAAACCTCGCAAGTGCCAAAAACCCAAATTTTCCAGATGAGGAAAACTACTTTTTTTGTTGTTGTTTTTTACCTTGAAATAATTATATTCCTCTTTCTTAATGATTACATTTCTAGGTGTTTAACTCAACATTGGATATATACTGCTTCTTAATCAATTTTTTTTTTTTTAAATCCATCAAGGGGTTCAAAGAATATTTACATACAAACAAAGACTTGTCATTCCTGAGTTGTGCGAATACAGTTGCGTGGTTTCATTATAGAGTGAGTGAGTTTACCAGATCTGCCTCCAGGTGAAATGTAGAGTGTGATCATTGACAAATGTTAGTAATACTGTTGTGCAGAATCACGGCCTGAGTTATTGTCCTACTGGCTAGTTGGCACTAGTCTACAATACCCGTAGCCTTTACGTTTTTGTTTGTTTGTTTTTCGTGTGTTGTTTTTTTTTGTTACGGTTACCATATCGTGATATATTGTATTTTTGTTAGCCGTGGTACTCATAATTTCTGTCTGTTACAGTTCTCATACCGACTGATTGGCAAGGATACAGGCAGGCAAACTGACAGACACAGATAGATAGATAGATAGATAGATAGATAGATAGATAGATAGATAGATAGATAGACAGACAGACAGACAGACAGACAGACAGACAGACAGACAGACAGACAGACAGACAGACAGACAGACAGACAGACAGACAGACAGACAGACAGACAGACAGACAGACAGACAGACAGATAGATAGATAGATAGATAGATAGATAGATAGATAGATAGATAGATAGATAGATAGATAGATAGATAGATAGATAGATAGATAGATAGATAGATAGATAGATAGATAGGTGGTGGGTGGGTAGGTTGGTAGATAGATAGATAGATAGACAGGCAGGTAAGTAGGTGGATAGGTAGGTAGGTAGGTAGGCAGAGAGAGAGGGGGAAAGACAGAGTGAGAGGGACAGGCAGACACAAAGAGAGACCCACAGAGAGTCAGAGCGAGAGAGAGAGAGAGACAGACAGAGGAGCAGAGAGAGAGAGAGACAAAGAGAGAGAGAGAGACAAAGAGAGAGAGAGACAGAACGAGAGAGAGATACAGAGAGACAAAGAGAGAGAGACACACACACACACACACACACACAAAACACACACACAGGTTACCAGACAATGTCTATATTTCTACTCCATCGTTTTTTCAAACAGAAAAAGAAAGCCAACGATGCTCACAGTATATACACGAGTAGGAAAGCTATTAGTGCGCCACTCTTATCAGAGCAACAATAATTGTCAGAACAATCATAGGGAACTCCCCGCAGTTTTGAGTCTGGTCATTAACAGTTACCTTGAATGTTTTGGCTATGAATAATTACATATTTGTCTGATACTACTACTACTATTTCCTGTTGCACCCACTGGTGCTTAGGGCAGCAACAAAGGATCTCCAGCCCTGCCTGTCCTGGGCCATCTTTGCGAGAGTTCCCCATGAGTGATTGAAGGATTTCATCTCTGCCTCGATTGTTCTCCGCCAGGTTGCCTTGGGTCTGCCTCGCTTGCGCCGTCCCTCCGGTGTCCACTGAAGTGCTGTTTTGGTTATAGAATTTGCTTCCTTTCGCAGCACGTGTCCAAGCCATCTCCATCGTCTCTTCGTGATGATGTTGGCTATTTCTTCTTGCTTGCATCGCCTTAGTAGTTCCTGATTAGAAATCTTGTTTGGCCAAAAGATGCGGAGAATCCTACGAAGACATGTGGTGTGGAAGGAAGACAACTTGGCGAGGTCACCTTCTGTCATTCGCCAACACTCTGATCCATACAGGAGTGTGGATAGGACACAGCTTTGGTACAGTCTGATCTTGGTGTTGATGCCGTATTGTGTCGATTTCCAGATGTTGCTCATACTTTGAAAGACAGCCCTTGCATTTCCCAGCCTACTTTGGATGTCCTCCTTTGTGCCACCCTCTGGTCTGATAATGCTACCAAGGTATTTAAATTTGTCCGTCGTGGTGAGGTTCTTGTCATCTACTTGCACTGGTGCTGGAGTGTCTACATTTAGGGTCATAATCTCTGTCTTCTTCTGGCTAATCCGAAGGCCTACTTTGCATCCAAAATTATGTAGTCTCTGCGTCTTATCTTGCATGTGTTGGTGACTATGTGACAATAGCGCAAGGTCATCCGCAAAGTCCAAATCCTCTAGGTTGTCGAAGAGTGTCCATCTGATGCCTCTTGGTGCATCCTCTGTAGTTTTCCGCATAATCCAGTCGATTACGAGGTTAAACAAAATTGTTGACATCACACATCCTTGCCGTACACCAGTTTTCACTTCAAAGGATGCATCACTGTTTCCGACACTGCAACTGAAGTTCTTGTAAAAGCTTTTGATGAGTTCAACAAGCTTGCTGGGAATCCCATAGTGCCGAAGAATGCGCCATATACTCTTTCTGTGGATGCTGTCGAAGGCCTTTTCGAAGTCAACGAAGTTCACATAGAGCTGCCTTTGCCATTCTGAACACTGTTCTATGATGTTTCGGAGTGTGAAGATCTGGTCAATGCATCCTTTCCCCTTTCGGAATCCGGCCTGTTCCTTTCTCAGTGTCTTGTCCACAGCATCTGACATACGTTGCACACTGATCTTGGCAAGGATTTTGCTGGGTATAGAAAGGAGAGTGATACCACGGCAGTTGTTGCAATCGCTGAGTGCTCCTTTCTTGGGTATTTTCACTATTCTGCCTTCATTCCAGCTCTTTGGTACTGCTTCTGCTTCCCAGATAGCTGTGAACAGTGGCTGAAGGATGGTGGCTGACTGATCCGGATCTGCTTTGAACAGTTCTGCAGTCAAGTTGTCTTTTCCTGGGGCTTTGCTGTTTTTTAGGCTCTTTATTGCTGCCACTATCTCTTCTTTCTTTGGTGGATCTATGTTGATGTCAAGGTCTTCAGCAGCATCTTGTATTATTATTCTATCTTCAGGTGGTGGCCGGTTTAGTAATTCCTGGAAGTGCTCTGTCCAGCGTGTATCCTGTTCTCGTTCTGTAGTCAGTAGTTTCCCATTCTTGTCTTTGATTGGAACACTTGGTCTTCCACCGTACTTGCCACAAATGCGCTTAGTGATCTTGTGGAGCTTACCCTGTTCTCCTCTTGCTGCTGCCTCCTCCGCATCTGCCACTAGCTGTTCCATGGCTTCTCGTTTATCTTTCTTTACTAGTCTCTTCACTTTCTTATTTAACTCTGTGTAGCTATGTTGGTACCTCTCTTTCAGCCTTTCCGATTTCACTTGTAGGAGTTTCTTTTTCATGACTTTCCTCTCCTCGATCACATCCCATGTTCTTTGTTGGATCCACTCCTTGCTTTTCCCTTTCTCATTAAATCCAAGGCAGGCTACACTGCTCTCTGTGTACACTGTAGTTACTCTTTTCCACTCTGAATCGATTCCTCTTTCTTTAGGGTTGTTCTTATCAGACTCTCGTAGAGCCTGGAATCGGTTCTTGACTTGTATGTTGAAGGCATTTCTAACACTTGCATCTCTCAGTTTCTGAATATTAAGGTGTCTTTGCTTTGATGTCTTGATTCCGGTCTTGTTCAGTTTAATTTTGATAAGTGCTGCCACTAGATGGTGGTCGCTGGCTACGTCAGCTCCTCTTTTCACTTTCACATCTAGAAGGGATCGTCTCCACATACCGTTGATCATCAAATGGTCTATTTGGTTCTTGTCTCTTCCATTTGGAGAATTCCATGTGAGTTTGTGAATTTCTCTGTGTGTGAAAAGGGTCCCTCCGATGACTAAGTTGTTCAAGGCACAAAAATCCACAAGCCTTTCTCCATTGTCATTCCTTGTTCCAGTTCCATGTTTTCCCATTACTCTTTCATAATTTATATCATCTTTACCTACCTTAGCATTGAGGTCTCCCATGACAATGATGAGATCATGCCGTGGCGTCATGTCCATTTCCCCCTGGAGTTGTTCATAAAAGTCGTCTTTGTCTGTGTTGTCGTTTTCGTTGGTTGGTGCATAACATTGGATGACAGTGATATTTGTCTGATAAACCCTGGCAAAAAGCCAGATGATGAGAGAATAACATTGCCAGATATTTACGTAGTTATTCTTCCCACCTGTCGCCAGGAGTACACATATATAGCTCAATCTGGTCTGAGGTGTCGCTACAATGTCGTTTCTCAGGGAAGAAGTAAAAAAAACGTACTTCGTGATGTACACGCCCATGCAAAGCTAATAATAGACCCAAAGCAGATGGGGAAATGCAGGCCCCCATTTCAAACTGCTCATTAAGTATTTTTGTAACTAGTGCAAAACATACACTTATTTATCTAAATTGTATTTACATTAATCTTTATGAATCTCCTTTAAAATATAAAAATTTGCTACTGAAACCCCCCTTTTTACAATATCAATATTCTTTGAATTCTTTACCCAAAGGCTCCCCGTGCACGCCACTCATGACGAAGGTACGGGGTTCTATCCCCGGTCGGTGCAGGCATGTTGGATTTTTTTTTTCGGTGGGGGGGGGGGGGATCAGGGGAAGGGGGGGGGTAGGATCAAGCAGCCAGTCTTCTCAGATAAGGACGAAAAACTCGGAGGGCCCGTGTGCACGTTAAAGATACCTCGGCAGTAGGAAGTCCGAGAAGAGCAGGCCGAACAAGGCCACTGCCCTGGCAAAATTAGTACAAATTTTTTTTTTTTAAAGCACACAGAAACAAAAGCAAGGAAAATAAAAACAAGAAATGTCAGGTGTAAATGTCAAAGGGCAGCGAACCTGCTAACATAAAGACCTAAACACACTCCCCGGCCACCTCTTTTGCCTCAACCACTGGGAATAGCCTCCTCCACCCCACCCCCCCACCCCACCCCTCAAAATCGTACGCCCATGACAACTGGCTCATCTAACCCCATCCCCGCCACCTCCACCCCTACCCCCACCCGCAGCTCTGGTCTGTCGCAATACTGCGTAATTGATTATAAGATCCACTGCTACACACGTGTGTATAATTATGATTCACCAGCATGTGACATACAAGGAGGAGGAAGTTTGTAAAAAGAGACGGCGTTTTAAGTTTCGGACCTGGTGTTTGTTCATAGCTCTTTTGAGTGCTACTATCTTATAAGTAATGTAAGCACGATACCTGCCCCAGGTGGCAAGGAGCGGTGAGAATGGATGTCTGAGTGCAGTTTTTCTTGTTGTCGTTGTTGTTGATGGGTTTTTTTAAAAAGAGTTTTACATGCACCTTTCTTGTGTGTTTTGAATTGGCCGTCCGACTATAATATACTTGAAGCCTTTGCTTTATGGAGACAAATCATACGAGGATAAACTAATCAGGACCGCAGCCCAATCAGGCTGACTTCTAGTGCAGTGGAATTTTTAGCTAAACTCAGAATTTACTCACCCGCGTACTATAACCTTGTCTACTACCAAAGGGACACCATTTATTTCTTTCTAAAGTTTATTTCCCTTGGCAAACATTGAAACGGCTTTCCTGAGCAAAAATCAGATGACATCTTGGTCACCATAAAATATTGGGTGTACTTTTAACTCTTTCTGTGTCATGGATTTTTCACATCTGCCGATACAGGAAGAAAATAGTGGGTGAGATGAATGAAGATTAACAACAGCAACATCTGTTCATAGAAAATCAACTTTCTTCCTGAAAGAAAATGGCCTAGCATTCTTGTACACTGATACATCGGTGATTGGCACAAACGTGACCAGCGGAAGAACTGGTATATAATTGATTGGCACACAAAGAGTTAATAATACCTTCGAAATCGTAGCCTGTCTACTGCTAGCGTATAGACGCTATAGTTATTATTTCTCTCAAAAGTTCATTACATCTACGATCTAGGCATCTACCGAGTCAAAATTCAAAGCTGGTCTAAAGACCCATCCTTTCAACAAAAACAAAAAAAACACGTTCAATTCTGAAGTCTCATTCCCAATCCGTTTATTTCTCAATTTATTTTATTTTGCTGTTTTGTTGTTTAATTTCTGCTTTGTTTATCCCTACGTGAATATGTTCCGTGTATGTGTGTATGTACTTCGAGCATAACAGTGTGTGCAATAGACTTTGCATAAGAGAGAGAGAGAGAGAAAGAGAGAGAAAGCCAGAGAGAGAGAGAGAGAGAGAGAGCCAGAGAGAGGGAGAGAGAGACAGAGAGAAAGCCAGAAAGAGAGGGAGAGAGAGAGAGAAAGGGAAAGAGAGAGAGAGAAAGCCAGAGGAAGAGAGAGAGGGAGATAGAGAGAGAAAGCCAAAGAGAGAGGGAGAGAGAGAGAGAGAGAGAAAGAGAAAGAGAGAGAGAGAAAGCCAGAGAGAGAGAGAGAGAGAAGGAGGGGGTGAATTGAAGGTGAAGAGAACGACATTTTCTGTAAAGTGCCTAGAGCAATAGTGTGTGTGTGTTTGGGCGCGATATAAATGATCTTCATTATTATTAATAGTTAGCCTATCTAAACATCGGGCCAGCACTGCCTAGCTGAATTCAGAAAATACTTTAGTCAGGCAGAAAACATTGGGTGTATTTTTAAAAATACCTTCGGAATCCCAACATGACCACCTGATGGCAAAAACACACGATATGATATAATTTCCGTCAAAAGTTATTGCATCCGTAAATTAATATTGCTTGGGCTAGTGAACTTGAAACCTTATCGCCTCGTCCTCGGAAAAAAAAAAGGGGGGGGGGGAGAGGGGGGGGCTTGCAATGACAAAATAGAGTATGTCACAATCATTCATTTTCTTCCTTATTGAAAAAAAAAAATCGGTTCCACTGAGTAAAATGAAAAAAAAAAAAGAGAGAGAGAGAGAGTTTGCAACGACAAAACAAAGTATGTAACAATCATTCATTTCCTACCATTATTATATTGAAAATTCAGTGTCCCCTATGTAAAAAGGTACGATGGAAACAGAAGTTAAGCTGAAAAAGAGAGGCAGGAAATGCTTCACAAGGACACATTCACAACTGATGAAAAGAAATCAAATAGGAAACATTAATTATTATTATGATGGGATGTTGAAAGGGAAGAGTTACTTACGTCCCGACCATCCAGTCAAGATAGTAAAAGATGAGATTTCTTTCATTTGACTCTATCCCTTTCCCCAACCCCAAACCTTCCCCAAGAACTAACCTGTCCTTATCCTTAACCCTAACCTATCACTAACCCTGTCCTTATCCTTAACCCTAACCTATCACTAACCCTGTCCTTATCCTTAACCCTAAACCTATCCCTGCGGTCCGTATCCCTAATCCTAAACCTACCCCTAACCCTGTCCTTATCCTTAACCCTAATTGAGGGGGTTAGATTTAGAAGGGCTCTAAGTGCCCTAAATTGAGACAATAAACTGACGGGGTTGGCATCAGAAGGGATCCAGACCCCTGCTAATTCTGACCCCCTCAATTGTCAGAGTTCAAAGTGATCCTGGGATGTGCGGTACTCTTTTTCAAAATTAAAATTCTAAAATGTCAAAATGTAAGTTGCTTGTAGCTATTTCCCTGTGCACCATGTACTGCAGTATCTCGATGGGCAAACGACTAAGACAACAACAACAGAAGAAAATAAAAACACGTAACTCACCCGTAATGTATACACACAGCTAGGTCTAGTCCGCCTCTCCAAAACTGAAAGAAGAAAAAGGCGGTGTTCAAGCACAGAAAGAATCCACCCAGATAATGTTACAATGGCGTTATATCAATGTACATTCCGATATCTCTAGCTCTCCTCGACTCTCTTGTAATCTCTTTTTCTCAACAGCTGGGCCTGCACAGTAGACCGTGTCGCTGAAATGTGTTTGTAAACGTGACACACATAAAATTCGTTACACACATATGTTATCTGTGTTTCCAGGTCACATGGCACGTAACCCACACACCGGCACCGCACTTTATTAAGATGGTCCTTGATGATATTATTTTGTTCACGTGTTGACGCACAACGCAACTATGTAATACAAACATGCATCTCCGTTTCAATTTAAGTTAAATAGAGAGGTGGAGAGCTGGGGTGGGCGTTTGAGGTATTCATATCCGGTTGTACTTTTCTTGTTGACCGAGTCAAAAATAGACTCAGCGCTGTCTTTTTTAGGGGGAAACCAGACCAAAGCTGGCGTAGGCCCCAGACTGGTGGCTCATCACCTAATTAGTATGCATCACTCTTTAACACTACTAACTGCCCATACCACCGCGGTATGGGTTGCGAGTGGTGTTATAGTGTGATGCATTATATGAGCCACAAGTCTGGGGCCTACGCCAGCTTTGGTCTGGCTTACCCCTTAGGGGGGTATCGTACCAAGCCCGGTCAGACAACGTCAAATCCTGATGGACCAACAGAACATACTGTGATGTTTCCACTTTCTCTCACTAACTTTCTTCTGACACCAGCCGTGATGGGCACGGCACAAACACACTAAATAATCGACTATCTCTCTTCTATAAGTTATAACAAACGATATCTGTATTGCTTACATATATACAATAATTATTAATTCATTCAATAATAATAGGAACATAGGTCATACAATTTCATGTGAATTTCGATGGAATGAAGTTGATGCAAATCAGTACATGCTAATTAAATGGCTTCGTAATATTCAACCTCTAGCACATTTTATAAAACACATGGGAACATTCAGCATAAGGAAACCTCTCCTTTAGGGGTGTATGGCGCTATCTGGGCACTGGTTCTTCCTCTCTACCCTGGCTTGACTGCGCAGTTAGATCAACAGGTATCGGCAGGTACCAATAGGTCGGGAAGCCAAGAAGCCACGATGTCGTTAATCAAAGTACAAGAAGTTGAGAAGCCAAGAAGGTGTTGTTCTTCCTCCTCTGTAGAAAAACAATCGCAAAGTCCTAATCTACTGCTGGAAGGCATGACTTCCATACTTACTCCATGACGGATATTCATCATTAACACTTTTAACCGCTGACACTGTTATAAGTCAGGCTGCAGCTCCCATACTCCATAGGCTCCCATATAGGCAATAGAATAAACGATCAATACAGTTTTAATGATATTTACACGTTCCCCACGAAGAATAACGCTCTCTCTAACGGACCCCATCCTATAAGGTTTCGTAACATATATGTAACGGCGTTTCCGTGACTCTCTCAGAGGCAGTAGTTATACCAAAGTAAATCCACTAGATTTATGTTCTACAATCATGAACATTAAGTAAAATACACATACATCGTACAATTAACTTACCACTCAGCAACAGCTCAAATGCCGACAAGATACCAAAGATACAACGCTCTGACAAAGGATGTTTGCGGGTTCCCTGACCTTCCCCACTCACAAGACTAGTACAAAGTTACAGTTGCAGTTGTGGTCTCCTCTTCGGCACGAAGCTGGTGAGTGCTCTCAGCGGTCTGAAGTTGGAAGGAGCGTTCGGGGATTTATACCCAGTCAGGTAGCGTCCCAAGACGCCCACCGAGTGTGCATTAGTTATCCTAATAGCCACCCCCGTCGGCTCCACGTCAAATACTATTGAAACAGCTCTACCCCCCAAGCAATTCCCAGGTGATCTGATCGACAAGTACGGCGGTCAAGTAAACACTACCCTTTTCGGGTGTCAAAGCGCCTCAGTCGCATCCCATACTTTCCCCCTCTGGCCCACAACGACTCTGTCTCCCCGCCGTTAACTATCTTCCCACGCCAGTCATAGGCACAACATTATTATAACTACTAGTCACACCTTGCCAATCCATCACCCTGTTACAATCGCCCCCACTTAAGTCGATTTTCCCTGGCAAAATCGGCTAATAAAATTATTAATCTACTTTTAATCTAGATAGAGTGTCGGCCCATAGAGCGTCTCGCCCCCTGATGTTGCTGACTCGAAAGTTATATGGTTGCAGCGCCAGGTTCCATCTAGTTACCCTCGCGTTCTTCTGGTCTTTAGTTCGCATCCAAGTTAGAGGTCGGTGGTCCGTCTCTAACACGAAGTTTCTCCCATACAGATACGCCTGCAACTTACTAACGGCGAAAACTATGGCCAGGCATTCCTTTTCAATTGTTGAGTAGTTCTTCTCCGCGGGTTTCAACTTTCTGCTAACATATACAACTGGATACTTCGTACCCTCGTCTTCTTGAAGTAGGCAGCCACTCACTCCAAGGTTAGATGCGTCTGTCTGGAGAATCAGTTCCTTGTTCCAGTCTGGCATCCGTAGTATCGGCTCGGAACTCAAACAAATTTTTAGGGCATTGAACGCGTTCTCCTGCGCGTGTCCCCACGCGAACTTTGTGCCCTGGGACTTCTTTGTGAGGTCTGACAACGGCGCCGAGATTGCACTGTAATTTGGTACAAACTTCCGATAGTACCCCGTTAGCCCCAGGAAACTCCTCACTTGTGTCTTGGTCGTCGGTCGGTCACAGTCGACAATGGCTCGCACCTTACTCTCCTGCGGTCTTACAGTCCCCTGTCCCAGCTTATGGCCTAAGTACTCGACTTCTGTCATCCCTATTAGCGTCTTGGTAGGTCTAGCTTTTAAATTTGCCCGTCTCAGTCGCTCGAAGACATTCCGACAACGTTCCAAGTGGTCAGGCCAATTTGCACTGTGTATAAGACAGTCGTCTACAAATGCATCTACCCCTTCGCCAGCATCTTTTAATACTTTCCTCATGAGCCTGTTAAATGTGGCGGGGGATCCCTTCAACCCGAACGGCATGACCCTGTACTGGTATAGCCCAAACGGTGTGGCGAACGCCGTCAGGTGTTTATCTTCCTCGGCCATCGGAACTTGATAAAAGCCCTTTGTCAAGTCCAGCTTGGTGAAATATTTTGCCTCCGCTAGATTGGAAATAATGGCTTCTACCTCAGGCATCGGTTCGGCGTCATCGGCAGTCACAACATTTAGCCGCCTGTAGTCGTTGCAGAAACGATGTTGACCATCGGGCTTCTTAACTAATACAATTGGACTATTGTACAGGGACTCGGACGGTTCGATGATTCTGGCCGCAAGCATCTTGCCTACCTCAGCACTGACAGCTTCTCTAGTTGAGTACGGTAGTTGGTAGGGTCTTACCTTCACAGGTTTTTGATCTAGCAATGGGATTTTGTGCTTGATCAGGTCAGTGAGCCCCGGTACATCGGTAAATATATCTTTGTATTCTTCCATGAGCTCTTGCATCTGTTCTCTCTGATCCTGATCTAGCGTGTCCCCTAACTGTACATCCCTGTAGGTTTCGGTCTGTTCTAGCTTAGGCATGACTGTCTCCAGAGGCATCGAAGTCGCTTCCTCTCCTTCATCGGTCTCGTCAATTATAGCTGCAGCTATTGCCTCTGTGTTTTCCTGTTCGTCTTCCCTCTCAATATACTTCTTCAGCATATTCGCGTGATACAGTCGTCTCTTCCCCTTGACGTTCACCATGTAGTTCACTGACCCTCTCTGCTCTTCTACTTTGTAAGGCCCTTTCCAAGTCATCTGTAGTTTCGATCCGTCACTTGGGAGAAGTATGAGGACGGAATCGCCCACTTGGAATTTCCTCTGTTTGGCCCCCCTATCGTAGTATTTCTTCTGCCTGTGTTTTTCGACGCTGCTGTTCTCGGCTACGACTTTCATGGCATCCTCCAATCGTTCCCTCATATCTACCACGTATTCGTACGATGACCTCGTTTCTGACTCCGCTTCCCCAGTCCACAGATTCTTCAGTATTGCAAGTGGTCCTCTCACAGGGTGACCGAACACTAGTTCAAACGGCGAAAAACCTGTACTGGCCTGTGGGGTTTCGCGATACGCGAACAGCAGTGGACACAACATTCTGTCCCAGTCCTTGGGTCTGTCATGAGCTACTCGGCGAAGCATATTCTTCAGCACTCCGTTAAATCTTTCACACAGACCATTGGCCATCGCGTGGTAGGGCGAGCAGAATATCTGTTTCGTTTTGAGAAGTGCACTGACCTCTCTCATCAGCTCACCGGTAAACTGTGATCCCCTATCTGAAACTATTTCCTTTGGTATGCCTAACCGAGAAAATATTTCCATTAACGCTTCACTGACCTGCTCAGCTGATATCCCCCTTAAGGCTACGGCATCCGGGAAACGCGTGGCATAATCTACTAGCGTCAAAATATAACGCGATCTCCCATGTTCCGTACGCGGAAGTGGACCAACCAAATCTATGGCGACGCGCGAAAAGGGCGTGTCGATCAGGGGTGTCGGCACTAGGGGTACCTTTGTCACCCTACCTTTATTGGATGTCCTTTGACACGCGTCACACGATCGACAGAAACGACCTACGTCCGCACCTATCCCAGGCCAAAAGAACGACTGCATTATTCTGTCCTGTGTGCGCCAAATTCCTAAGTGTCCCCCGAACACTCCTTCGTGAGCTATCTTCGTCAGCTCACTTCGGTACTGCTTAGGTACCAACAACTGCTCCACATCAGCACGTCCAGCCCCGGCCTTCTTTACCCGATAGTAAATTCCCTTACTCTCCTTTATGTGAGTACCTACCTCAGCCGATTGCTCCAACGTGGCTCTCTCCCTTAAAACTCTCAAAGTTTCGTCCTCTCTCTGGGCCCGGGCTATCTCACCTGGTGTGAGTTCCCCTATCTTGGCCCCTACCCTTACCTCCTCCGTTGAGTTGCCCTTGGCCTCCTCATTATCTGTGGTCTGACTCACTTTCGCACTCGCATTCTCACACTCATGCTCTTCCTTGTCAATCTCCACCTTGCGAGATCGCGTGAGTACCACACTTATCTTCTCAAGAGACGCCCCCTTTATGTTTCCTATAATCAAATCGGCCACTGGGTCTTCCACTACTAGCGCTTTGAGAAGCCCAGTATAAAATGGGGTTTCTACCCACATTTCCGCGACAGGAGCAGACCTTCTCGTCCCGTCCATCAGGACATAACTCCTGTTCTTCCCAGTTAAGCTGTTAGGAGGCAGTTTGTCCCTTTTTATAATCGCACACGTGCATCCCGTGTCACGAAGGATAGTAATCTCTTTATCCCCTATCCTCCCCTTCTCCAAAAATGGAGCGGATAAATCATTCTCCGGAACATCGTCTTCGGGCTCATGTTCTGTCGAACCTTCTAACTCAATACTCTTACCTTCCGTCTCCCAAGAAATGAAGGTCTGTGGCCCAACACTCTGCTCAGCCCCTGGTTGAGTATTCGCCCTGCCCGATGACTCCCACTGACTGTCATCGGCTTCCTCATCGCTGGTTAGTACGACTGCGGTCGTCTCTTTCTGTCTCTTCCTACAGAATCTCGCAATATGGAGAAGTGACCCACACACAAAACAACCACGCCCACTCTCACGCTGGGACTTACCTCGGTTGTCCTCGACAGTGGCAGCAGCACCCTTCTTCGTCCTGCCCTGGTCACACTGCCTACTCAGGTGATTGGGAGAGCCACAGTTGAAGCATACCGGTTTACTCACTCCTAAACCCTTACTTCTGCTCTCCTCAACCCTCTTACCTGACTTCTGCTGTTGCTCCAGCCCTCGCTTCGACTGATGAGCCTCACTATACAAGTCCGCCATCTCAACTAACTCATGCACGGACTTGGGGTCCCTCTCTTTCAAATATATGGAAAGATTACAGTCGACAATCTTCAACATCTGCTCCCTGACTAACAGATCCGTAATCCCTTCCATAGTTCTCTCTGCCTCTGAGAGGTCTACCCACCTCTCAAAATATCTCTGCAATCTCACGGACAGCTGCGTATAAGTTTCGTCCTTATCTAGACGACTCTCCCTAAACTTACGCCTATAACCCTCTGCCGTGAGGTGATACTTCTTGAACAACACCTTCTTTACCTTCTCGTAATCCCTACTGTCTTCATCGCTGAGACCGGAATAAACATCTAACGCCCTGCCAGTTAACAATGCCCCTAACATGTCTGCCCAGGTGTCTTCTTCCCAATCATTTGCCTGCGCGAGCCTTTCAAATCTTTTCAAATACGAGTCGAGATCCTCGCGCGAGTCATCAAAAATGGCAATTTTAGGTACCTTCGGGGCAGCAGATTTTCCATTCCCTTTACCATTGTGACACCCGTTTTTGGCTAGTTCCCGTTCGCATTCCATTCTCTCCCTTTCAAATTGTCTTTCCTTCTCCTTTTCTTCTCGTTCGCGCTCCTTTTCTTCTCGTTCGATAGCCCTTTGTTCTCGGTTTTGGGCTTTCTCTTCGTCCCACCTAATTTTGAATTCCTCATCACTAATGCCTTCTTGTCTGGCAAGCTTCAGTGCGCCCAGATAGTCCATCAGCAATTGACCTGTAAACAAAGCTAACAATAAAGCGTGGATCGTAACTGTGAAGTTAACAACAATA
Source organism: Onchidella celtica (assembly GCA_963931925.1). Taxonomy (NCBI): domain Eukaryota; kingdom Metazoa; phylum Mollusca; class Gastropoda; order Systellommatophora; family Onchidiidae; genus Onchidella; species Onchidella celtica. Next base: position 22,061,493 of record OZ007582.1, read on the forward strand.
TTCCTGCAATAGCAAACAACAATTTTCTCTGTGACAAAAGATAAAATTGAACAGTCAATGCACAGGTAAAATCAGAGCATGTCGCAGGCACTAAATGTCAATCTCTCTCACTCGCCTCAGGGCAGATGACCTGTCCACACAATCACACAATAGCCCCTTGACACGACCCAGATCAAAATTAAATGTTATTTACTAGCAGGATCCCACTTCTGACACCATTGTGATGTTTCCACTTTCTCTCACTAACTTTCTTCTGACACCAGCCGTGATGGGCACGGCACAAACACACTAAATAATCGACTATCTCTCTTCTATAAGTTACAACAAACGATATCTGTATTGCTTACATATATACAATAATTATTAATTCATTCAATAATAATAGGAACATAGGTCATACAATTTCATGTGAATTTCGATGGAATGAAGTTGATGCAAATCAGTACATGCTAATTAAATGGCTTCGTAATATTCAATCTCTAGCACATTTTATAAAACACATGGGAACATTCAGCATAAGGAAACCTCTCCTTTAGGGGTGTATGGCGCTATCTGGGCACTGGTTCTTCCTCTCTACCCTGGCTTGACTGCGCAGTTAGATCAACAGGTATCGGCAGGTACCAATAGGTCGGGAAGCCAAGAAGCCACGATGTCGTTAATCAAAGTACAAGAAGTTGAGAAGCCAAGAAGGTGTTGTTCTTCCTCCTCTGTAGAAAAACAATCGCAAAGTCCTAATCTACTGCTGGAAGGCATGACTTCCATACTTACTCCATGACGGATATTCATCATTAACACTTTTAACCGCTGACACTGTTATAAGTCAGGCTGCAGCTCCCATACTCCATAGGCTCCCATATAGGCAATAGAATAAACGATCAATACAGTTTTAATGATATTTACACGTTCCCCACGAAGAATAACGCTCTCTCTAACGGACCCCATCCTATAAGGTTTCGTAACATATATGTAACGGCGTTTCCGTGACTCTCTCAGAGGCAGTAGTTATACCAAAGTAAATCCACTAGATTTATGTTCTACAATCATGAACATTAAGTAAAATACACATACATCGTACAATTAACTTACCACTCAGCAACAGCTCAAATGCCGACAAGATACCAAAGATACAACGCTCTGACAAAGGATGTTTGCGGGTTCCCTGACCTTCCCCACTCACAAGACTAGTACAAAGTTACAGTTGCAGTTGTGGTCTCCTCTTCGGCACGAAGCTGGTGAGTGCTCTCAGCGGTCTGAAGTTGGAAGGAGCGTTCGGGGATTTATACCCAGTCAGGTAGCGTCCCAAGACGCCCACCGAGTGTGCATTAGTTATCCTAATAGCCACCCCCGTCGGCTCCACGTCAAATACTATTGAAACAGCTCTACCCCCCAAGCAATTCCCAGGTGATCTGATCGACAAGTACGGCGGTCAAGTAAACACTACCCTTTTCGGGTGTCAAAGCGCCTCAGTCGCATCCCATACTTTCCCCCTCTGGCCCACAACGACTCTGTCTCCCCGCCGTTAACTATCTTCCCACGCCAGTCATAGGCACAACATTATTATAACTACTAGTCACACCTTGCCAATCCATCACCCTGTTACACATACCATATTATAATTTCCTATATTTTCTTAGTAAATCCAGAAAGACCCGATAATACTATTCCCTGGCCAGACACGGTCAAAGTCTGCCAATATTTCTCTGGTGCACATGTTGCTGGCAGCATCCGACTATGTCTGACGGGGCTTAGTATGATATCTCCAATAAAATAACGTTTTTCAAATCAAGGACGAGGGGGGGGGGGTGGGGGGGGGCATGGAGGGGAAACCTCTCCTTTTTGGATTCAAGGTATTACCTTAAGAATAAAAAAAATGTTCGTTGCTATTCTGTCAATAACACTCCAGAGAGGAAAAAAAGTTTCAGTTTCGTTATGTATCAGTGAGTTGGCAATAGTAAAAAAAAAAAAAAAAAGGGCCCTACTATTTCAGTATTTGCGTCTTCGTGACTTGTGTGAATTAGAGCATACGATGTCGGCTACTGTGATTTTAGTTGCACGGGAAACCTTTCGAGCGTGAAAAAAAAAAAAACAACAACTGAAAGTCCAGACGACACGTAGATCAAATGCTACACATAGAAATACGGCACACTAAGTCAAGTCTGATATTGAGTCTGTTTTGACCAGCGGCGGATCCACTCCGAAACTAACGAAGCGTAAGCTTTCAGGGCCCCTACATCCGGAAGGGTTTCTTTTGGGCAAAAGAAACAGTTGTATGATGCAAAGCCTCGAGTAAGATAATTATTATATATAAACAACACAAGAGAAGGCTATAAAAATATTTTTAAAAGAGCAGAGAAAATCTGCCCGGGGGGGGGGGGGGGTGCCATCAAGGACAGGCGCTGTTCCCAGTACCCAAGTCTGGAACTCGGATACGATAAGCTCCGTTTTTGTGTGAGAATTTTAAAATTTCTTTATTTTTTTAGTTTTCTTTTATATTGTTAATTTATTATCCTTTTTTTTATTCGCCTGATGAAGGTCCATTGACGGAAAGCTTGATTTGTGTTTCCTTTCCCTTTGTGGTTTTATTGTATTGTTTCTGTATTATTTGAATCGCAATACTGCAGCCCGCTGAGAGTGATAAATCCCTTTGCAAGGCAATTCGAATGGCCTCCAGTCAGCTGTTCAACGGCTCGAAGGGTAGAGAAATCAATAACTTTCAGTTTCACACGCATGGAAGAAAACACCAGGTACACACACAAAAAATCTCAACAACACTTCAGTGTCTTAATAGTGCTGGTTCATTTGAGACCTATCTCGTCAAATCAGTGGTGGAGTCGGACTGGACATGTGAAGTAATAGCAAAGATATTAGATACAGTAAGATGAGACACTCCCAGACAGACTATGCACTGACCAGGGGGCAGGGCCCATGGGGCATTTCACGAAAAGAGTGCTTGATATAATGATAAATTAATGATGCGGATTTGTTACAGTGCTACTGCGACTAACAGCAATCACAGTTTTCCTACATCGATTGAAGTTGTAATTATAAAATAAGTGACTTCATTTAAGACCTACAGGGACAACTGTATAGTGAACCAAATTCAATATTTTCTCTTATTATTGGCTTTGTAAAATACGGTATTGTAGTGACTTCCGCGCATTCGCCGCTATATGGCGGTGCGAAATCTGTGCACTCTAAACGCGCTAGCTGTCTCATCATAATTATTGTATCTAGCTTCATGGCGTTAGATTCATGAAAAATCATATATTGTTGTAGACACAAAGACATGGTAGTGGGGAATCATTAATCAGCCAATCATATCCCACCGTCTTCTCACACATAGACGTTTTCGCTGAGCTCGCTCTTGCCATTACAGCGTCGATCACCTCACGTACTGGCGTTTCGGTGTTGGTTTTGAGAAACATGACTACCTCATCATTGATAATGGTGAGACCTATATTCGCACAAACTGACGAATCGATATCTTTGGTAGTTATGAAAGAATAAGCACAGGCGGTTTTACCACATTCTCGTCCGTAAGAAATCTCACATTTACTACAACTTTGAGACTCTTTCCTGTAAAATGGGACAATTATTGTTGATATGCCAGTTCGCGATCTTAGTTCTTGTTTATTCCATCTCTATTTTCTGAAAAAAGAAAAAAAAACACGGAAATCTTTAAGAGTGTAGAAGAGGTATAACAAATGCACACTTTGACACTTGTTTACACTGCTTTGTGGCAGTTATCAAGCTATTTTACAGTTCCAGCTTATTCTAACTCCTTATCATAATGCTAAAGCCGCAAACCTTAAAACGTCGAATTTCTCAGTTGTGCTAAAAAAGTGGAGTTAAAACGAACAAGATTTAAACTAGAACTGAAGTCGCGAATTCGTGAGATGGATGATAAAACGCATTACACAACTACTCCCTCCAGCTGTGTTATAATGTCATTATTACGCTTTTCTCCAGCACTGACAGTAGCTGGCATTTGGCATTTAAAAATCAATAGACACTTTAAAGGATTTTACTGTGTAATTAAAGAAGACAGCATAAGACTTAGTGTCAAGCTTTCAGTTCAGTGACAAAGTGTATGGTTAGCTCGCAAAAAAAGGTATAATTTAAACATACTGGAGTGAAAATCCCATTTAATGTGGCTATTTTTACTGGGTCTGTCCCTCTATCTACTAGTGTTTGTTTCTTATCTATCTACCTACCTATCTACCTATCTACCTACCTACCTACCTACCTACCTACCTACCCACCTACCTGTCTGCCTGCCTACATACCTACCTACCTATCTACCTACCTACCTACCTACCAATCTACCTTCTATCAGTCTATCCACCAGCCCTTTTACCTACCTTTTATCAGTCTATCTACTTACCCACCAACCTACCTACCTACCTACCTACCTACATACTATCTACCTATGTACCTACCTACCTACCAACCTATCTACTTACCTTCCTGCCTGCCTGCCTATCTCTCTGTCTCCGTTAATCAGTTTGTTTGTCTGTCTGTGTGTCTGTCCGTCTGTCTAAACACGTCTCCTATTCAGAGCCTGTGCCAAGGTCGGCACATAGAAACCACAGACCAATCTTCCACTCCAACTTTTCAGTTCTTTTAGCCCAAACCATGGTATTTTTCTGTCAGTCAGCGGACAAAATATTGTACAGGGCCAGTTCTGAGTCATTTGGTGCAAAAATAATCTTATCTGAGTGTCACAAATCCCAGACTGGGAGATGTAATAGTTTATGACAGGACAACAATCACGAACAAACAAGTTTAACACTTAACAGAACAACCCATCAGACTCACACATTTATTAAACATAATTATACAGATAATAGCGCAATTACATACATTATATTATTGAAATTAACTGCCGTACAACGGCCTTATTCTCACACACACTCTCCCTCGGATCCACAACCCGGTAGTTACTCCTAAAGGCACTTCGGCCTCAGCCTCTCCCCTCAGGGTCTTAATAGCACATTAATAATTCACTGGCACCGCAGTCTCTCAATATCACCTTCCTATTGTCATACACCTTAGCACTGCCCTAGCACCTCAGCAGGGCAATAACACATTATCATTTCAATAGACATTATCATTTCAATAGTACATTATTAGTTCACTAGCCCCTCAACATGGCAATAGTACATTATCACATTCACGCTCATATCTACGTCCCTGTCCGTGGCCTGACTGCCACGACTTTATGTGCCTCTACTGTCCTGCACTGACAGCCTCACTTCTGGCCTATGTGTGGCCTCCGGCCCTATGCTGGCCTATCCCGTGCTCATCGAGGTGGCTCTGCGGCCCGTCCTCGACACCTACAACAATAACATTACATTGGTATAATACCCTACCATTTCTATTCACTCCACCTCTCCTTACAACCCATGAAGCGTACACACACTAGTTCACCTTTCACTCACCACACATCTTACGGTAACACACCTCCATCGGAGTACACACTACTCACTCGCGCTACAAATCCATGAACTCACTTTCATCTATCGCTCATGGCGCACATTGCTATATCCAATATCAAGGACTTCCACATTCCTCACATATACTTATTTACATCATGGTAATAGACGAATATAATATAATACATCAATCATAATTATCAATCAACGTTCTACCTACCAGTCATCACTGGAAAAACTCTCTCACTGGTCTCTCGACTGCTCCCCTTATGTCCGCCCGCTGGGCTCTTACTAGCGTCCGTTCCGTAGGACCTTCTAACTTGCAGTGATAGTAATACAGCGCTTTCGCCTCATTCAGACCCCCCACTACTCATAACATGCACGCTTAACTTACTTGTCTACGTGCGTTAATTTTACTCTCCTCCTTTCACGTCTTTCCCTACCTGTCTGCCGTGAGCCCTTCTTACTCTACACCCGCTCTGTAGCAATCCCCTTAATTGCACTCACTCCACTCGTGACACTGAGATTTTGGACGGAAATGAATCATTGTTTGGTGGTCGGCAACTTGAGTTTCCCATAGGATCAATTAAAACACTTTGTTTCGGAACAATGAACGACAAGTAATTTTCTGGTTTGGAAGTTTCACTTCTGGGTTACTCTCTCGTTGTTTGCTCATATGTAATTTTGGGGGTATTTTGTGTATTTTGTATACTTCATGTATCCCATTTGGGAAATTTGCCTTAGTGTAGTTGCAGCCCAGTTACAACCGGAGCAGACACGTCGACACAACAGTTCAGTGTCGATTGGCGCTTTTTTTTTTTTTTGGAGGGGTTGAGGGGCGGCGGGGGGGGGGGCGGGGGCGGGGGAGTGATAGGGATAAATTTCAGAAATCCGAGAAGACTAGGTGCTCCATCATACCTCCCATAGGATCAGGGACAGGAAAGTATGAGAAAAATCCCAAATTCCAACGTGCCTGCGCCGACCGGGATTCGAACCTGGTACCTTCGGCACGAGAGGCCGAGTATTTAATAATACGTCTGGATATGGTACTAATATACTTCAGATTCCGAGCATTCAACGATTTCTCGGCCGGACACAGTGAAAATAGTATTGGTTTTCAGTGATTCGGTGATCAGAGAAGAATTAATGCAGTCAGTAATTTCTCAGCGAACCCTTGAACTTCTGTTATGTCAGTTTCCATAATTATTATCATTAACAGAGAAAGCCTGGATTTAGTCTGATAACACTAAGATTTTTATATATATATATATTTTTTTTTTGTGTACACGGTGTCTCAAAATGGTACTTCAGTCACACCCAGACTCTTTTGTATCGACCTATTGTGTATATAATATATAATTCAGGTTTCCGGCAATCTTCTAAAAGTGTTGTTATGACAATAAAGGACTGATCTTCTTCTTGTTTTTTCGCCCCTTTTTATATAAGTCTAGTGTATGAGGGAATGTATTTGAGACGCGTTCAATTTGGTGCAATAAACCTGCCTAGAAACGAGTGTGCCGGTGCTCAAATATGAGATCTGTGGCAGACCTGTTCCATCAAATTTCTAGATCATCCAGGAGCAAACAGAATAATGCAACAGAAAGATACGGAAGATCGTTTTTGTCCTCCGCAATTCGACTTAGAAATACATTATAGTAAGATTTGTACCATATTTCACCAGCTTTCCTTGTCATGTTACTTCATGTATTATATATGTATTATATATATGCTTATCATTGAGTTATGAGATGTTTATGTAATGATGTCTTTGATGGGTGTACCATTTGTATGTGCTCTTATGTGCTCTGTAAATGTGAATTTCCTCCACGGGATAATAAAGTGATTCTTATTGTTGTTAGTGTGGGAATGGGAGAGAGACTGAGAGAGGGGGGGGGAGAGGTAGAGAGAGAGAGATAGAGAGAGAGAGAGAGACACTGCATAGATAGACAGAGAGGGAGACGGGCACAGAGAGAGAGAGAGAGAGAGAGAAAGCGCGCGAGAGAGAGAGAGAGGGGAGGGGAGAGGTAGAGAGAGAGTGAGAGAGACATTGCATAGATAGACAGAGAGAGAGACGGGCACAGAGAGAGAGAGAGAAAGAGCGGGGGTGGAGAGATAGAAAGATACAACACACACAAGAGAGAGAAAGAAAGAGAGAGAGAGAGAGAGAGGAGGGGGGAAGAGAGAGAGAGAGAGGAGGGGGGGGAGAGAGAGAGAGAGAGAGAGGAGGGGGGGGGAGAGAGAGAGAGAGAGAGGAGGGGGAGAGAGAGAGACAGAGAGAGAGAGAGGGAGAGAGAGAGAGAGATTGTTATAACCTTAATGGCAAATGAAGAAGTAGTTGGGTTTTTGTGTTTTTGTTTTTCACTTTTTTTTTTTTTGGTAAAATAAGTTGCTGATTGTCATTTACTGCCAACGCTGTAATGTTTTCACTGAGTTGTTGTTGTTGTTCTTGTTGCTGCATTTGTTGTTGATGTCGTCGTCGTCGTTGTTGTTGTAGTTGTTGTTGTTGTTGTTTGGTGCGTTCCAGTAGCTCTTTACTGATATCAAATTCCCACATTACAAGTCTTTTTATCCGGTCATTACAAACCCATCTTACTTTCCTTAGGGTGAAATGCTTACATACCCAAGCCTATTATGTTTTTAAACGAAACTATACACGTTGCTTAGCAACCATTTAGCCTCTAACAAAATCAATGTGCTAAACGATTGGGATTTTGCAATTTTTCAGAGACCTGCGTAAACAAACCAATTTCCATGGCAACGGAATCCTACACGATCTCGGTAAGTAAGTCAGGAATAGGCTTAAGACTTAGAGGTGGACTAAATTTTTAATCCGCTTATGTACGGGTGGGAAATTTACATTCCTGGGGGGAAGGGGAGGGGGGTGGATGTGAACAGTTCGTGCACCAGCCAATGCTACGACATATTTGAGTTTCAGAACGCTCCAATTAGTGAGCAGCTGCGCGAGGTCGCATTGAAACTCAATGTCGTGACATCACCATCTAATTAGTAGGCCCATCAAAAATCTATTCTGCGTGTCTAAGCGTAGGCCTGAGGAAATACAGATGAACAGGTGCAACAGTTTGCCAGGGGTGTGTCTCTCCCCCCCCCCCACCCCACTCTACCCCAACCAAAAACCTTTCATCCCATCCCACAAGATAGGTAGGTAGGTTTTCGAGGGATTATCTATCTATCTATCTATCTATCTATCTATCTATCTATCTATCTATCTATCTATCTATCTATCTATCTATCTATCTATCTTTCTGTCTGTCAATCTATCTATCTATTTACCTATCTATTTATCTATTCAACAGTTTTTATACAGAATCAGTAGATATTCTGTCCATCCGTAACAAGTCAACGTGTTTGCCTGTCTGTCTGTCTGTCCGTCCGTCCGTCCATCTATCCATCCATCCATCCATCCATCCATCCATCCATCCATCCATCTATCAATCTATCTATCTATCTATTTATCTATTCAACAGTGTTTATACAGAATCAGTAGATATTCTGTCCATCCGTAACAAGTCAACGTGTTTCCCTACGTGTCTGTCCCCATTGTGAACACAATGCCATTGTACCATTAACTTTATAAAATTAGCTTTTTCTTCTGTACCTATTTTCAGCGCTGTCCGGCAAACTTTAGAGCTACACAGTATGACGGCTCCTTTCTATGAAGTGTAATTTTTTTAGACGTATTATCTTCCATGCACGCGTCTTGCAGAAATCGTGCGTATTTTTCATTTCCATGATGGCTTTTCTACAAGATCCCTGAAAATGCCCCCAATGAAATAATATAGGATGCGCGTTTTAAAACTGTGCACGTCTTCTGCACCTACATTTTCGGTCCCTAATACGTAAGAAAAATGTATCAAAACTGCTAACCATGGAAATAGGCTGAAAGTAATATAAGCGCCACCTTCATCAAACATCAAACTGCAACAGAATCGGGAGTTAAAGTTTTCGGTTCGTAATACGTACGTAAAACGCATCAAAACTGCGGACCATGGAAAAGATGCTTTAAAGTATCACGAGAGCCACATTTATCAAACATTAAACTGTTTTTCAGAGCCGGATCTCACATTTACACACGCGGCAAATGAACTGGTTTGATCAACACAGTTTTCACTCCCTGGGGATTCGTTACTTCGATTTAACTTTATCCCGCCAGCGAGATGGAAAATTTCAATGCTTCCTGCTACTAAAAACGTCAATTTTCATCCTCCTTCATCCTTTTTGACAACCAGGTTGTTCGATGGGTGGTTGGCACTTGGACTTTTATATTTAAAAAAAAAAGGTTGAACTCATTTTTCATTTCACTGCATTAATGTTATTATTGTATACCTGCATAACTGCCTTATCGATATTATTGTATATTAAGGTATTTACTTTCAAAAACCATTTCAACAACTATCAGTATTAGGTGAAACAATATCATATGTATTAGAAAGCAACTCAAAATGGGAAGGAATGGAGGAAACAAGGGTCACTCATCAGGTCAGTGTCGGGGTCAGAGTCGACAGCAATGTAGAAACCTTTCAGCACAGAGCCGTGACGTCATTGGACTCGGTGTCGGTGTCGACTCCAACGAGATGGAGCCTGGAGTCGCAACACTGAAAAAGTGCTGCTGCTGCCGCCCAGCCCTAATGGACAGAATAATAGCAGAATGACAGGACAGAGGGAGGCCCTACCATAATCGCCCACCCGCCACCCGCCCGGCGGCGTGATTTTTTTTTTTTTTCGTACTAAGTACTCACTTTATCAAATTAAGGAGCGGGGCAGCAACACACCCCCAAACACAGGTCATCGGCTAAGGGATTTCTCGTCCTACCGAACACTGCCATGGGTGCTGCAGTCTCTGGACTACAGGGGCGAGGCTTCCTCATAATCAAATAATCATTTATTACCCTTCGAATATTAATTCTAGAATTACTACGCTTTTCAGATCGGGCCAACTCCAAGTCCATTTAGTCAGTTCAGTATTCTGTTCTACCTCGCTATTTTGGGTTTGTTGTTATAGTCTAACACCCCTCATCGAAAAGCATATTTGTAGGGAATTACACCATATGAACTGGTCCAAAATCAGTGATTAACAAAGCCGAAGAAGACTTGACTACACCCAGAAGCGAGCTTGAGCATAGCCTGTTTTCTTCAAAGCGGCGCCGCAGGCAGCAAAATAGTGGGGGGGGGGGGGGATAGGTTTATAATCAAGGTTTGACCTGATTTTACGTACTTATGCAGGTTTTTCACTTTGCGGTCGTTTTCATCCCAATCGAAAGGTAAAGAGTAGAGTGAAAGAGTTTGTGTGGATCTTTTTTTTTGTTTTGTTTGAGGTAATCTAAGAATAATTTACTCTATGCACAGCAAGCGCTATCAAAGAATAATAATTATTAAAGTCTAGATCTAGATATAACTGTGATCAAAATCAGTCGAACGTATTAAGAACATCAAGTCACTTGATAGGTCGCTCTCGAACCTAAACCGCAACGGCAGATAGCCACTTCTCCGAAATCGCTACACATTGTTGTGTCACAGAGATGCCATTTAAGCACTTTCTACCATTTAATGTTAATGGGTCCTTTCCGAGAAACTTTATGAGATGGTAGAATAACAAAATCTCTGGCTATGAATATGACAATGAAAACGTGCTGTTCAAATTATATTTTAAAAAATGGGTGAAAAATATGCGTTTATAAGTCTGTTAGTATGAATGAATAGTTTTTCAGATTAGTTTGGCTTGTAAATTGCTGCATTCCCGTCCTGTTGACAAGAATAGTCCGCTCTTCAGATTTTTGCAGTGCCTAGCAACCGCTCCATTGTTTTAGTCGCTGCATTTATAATTATGTACATATGATGTAGCGATACGTCCTATTACAAGGATCTTACTAGCTTAAATTCTGATTACCCTCTGCAGAGGGCCACGCTTCGCCCCTGCTGGACTGTGCACCCTAACCCTAACCCTAACCCTAAAATGACTCTGAACGTCACCGAAAATCCCTGTTATTATGTTGGAGCTGTTTCTGCCACGCTCCTGAATTTGGTAAAGTGAGAACGAAAAAAACAAACAAAAAAAACACGCCCCCCGGCGCTTTTGACAACTGCCCATTGTCACGAGTGGAGTGAGTGCAATTAAGGGGATTGCTACAGAGCGGGTGTAGAGTAAGAAGGGCTCACGGCAGACAAGTAGGGAAAGACGGGAAAGGAGGAGAGTAAAATTAACGCACGTAGACAAGTAAGTTAAGCGTGCTGTTGTGAGTGGTGGGGGGTCTGAATGAGGCGAAAGCGCTGTATTACTATCACTGCAAGTTAGAAGGTCCTACGGAACGGACCTGTGGATAAGAGCCCATCGGGCGGACATAAGGGGAGCAGTCGAGAGACCAGTGAGAGAAGTTTTCCAGTGATGACTGGTATGTAGAACGTTGATTGATTATTATGATTGATGTATTATATTATATTCGTCTATTACCATGATGTAAATAAGTATATGTGAGGAATGTGGAAGTCCTTGATATTGGATATAGCAATGTGCGCCATGAGCGATAGATGAAAGTGAGTTCATGGATTTGTAGCGCGAGTGAGTAGTGTGTACTCCGATGGAGGTGTGTTACCGTAAGATGTGTGGTGAGTGAAAGGTGAACTAGTGTGTGTACGCTTCATGGGTTGTAAGGAGAGGTGGAGTGAATAGAAATGGTAGGGTATTATACCAATGTAATGTTATTCTTGTAGGTGTCGAGGACGGGCCGCAGAGCCACCTCGATGAGCACAGGGGATAGGCCAGCATAGGGCCGGAGGCCACACATAGGCCAGAAGTGAGGCTGTCAGTGCAGGACAGTAGAGGCACATAAAGTCGTGGCAGTCAGGCCACGGACAGGGACGTAGATATGAGCGTCAATGTGATAATGTACTATTGCCATGTTGAGGGGCTAGTGAACTAATAATGTACTATTGAAATGATAATGTCTATTGAAATGATAATGTGTTATTGCCCTGCTGAGGTGCTAGGGGAGTGCTAAGGTGTATGACAATAGGAAGGTGATATTGAGAGACTGCGGTGCCAGTGAATTACTAATGTGCTATTAAGACCCTGAGGGGCGAGGCTGAGGCCGAAGTGCCTTTAGGAGTAACTACCGGGTTGTGGATCCGAGGGAGAGGGTGTGTGAGAATAAGGCCGTTGTACGGTAGTTAATTGCAATAATATAATGTATGTAATTGCGCTATTATCTGTATAATTATGTTTAATAAATGTGTGAGTCTGATGGGTTGTTCTGTTAAGTGTTAAACTTGTTTGTTCGTGATTGTTGTCCTGTCATAAACTATTACATCTCCCAGTCTGGGATTTGTGACACCCATGTATGGTCATAAAACTGTTACTGATCACCTGTCACATGACTCGGCCGCCGGAGATACCGAGAAACCCCTTTGAATGAACAGCAATGTGCATTATTTAATCCTTCCATGCTCTGGAGCACCTCATTAAATGTTCACGTTTAACGTTTGGGCAGGGCTGGATTACGATTTTGTTAGCCCCTGAGCTACAGATTCTGTGAGGCCCCCAGTAATGATTAATAAAAGCACCAATTTCGGATTCTTGAAAATCAGTTTATTCAACATCTACGACACAATGTCAACACTACTAGGCCGGCATAGATGAGTACCAGTGTAACACAAGAAAAAGAGAAGAGATACTATGATATTTTCAAAACTGAAATTGGTTTTTGAAATAATAAATTTATTTGTCAAAATAATACTATTTGGTTTAAAGAGATATCATAAAAACCACAGAAAAACTGTGGGGTCGCAACAGGGCTATAAGCAAAGTCAAAATTGTTCAAAAAGAAAAGGTTGTATGTTGCAAAACCCCGCATGAGAAATAAAACCTAAAACAATACAAAGCAAACTAAAGAGAAGACAGAAAATACACAAAATTTTCGGCTTTCGCCTTTTTCAAGTGAAAAAAAAACGAACAATAAAAGATTTCAACAGGAACGAAGTGAAACAGTTTGCTCGCAGCTAAGTAAACTTTGTATTGTTTGGGTTTTATTTCCCACGCGGGTTTTTTCAACATACAACCTTTTCTTTTTGCCCAATTTTGACTTTGGTTTAAAGAGAAAGACCTGCAACAAAAGGTAAAATGAGGCTTCGATATTTATAATTTTACTTCATCTCTGGAGGCCCTCGGCTGGCAGAGGCCCCCAGGCTGCGGCCCGTAAAGCCCATGCCTCAATCCGACACTGTTTGGGTCACTTCTTAGTGTTCTTTGGTGTGTATGTATTGTTAAAGGATTGTACATGTAGTCTAATTACAAAGCCAAATAGAGAAAATACGCAGCTGTGCTCTTTATTCAGTTACAGATTACTATGTAACATACTACTGCGCCTTATTGCAAGATTTAAAAAAAAATAATTTTTTATCATAATAATTTTTCCATATAAATATTCTTTTTCTTTTTAATTCACTAGATGAAGTTCTCGGCATTATCCGGGATAAACCTGTGAACCCACCCTTCCATCACTCTCTCTTTTTGGTCTAGAAAGCTTCCCATATTTTACAGTCGTACTGCAGATTTCATGCGCACCAGAGCACTACGCACTCATTTCTGGTAGGGAAATTGTGCGCACCGAATTGAACGCGTATTAATACAACGTTTCGGGTTCGGTGGGCTTACTACAGGTAACCAAAACAAAGATCATTGTATTTTACATTTTTACAACTTTTTATTTAAACACACCTGAAACTTGAATCAACATAATCGATCGATAAAAAAGCGATTGGGCTGGATTAGTTGACACTTAGGGAAATTAACTTTATAATTGTTGAAACTATTATTTAGGCTGTAGCGTCGAGCAAAAAAAAGGGGTCAAAATTGCACCACAATGAATTACTCCCACTACTATTTTTTTATAATAAGAAGATAAGATTTGGCCAAATTAACCAGTTTTGTAAGTTACAGAATGTTTGGGTGAAATAATCTTAGTCCAGACACCAAATGGTTAACGGTTCATTTATTTTCACCCGAAAATCCCAAATCCTCCTCGTTAAAATCCACTGGGGCGAAAAAGACCCGTGTTCCCTGTATGCTGCACGTTTGCGAGACTGCGCAGTTACTGTATTGATGCCAAGCACATCAAAATGTTGCCGTTCATTTTAATTTACAAAATACAATATTTTTGGCAAATATTTTTGCTCAAAGCATCAGAAGATCGACTCAGTGGCTTGGAAAAATTAGAGAGAACATTGAAAAAGACCCAATTGGCGACGCAGTTTGCGGAACTTTCGGGCGTCCTACCGGTAACTGTTGTCATGGCAATGTCACATTCAATGACTATTGATTATCGTTCCTGACTAGCCAATCAGGCGGAACACGCAGGGGTTACTTCCTTGTATGACCCCAGAATGGGCCTGCCCGCCACGCTGTGGGAATCTAGCAGGAATGGGGGTGGGTGGGGAGGGGGGGGGGGTAACCACATACTAAAAGATTGTTTGCTATGCCGTAATTTTGTTTTTCTGTGATTATTGCAAAACACAAATAAATTGTTGTTTTTATTGTTGTTGTTGATGCTAATAATATTGTCGTTGTTGTTGTGGTGGTGTGGTGGTGGTGGTATAATTGGTGGTGGTGGTGGTGGTGGTGGTGATGGTGGTGGCGGCGGCGATGTTTTAAGCCAACATTCCCTATTGGGTGCATCTCATCAACTGTCCAATGATTTCACTTTGGACCCATTTTCGATTCGAAATAGATTGTTCTTTCTCCTAAAGGTATCTGGACTTACTAGGCGAGCCCAGCAATGTGAATCATGCAAACTTTTTCTTTGCACAAAGCCCAACCGTGCGTATAGATCTGGGTCACGTTAATAACGGCACTTGGATTCTGTGCGCAGACTAAAAGAATTCACTGTTACCGCGTACACCACATTCTTTGTAGAATACACAGATATGATAAACTCACAGAGCCCTATTGTAGTGTAGCTCTATGGATCAATTTTATTTTCCACCAGCAGTGTGTAAAGAGAGGAGCGGAACGAAATTGCCGATCATATTTTTTATTCGACTTAGCGAAAATGAATCTCTTTTTTTTCGGCTAAAAAATCGTAGATTTAATTATAATCCCAGTCTGAATTTTGTTCAAAATGGATGTGTCGGCGTAAATTATCGTCAAAAAAATCAAAGCCGTATCCAAAGTTTCATAATTTTTGGTTACACAGTGGGAAGTTTCAAATGCTTACATGTTTACCCTCTTCTTCTTCTTCTTCAAGTGCCGGATCTGGAACAGATATCGACGATCATGGTTCGTCACTCATTCCTCCGCTCGGATGCTCTCAAAAAGCCCATAACAATTTGAATGTCCTAGTTTTTCCTGTTGCCCATCATTCTGTTCAATCTCTCTATAATATGTTACTCTTTGTCTACCCTTTTTTTTTTTTCTTGCCCTCTATTTTTCCAGTTAGAGCAAAGGTGTTCAAGACCTTTATGCCGGTTCAGGTGTCCCATGAACTGCAATTGTCTTCTCCTAAAGCTGGGTTTTCATGTGTGCGGCAACGGAAACGACAAAAAATCCATCAAGTAGTAAAAGGAAAAGGTGTTTCCATGTCTACGTACAGGGCGTTTTGTTACACATGAAAAACATTCTTTCCATTTCACTACTTGAAAAGTTTTGGACGGTTCCTTTGCCTTTTCCGTTTCCGTACACATGAAAACCGGGCTTAACTGTTTTTATTAGTGATCGCTCTGTATTGGTGTTTTTCATCGCCATTTCATTCGATTTCCTTTCCTTCCATGAACTATTTTAGGAGTTTACCCTCTAGCTCCATTATAATATGATTATTTTTGCTGCGTTCTTTAACTATTTTCAGTGGACTGATGTTCGGGGGGCGTAGTATAATTACAAAGCCAAATAGAGAAAATACTGAGCTGTGTTCACTGTTGAGCTAAAGCTTATAATGTAAAACACCATATAGTTCCTTAACCACAGCTTTTTCAATGAGTTTTGTAAGTCACGTAATTTTATCCTAACAAGGCAATCCAGATCTGCGTCTTGGCATTTTGAAGGTTAAGTGGGGGAAAAAAAAGCAGCTCGAGGCTGCGCTATTGATTTTCCTTCCTCCACTCGTCGGCATAAATGGCGATGTAAATATACTCTCAGTATCAAACCACCGGCCACCGTGTGAATGCAAAGAAAGTTATGCACCCCTTGTCAGTCATGGGCTATAAAGAGCCGCACATCTAATCCAGATCCAATATTGCCATTTCTCTGCAGCATCCACATGCGTGTTGACACTTCCCTCTGCTCCTGTACATGGTTTATTTTCACTTGACCCACCGAAAACTGTGATGCAACCACATCTCTTAGTCAAACTTTGGCAGAAAGAAAAAGTTGTATGTAGCAAAGCCTCGCGTAAGAAATAATACCCAAACGATACAATGAAATGCAAAACTAAAAGGGAGACAGGAACTATAATAATAACAACACATGACAGCAGTTATAATAACACATCTCAAAGTGCACGGAGCCAGAGCATGTGCAGTGGTGGTGCTGGTGGTGGTGTTGTTTGCGGGTTGGGGGCGGGGGGAAGGGTACGTGAGCCGAGATTGCAAATTCGCAAAGATTTGAGCATAATACAAAACGCAGAAATGAAAACAGGCGGCTACTGTCTGGTAAACACTCGCTGTATTGACGATGGCGGTTGGGCTTGGTGTTACGAGCGCATTTTCTTACAAAACACCCGAGTGTGTTTGTCCTTCGTCTTCGTGTATTGATCAAATTGCTCAACCTTGACGGCAGTGGTGAATGCATGCACACAGTAAAATGTATATTCAGTTTCCTTGTCCACACTCTCTGTCAAGGGCTCAGGGTCTTTGGAGGAAGGAGGTAATAAAGAAGGGGCATAGGAGAGGCTGCAATCCTTTGTCAATACCTGTCTGAGGAAACTTCTGAGAATAAGACGGCCGGATAGGATACGAAATGAGGACCTCAGGGAAAGGACAAAACAGAGAAACGACTTCAGCGAATTAGGACTGTGCAGATGGCAGTGGCTGGGCCACGCACTAAAGAAGCCCCAGGACCGCACTGCAAGGGAGTCACTGCTCAGGAACCCACAGGGATACAGGAAGGGGGGTAGGCCACGAACAACATGGGGAAGAGGCATGCGGGAGGATATGAAGAGGATTTAGAGACAAGTGGAAGGCTGCCGTTCGTGGCCTATACCCTGCTGATTTGGGTGAAAGGTAATAATGATGATGATGATGATAAGTACGCATTTCAATTATTGTTATGAATAATAAGTTTTGTTGTTGTTGCTGTTGTTTTTTCATTGTATTCAAGTCGAACATAGGCCAGGCCTCTCATGAAACTGTCAGTAGCAGGGTACTACTTAAAGAAGTTAGATCATAAAGGACTTATCATGGACACTTGCCATTCTAATGGCCAAGCGTTCATAATAAGGGGGAGGGGTGAGGCTTCGTAAGGAAAGCGTACATGATGGAAAAAAAAAGAGATGGGGGGGGGGGGGGGTGGGAGGGTGTTTGAAAATGGACAAAATCTAGTGTTCGTATTTTATGGATATCCCCGATATGAGATTTAATATTAAGCTATGCTGGCGCCTGAAGGGTTAATCTGTTCTACCTTATTTCTATAGGTGTTTCTCCACGTAAATAAGAGAATGTGACCTTTTTCCGGACATTTGCACTTTACCATTTCTATCTCACCAAGTTCCCTGATCGTGTATCAGCTGTTGTCATTTATCGTCGATTGAACGGGCGTATTTTCCTAATGGATTTCAAACTAGGTCGCGGCGACACTGCAGTACAAAATACATGTAGAAACAAAAGTATGTGACCCGAAGCTGACCACAAGTTATCCTGTTATGTTTTCATGTCCATTTTTAATGATCAAATTTTAATATTTATACCCACTGGCCTTCGCTTAATACGCTTTTATTTGCATAGCATGTCATTTGATATACATTTCCTCAGGTAAAATTTTACCACAAAAGTTACGAGTTGAAATACCCTTCATGGCCGTAATCGATGACAATAAAGGAACATTAATCCTGGAATAAGAGCATCGAAAAGAAGTGAGTCACAAAGTGATTTTAGTATTCGAACAAAGAGCGAACAGAGTAGTAGGATCATATTAGAATATTCATTGGAACAGTTCAAAGGACATTCAGTATAATAAGAGCATTTTTGTCCAATGACTCAAAGAGGGGCTGATCTTTTTAACTGACATACTTTTTCACATTGACAGCTCAAGACTGTTTCACCTTGCTTCTGAACGCTTCTACTGCATAGTTATTATTTCTTTTAAACGCGTGATTTGGGAGTAAGTTTGAAAATTGAAGAAAAAAATCTCCTTGTGAAACTGCGATACGACAAGAAGTATCAGTGTAAGTCTAGGCGACAGGAAATAAAAATGTTTTGTACACAAACATACATTCTGCAGAGTGCACTGCCAACCTTTGCAAACTCGAGCCTTGAGCATTGTGGCTTGAAAAGTTGACCGAGGAGTCACTCAACATAAGGGCGCGGTGTAGCGATTGGTTGTAAAGTAGGTCACTCGGATGTGGCGGGAGGTGATGTGAAAAGGATTTGAAAAAGTGGTAGACAGACGTAAGCTACAGGCAGTTCAAAAGCAAACTGACGGTACGGAAGGACTTCCAACTCAAAGTCAAGATTTAATACAAGCTGTAAACAATGGCAGTGAGAAAGCCCTCGGAGTGGCAGTGTAACAGTGAGAGAAGGAAGATAGTAGCAGGTGGTGAGGAAAATGAAGAGCGCCGAGCGGTAAAGCTCTAACGTTCTAGGTCGGGAATTTCAGTTCAAGTTGGAGATACCTCGATACGACAACGGCCGTATTATGCTAGGAAGAAGCAAGACAATACACATCATGGTAGGACAGAAGGAGAATTATAGTTCAGTGCAGTCTTCGCTGCAGGTAGGCTGAAGGAATATCTCTTTAAAATGATGGCAGGCCCTGGAGACAAAGACCTTCTTAAATCTACCCTTGTTCGGGCGAGTCTTAGTATAGAATATTTAGGCGGAAGGACTAAAGTTATAGCTTGTCATCCCGTTACCCAAAGGAAAATCTGATTTTTTACATGCAAGTTCTAATAAAGATTTCAATCACAAATAACCAATGTTGTAATTTCAAATATTGCACGTTTTTGTGTAAATTAAGAAAATGATAATGAATAGTGCAAAAGATTGAACATTTAATTCATTCGCGCAATGAGAAGGGCGGCCTTTGTATGCAAATGCCAAAAAAAACCAAACGAATTTAGATTCTCAGCAGAACAAAACATGAGAGAACTGTATATAATATCCAAGTAAAAAGTATCCTTACTATATATATAATTATACCTATAAAGTATTTTGCAAGGATGTGAACATTTAAGAACGACATTTTATTTTCCGCCCACAGAAGACACCTATACCAAATTCAGATTTTCCTCATGGGGTGAGTAACGAATCTTCATCAAGAGACGGGCTAGGATATTCGTTTAATTGCCTAATTATAGTAACTGGTCGACCCGGGCAAGTCAAATCTTGCAAATTCTTTGCAGCAAGCCCAACTGTACATCTAGATCTAGGTCACATTAATCTCTGAGGCAGCAGCACGGGCATACCGGTGAGAACCCCAGGCAGCTATATTGCCGTGCCACCGGTAAAACGGTGTGGAGATACGCTTTGTTTTATGGACTGCGGATCGCGGAAAGGCAGTTTTTTTGCCTGTTAGAAACTACATCTGGGAACGGTAAACAAGATGTCTGCGCCCACACGGCTTGTGCTTTCTGTGAGTTTTGAGTGAATTTTCGGTCAGGAGATCAGAGATCAAAAGGCCAATAACGGCATTTCGATTTGATGCAAAGGCTATAGAACTTATTATTATAAACAATCAGAATTCCTTGCAGAATACACAGGTGTGATAAAGATGATTCAGGACCAGCAATGTGTAAGCAGAGGCCCAGAACGAAATGTCCTATCATACTTTTCGATTTTACTCGATAAAAATGAATCTCTCTTTTGTAATTTGTAGGTAAATAATATGAAAGGTTGAATTTTGCCCTACAAGGACTTTTCCACGTAATTATTTACTGTCAAAACTTGATGTAGTGCACAAAGCTTCATAATCTTAGGTCATAGAGTCACAAAGTTTTAGATCCTTACATGTTCACCCTTTAGCTCCACTATAGTAAGATTGACACAAGTATTCGACACAAGGATTTGAATATTCGAATAGCGAGCGGTTTCGAATAATCGTTCGAATGGTTGTGAAATTATTCAAAACTCAGATCTGCTAAAATGTTGTTGTTGTTATTGTTGTTGTTTCTTATAAATATCAGTAAGCATACACTTTCAAAATTTAACGCATTCGACTGAAAAAAACAAAAAAACCCAACAAACCTAGCCATAAAAGAGTTCACCAGTGACGTAAATTACTGAAGGGAGGAAACCAGAAATACAATAATAATAATAGTTCGTCCATCAGGTATGATGATGACCTTAACAACACCAGAGGAATAAAGAACAGAAATTGTTGAGAATTTCAACACATGGACAATAAAGAGAACTAAAGGACACAGAGGACAGAATGGAAAGACTGTTCTTTCATGACTTATGGCTTCTCATGTGACTGATAAGTCCTATTTTTGCCCTGCAGACCCTTCCGCATAAATGACAAGAGTGCTCCGTTGGTTCAGTACCACTGGGCCTTTTCTTGCGCCGTTCTCTTTTTTTGATAGCCTGCTGGACTCTGTCAGCTTCCCATGCTTTGCTGCCTCTGGTAAGGGCCGCCCTCCAATTTGCACGATCAAGCGAGAGCTTTTCCCACTCACTCACATCAATGGCAAAGGCCTTCAGTGATTGCTTGAGAGTGTCTTTGTAACGTCTCTTTGGGGCCCCAACATTCCTCGTTCCATTGGAGAGCTCAGAGAAGAAGATTTGCTTAGGGAGTCTGGAGTCGGGCATTCTGACAACATGTCCTGCCCAACGTAGCTGAATTTTTTTCAGGTGGCAGAAGATGCTCAATTCCTTGGCACGATTGAGGACCTCAGTGTCTGGAATTTTATCCTGCCATTTGATCCTTAGGATCTTTCTAAGGCAGGCCAGATGAAAGTGATTTAGCTTTCTGGCATGCGATTGGTACACTGTCCAGGTTTCAGCCCCATAGAGTAGGGTGGGAAGGACCACAGCATTGTACACTTTCAGCTTAGTGTCTGTGCGAATGCCGGCAACATCCCATACTCTCTTTCGAAGCCTGCCAAATGCAGAGCTGGCTTTGCTGATTCTTGAGAGAATTTCAGTATCAACACGAGCCGCGGAAGACAGTGTACTGCCAAGATAGGTGAAGTTCTCCGACACCTTCAGAAGACTGTCATGGACTTTGATATTTGGGGTCACAGGATACTTGTCGTCTGGAGTAGGCTGATGGAGCACTTCCGTCTTCTTTGTGCTTATTGTGAGGCCAAAGTTGTCACAGGCACTAGAGAACTTATCAACACAGTTTTGCATGCTATCCTCATCGTGTGCCAGAAGTGCACAATCATCAGCAAATAGTAGGTCACAGACTTGAGTACTTTTGGTTTTGGTTTTTGCCTGAAGTCTCCTGAGGTTGAATAGACTGCCATCAGTTCGGTACTTGATGCTTACCCCTTGAGGAGGAGAGCTAAAGGCTTCTTGTAGCATTGCAGAGAACATGATGCTGAACAGAGTTGGGGCTAAGACACAACCCTGTTTTACCCCATTTGTGACAGCAAAGGGCTCTGAAACACTGCCGTTGCTTTTGACTGCAGCTTGCATGCCATCATGAAACTGGCGCACTATTGTGATGAATTCGGGTGGACACCCAAACTTCGCCAAGATTTTCCAGAGGCCTTCACGACACACTGTGTCAAATGCTTTTGTGAGGTCAACAAATGTGATATACAGCGCTTTATTTTGTTCCATGCATTTTTCCTGAATCTGTCTGGCAGCAAAAATCATATCCGCCGTTCCCCTCTCTTTACGAAAGCCACATTGGCTCTCGGGAAGCAAGTCATTTGACGAGAGGTGATCAAGAAGGCGATTCAGAAGCATTCTTGCCAATATTTTGCCAGCAATTGAAAGTAGAGAGATTCCCCGATGGTTGTCACAGACTTGGCTGTCCCCTTTGTTTTTGTACAGATGGATGATTGAAGCATCTTTGAAGTCCTGTGGCAGCTTCCCTGCTTTCAACATATGATTGAACAACTCGGTCAACCTTTCAATAAGCTTTTCTCCACCGAAGGCATACACCTCAGCAGGAATTGAATCCACGCCTGGTGATTTGTTAAAGGACATCTGATTTGTGGCAGTTCGGGTCTCATTTGCTGTCAATGGCTTGGCAAGAGCTGCATTAATAGGAGTCTGAGGGAGGCGGTCAATGGACTCAGTATTTATATTTGATGGCCGATTTAGCACACCTCCGAAATGTTCTGCCCAACGCTGAATTATGGCATTCAATTCAACAATGCGTGTTGAACCATCCGACGCAAGAAGTGGCGTAGTGCCAGAGCGGGATGGTCCAAACACAGCTCGGAGGCTCTCAAAGAACTTTCTAGTGTTGTTTGTGTCGGCATATTTCTGAGTTTCTCTTACTCGCTCTTCAAGCCAGTCATTTTTCATTTTCCTCAGCTTCTTCTGGAGTACACCCTTACATGCACGCAGTGCATCAGCTTTTGCTGTGGAAGAGGGGTCACTGCAGTGAGCTTGGATGAGACTATTTTTTTCTTTGATGAGCACTTTGATTTCATTATCATTATCATTGAACCAGTCCTGGTGCTTGCGGACAGGAAAACCAACTGTGCTGCTGGCGCAAGAGTGTACAGTCGTATTTAGGTCAGCCCAGCCCTGTTCAATGTTCTCAGGGTCAAAAGTCACGCAATCCAATTTTGAGGAGAGTTCTGATGAGAGCTCGCTCTGTTTCTCAGCTGAGCAGAGTTTTGAAACATTTAGGCGTTTAGGTGGCGCTTTCCCTTGAGGGCGTCTATTGCGCCTCAATGTTAGTCTGAGCTTGCAAACAATGAGTCTGTGGTCAGTTCCACACTCGGCACCACACATCGCCTTTGTTACAAGGACATCCTTTCTGTCAGTCTTCCTCACAATGAGATGCCAATGCTTTGAGCGGGGATGCATCCATGACGTTCTGTTTCTCACGGGAAGACTAAAATTTGTGTTGGTAATGAACAGGCCAAATTCAGCGCACAAAGTAAGTAAGTGCAACACATTGTTATTGCGTGAACCAACTCCATGAGGGCCCAAAACATTTGGCCACGCTGGGATTTCGGAGCCAACCCTAGCATTGAAGTCCCCCAAGAGAATCAGCTTATCAGCTGCCGGGACAGAGCATATGACAGATTCTAGATCAGAATAGAACTTGTCTTTGGCTTCATCTGGGTTTGTCATGGTGGGCGCATATGCGCTAATGAGGGTGGCTGACTGGCTTTTCCCAACTGGGATCCTGAGTGTCATTAGCCTGTCATTTATTTCAATTGGCATGGACTGCAAGTTTCTGACAAGGTCATTTTTAATTGCAAACCCAACACCATGCTGTCTCGGTTCGACTGCACCCTTGCCTTTCCAGAAGAAGGTGTATCCACCACTGAGCTCTTTGAGTTGGCCACTATCAGGGAGTCTGGTCTCACTGAGTGCCACTATGTCCAGGTTGTACCTGCTGAGCTCAATGGCAATAAGTGCAGTGCGTCTTTCCGGGTTGTTTGAGTTGTCCTGTAGTGTGCGTATATTCCAGGCTCCTAGCCTGAGTAAGCTGAATTTCTTTTTGTTTCGACCGCAAAAAGGGATCCCCACTGGTCGCGGTATACCAG
This sequence comes from Onchidella celtica, assembly GCA_963931925.1. Classification (NCBI taxonomy): domain Eukaryota; kingdom Metazoa; phylum Mollusca; class Gastropoda; order Systellommatophora; family Onchidiidae; genus Onchidella; species Onchidella celtica. Next base: position 22,085,764 of record OZ007582.1, read on the forward strand.
TCAGGGTGATGTGAAGTGGGCTTTCTTTAGGGCACCTTTTCTAGCCCCTTCCTCAGTTGGGGTGAGCAGTGCTATCCTTAAATAAGGCTGCTCAGCTACTGTGGGTGCTGCCTCCCCACGCCTCCACTTCAATCGACGATGAAGCGACCATAGCCCACAGCCACCAACGTGTAGGTCTGTGCTAACAGCTTCCAGTCTATCCAAACCTGCTGCCACCGCACTCGCCCATCGCCGTTGGAATTTTGAGAGGAAAGAAGACGAGACAAAGATGAAAGAAGACGAGGTGAGTGTTAAGACTGGCGCAAAGAATTTGTTTTTAGTGAGAAAGAGCTGCGCAAACATCAGACTCACTCTCTCGCCTGGACACAACTTATCCAAGTGGCAAGACAGGGTCAAGACGACTGGAAATGTATCCAGGTGCAGGAGGATGCCAGAGGGACAGTCATATTGCCTGACCGGCTGCCTGTAGGCTACTCCACAGCCTCGCAGTCCCAACTGACTAGGGTGAAAGACCCAAACCAAAGAACACCAATACTGGTGGATGCTCTGTGTCACGATATCCAGGCCAGAGTGACGGTATATTGCCATCTGCCCTATCAATCAACCACTGGCCTGCTGCCACCAGCTTCGAAGCTGCGTCCGGGAAGTTTGCTCAATTCTTCGTCTGTGATTTAGGCAAACAAGCCTATGACCACACCGCTACCGGGGGCCAATATGAAGGACTCAAAGAACTTTCTAGTGTTGTTTGTGTCGGCATATTTCTGAGTTTCTCTTACTCGCTCTTCAAGCCAGTCATTTTTCATTTTCCTCAGCTTCTTCTGGAGTACACCCTTACATGCACGCAGTGCATCAGCTTTTGCTGTGGAAGAGGGGTCACTGCAGTGAGCTTGGATGAGACTATTTTTTTCTTTGATGAACACTTTGATTTCAACACCCTGTTTTAGTGGTGTTTCGGGGTGGAGCTGAGTTTCCTGTATGGAAATACTCAGGTGATCGATAAAGTGTTGAATATTTCGAGGACAGAGTAACGTGCATTCGATATTCGTTCGAACAATATAATCTGCTTTTCGGCCCAACACAACTAAACTGTCTGACACATGCCACTCACGTCACAATGCCAAGGGTAGCAAAGCGAAGGGAATGATTTTAGGCCTATGAAGTAAGCTGTGAAATTTTTTTTTTTAATATTTTGAACTGTCATAATATACGGTTCCAACGAAAAACCTGTAGCTCATTTGCTGATTCGAATATTCTTTTAGTTCTATATGATGTCTTCACTTCTAGCCTCGAGACATTATTGAGATCACTACACCAGCTCAGTCCATTAAGCAAATGAAAACGCCTAGCTCATTGTTCCCAGTAAGCCATTAAAATGCCGTTCTTGATAATGACGAAACTCTTGGAGTCAAATACAGGTATTAAGCTTTTCACATCACCTTGCACAATGCCTACGTTCTACAGCCAATGAATTTATGCTCGCTACTAGTACTATTGACTCATCGCCTAATCTTTCACGCCGGGCCGCTCAAATCCTGAGTTCGTTAAATCTCGCATTACACATTGTATAGCAAATGGTTGCGTACAAAACAACATAAATTCCTGTTTTCTACTTTTACTAACCTAAAGACTGGTGCTAATGCCATTCCACTCTTCACCTTAGTGTTGTAGCCGCCCTCCCCCCTCCCCCAATATTGATTCTCATTCTTTTCTGTCTGACGTTTTCCTCATCCATGATGTTCCTCCTCTGTTTTATGTCGTCTTGCCATCTTCTTCCTGGTCGTCCTCTTGTCTTCTTCATGTCCTTGGATACCATTAAGGGCAGTCTTTTGTCCATCTATTGTCATTCATCCTTCCCACATGTCCAACCCAGTTCCATTTTTGTTTTATCATGAATTTTACTCTGTCCATTAGTGCTGTTTGTTTAAGTTTGCATATTTCAACGTGGGGTTCAGCTAATGCCATGCTGTAGGTGTATTAGGAACTTTTTGCGGATTTTCTACTCCAAATCGTACGTCGACTGGGAATAATTACCATGAAATAAAGGTGTTCAGAGGGAAGGTGAAAAAGCGGGAGCCGTGCAAAGTGAAATGGTTAAAGTTTTGCAAAGAGTGTAAGCAGGTTGTTTAAATCCTATCGCTACCTTCAGAAGAAGAAAATTATTATGTAACGAATTATTTACTGCTACGTGCGGGTGTTTGGTGAGCGCTTCTGGTAGGGTCTCTTTCTGTCATATTATCATTCTCATACATTCTGTCTTGCTTCTTCCTACCACGTATAATTGTTATCGTGTCGACATGTTTTTTCTAAACTCAAATCAAAACCCACTGTTACGCCGCCAGAGCGAACAAAAAACTTGACCAACTTGTAGCCCACTTCCCCAAAAAGTAAATGTGGCCATGTTGTCAAGGAAAAGGCTGTTCTGGGCAAATTAGCTACCACTTATCCTAACCTTCTGCTGGCGGAGCTCTGAGTTAAGTCTGTTTTGTCATGGTTTTACTGTGAGATGCGCTGTGAGTTTGATATTAAGTTTGGATCTTACGGCGCATAATGCACTATAAGGGCCACTATGCGCGTATCACGGTCTCTTTGGGGTACTTTATCCGTTTGGTATTCAGAGTTTCATCAGTTTAAATTTATATGACATTTGGACTAGAGTGTTTGTTTGTTTAAATACTTAAATAAAGGACAGGACTTACACACTGAATTAGAGATGAAAATCATAGAGAAATACCGGAAAGTCAAGAATAAAACTACATTTCATAGTTCAACACCGGATCATTCATAAAGTATGTGCACTTCAATGAGGACCTGGTGGGTGGGGGTGGAAGGGGAGGGGGGAGGCTCCAGCTCACGAAGTGCGTAGAGGGAGGGTATTGGGGGGGGGGTGGATTTACGTACACTTTTCAATTATCATACTAAATTATTTTATCTTATTTTATTTCCAGTAAATTAAATTGCTGGATTGCTCATGGCTACGCTATCACAAGAGGGGGAGGGGGGGGGGCAGGGGTGATACCGAACATATGAAAAGCATACATGGAAGAGGGGGGAAGGGTAAAAAATAACCAAAACTCGAGACTTCCTAATTTGTGAGTAGATCTGACGAAATCGGGCTTAAGGTGAAAGTCCAAATTACTGAGAAAACTCAAAAAATAAATTTAAAAAATGGGGGGGGGGGGGGGAGGGGGGGAGGGGGAGGGGGGTAAATGTTTCTATGGAAATTGACATTGGCTTATACATGTGTAGTATTGAAAGATTAGCCATTTTTCAGTTAGAATATTGTGCCTGAGTGGCCCTAGAACTATTTTATTTTGATTTTTTTAAGCGGTATAAAAATTTCACCTTTAGCCCTGTTTTGTCAGGTCCACCCACATTTATGGATGCCTTGAGCTACGAAGTTCATCACCACAGCAACGCAAAAGTTGCGTTATGGACCCTTTTCACTTCCGCGTTTCGGTTGTTTGCGGGGAGCCGTACGGCATCGAAAAGCACCGTGTAAGGCAAAAACCTCAACTTGCCTTAGTAATGGCATCTGAATATGTGCACAGTCTAAGCAAAGATGCATTTTTATGCCAGAACCAGCACGTAACGAGTTTGTACAGTTGAGTGCCCAACAAGAGGATAGCATGGTTCGACCGTTGTCCATCGCTTCCGCCCTACAAGTGAGGCACGCCGCCATTTTTTTTGCAAATCACGTGATATGGAGGACGCTAAATGAAAAGGGTCCATAGGGAAAATCGAAATAATGGTATTTATCGAAGGTCGTCATAATTGGAGCACAGCAAAAATGTGCGTGTATGCACAGACTAATAAAATACCCAGACTGGATGATCCCATTGTGTGACGTCACAAAACATCGAAAGGTCATGAACCATCCGCCACATTAGGTTTACGGTAACGACCGACGCTTCAGCATAGCTACAATTTTAAATGACACCATTTTGACGCGCCTACTGAACGCGGAAGTTTGGTTCCGTACCAAGAAATTAATACATGTACAACCAATCTTGACAAATAAAAAGAAATTTCTACTGCAGATAGAACTAGAATCGGAATTTCCCGAGCGGCGGCCATGTTGGTTATGCGGCCGCCGCTCGGGAAATTCCGTAAAAAACGACACAGCCCGAAGCTTGTGTTTCCAGTCTGGTTAATTTATTAGTCTGTGCGTGTATGTGTTTTTGTGTAATTTGGGGGGGGGGGGGTAACCCGAGACAGAATATCGAGACTGACTATTCCTTGAGACGGGCCATTCCTTCTTTTACTATATGTCCACAACTTGCGCGCGTATTAACACAGCGAGTACTACTCACAGAGCTGTGTGGTACTAATCTTTTTCATTCAATGTTATGGAGGGATGTGTCGCGAATTGTTGCATTGTTGACATGGATGATACGCGCGCAAGTCGACGGACGGAATTTGGCGAATTGATCCGTCTCGGTATCCTGTGTCTAGGGGGTAGCAATCCTCTGCAACTCCTGTGAACGCTGTTTCCATAGAGATTGTTGACGGGGGACCATGTTTTTTTTAATATATAATGAAGCTATATAGCGGGGAGGCCAAACTTGTTAAATGTAAGAGCCACAAACAATAAACTTCCGATGTGCGAGAGCCACAAGATATCAATAAAATTTACATTGTTACAGATACATTTTGTTGCAAGAAGTTTAAAGAAGAAATACGCGTGTGGTACAATATTTACTCATGTGTGCCATTCTTTAAAATGTTAATTTGTATTAATTTCAGTAATCACAAAGTAGGCCTACGACATATAATACCAAATGTTTTCAACAACAGAGAAAAAAACCTCAGCCAATATATTTCCACGAGCCGCATATTGAAGATCAAAGAGCCGCATGTGGCTGCCGAGCCGCGGTTTGGCCACCCCTGCTATATTATTATAGTGAACAGTGGAATACTGCACACACATGGCTTTTGTTAGGGAACCGTAGTGTAATTACAATGGTGAATTGAGAAAACGCTGAGGTGTACTCATTGTTCAGTTATAGAATACTACGTAAAATTCTACGGTCCCCTAACAACAGTCCCTATCTACACACAATAATAGTGAGCAATCATCCTCAGCCATTACACACAATAGAAGAGATCGTGAGGAATCATCATCTGCCCCTACACACAATAGAAGAGATAGTGAGGAATCATCATTAGCCCCTACACATAATAGAAGAGACAGTGAGGAATCATCATCTGCCCCTACCCTCAAAAGAAGAGATGGTGAGGAATCATCATCTGCCCCTACCCACAATAGATGAGAAAGTGAGGAATCATCATCTGCCCCTACACACAATAGAAGAGAAAGTGAGGAATCATCATCTGCCCATACCCTCAATAGAAGAGATGGTGAGGAATTATCATCTGCCCCTACACACAATAGAAGAGAAAGTGAGGAATCATCATCTGCCCCTACCCACAATAGAAGAGATGGTGAGGAATCATCATCTGCCCCTACACACAATAGAAGAGAAAGTGAGGAATCATCATCTGCCCCTACACACAATAGAAGAGATGGTGAGGAATCATCATCTGCCCCTACCCACAATAGATGAGAAAGTGAGGAATCATCATCTGCCCCTACACACAATAGAAGAGAAAGTGAGGAATCATCATCTGCCCATACCCTCAATAGAAGAGATGGTGAGGAATCATCATCTGCCCCTACCCACAATAGAAGAGAAAGTGAGGAATCATCATCTGCCCCTACACACAATAGAAGAGATAGTGAGGAATCACCATCTGCCCTTACACACAATAGAAGAGCAAGTGAGGAATCATCATCTGCCCCTACACACAATAGAAGAGAAAGTGAGGAATCATCATCTGCCCCTACCCACAATAGAAGAGGAATCATCATTAGCCAAGATCTCAGTTCCCACAGAAATCCTTGGCTGGTAAAGTGTCGTTTTTCCGCAATCGAAGAACCCGTTTAAACTATACTATAAATAATCGAGCGATACATATTAACAAGAACTACCGCCGCTCATACACCTCGGATTTGCATGAAATTTTGACAGTGCCTTACTTTCGGCCTGGGGGTGTTCTTTTTCACATTTGGAGACTTGAAATGATAGAGAAGTTTTTTCTTTTTTTAAGTTTGCTTTGTATCGCTGATTTCGCCTCCTTTTGTTTTTTTTTCCAACCAATGCATGAGTCTACGGCGTCATCACTTTCTAAGTGCACAGATTATTGTCATTTCACCACTATCTTCGTCTGGAATGCTGACGTTGCGCAAGGACAACGTAATTCGACTTATCTAAAAACCAGCAAACAAACAAACAACAACTAAATAAGTCCAAAGGAACGGACAAGGCGAAGCAGATCCAATCCTAATCATCCAGAACTGAAACTACAATTTAACAGATTTATCCCGGGTAATGCCGGGTACCTTCCCTAGTAATTAAAAAAAAAAAGGTGAGCCTTCTGTCACGAGTGGAGTGAGTGCAATTAAGGGGATTGCTACAGAGCGGGTGTAGAGTAAAATTAACGCACGTAGACAAGTAAGTTAAGCGTGCTGTTGTGAGTAGTGGGGGGGTCTGAATGAGGCGAAAGCGCTGTATTACTATCACTGCAAGTTAGAAGGTCCTACGGAACGGACCTGTGAATAAGAGCCCATCGGGCAGACATAAGGGGAGCAGTCGAGAAGACTAGTGAGAGAGTCTTTCCAGTGATGACTGGTACGTAGAATGTTGATTGATTATTATGATTGATGTATTATATTATATTCGTCTATTACCATGATGTAAATAAGTATATGTGAGGAATGTGGAAGTCCTTGATATTGGATATAGCAATGTGCGCCATGAGCGATAGATGAAAGTGAGTTCATGGATTTGTAGCGCGAGTGAGTAGTGTGTACTCCGATGGAGGTGTGTTACCGTAAGATGTGTGGTGAGTGAAATGTGAACTATTGTGTGTACGCTTCATGGGTTGTAAGGAGAGGTGGAGTGAATAGAAATGGTATGGCATTATACCAATGTAATGTTATTCTTGTAGGTGCCGAGGTCGGGCCAAAGAGCGCCGCCTACGGTGATAGGCCAGCATAGGGCCGGAGGCCACACATAGGCCAGAAGTGAGGCTGTCAGTGCAGGACAGTAGAGGCACATAAAGTCGTGGCAGTCAGGCCACGGACAGGGACGTAGATATGAGCGTGAATGTGATAATGCACTATTGCCATGTTGAGGGGAGAATGTACTATTGAAATGATAATGTCTATTGAAATGATAATGTGTTATTGCCCTGCTGAGGTGCTAGGGGAATGCTAAGGTGTATGACAATAGGAAGGTGATATTGAGAGACTGCGGTGCCAGTAAATTATTAATGTGCTATTAAGACCCTGAGGGGAGAGGCTGAGGCCGAAGTGCCTTTAGGAGTAACTACCGGATTGTGGATCCGAGGGAGAGTGTGTGTGAGAATAAGGCCGTTGTACGGCAGTTGATTTCAATAATATAATGTATGTAATTGCGCTATTATCTGTATAACTATGTTTAATAAATGTGTGAGTCTGATGGATTGTTCTGTTAAGTGTTAACTTGTTTGTTCGTGATTGTTGTCCTGTCATAACTTATTACATCTCCCAGTCTGGGATTTGTGACACCTTCAACTGCAATAAACTGAAATCCTCGGACTCGAAACAATAGTATGCAACTACACTCGTATGAATGTGATCAACTCCTTGATCGATCAGCGTGATTTCTTATTGTTAAGCATTCGATTCCCCTAACGAAATGCTCCGCTTCAGTACAGTTAATACGTTTCCTTCCAATGCACTTGAAATGTGAGAAACAGACCTCATTTTATTTCGCTTAAATACATTTTATAAGATATTCTCCCTCTCAGATTGGTCGCGGCAGACATTGCAGGGGCGTGTCTAATGGCAAACACTGAAGTGGTTATAATTATGACTTTATCATAATATCATCTCAAAAATACAATTCAAGCTAGTTAGTCTAGTTTTACAATTAACAAGTCATTCCTCTTCACAAAAGTTATAACTGCAACTTATTTTTATCCGCCGATAAAATTATTTTTTGACTATCCCGTTTTTTTGGTGTTTTTTTGTTTGTTTGTTGTTGTTGTTGTTGTTTTTAGTTAGGAGAAAACGTGTCGACACGATAACCGTAAATTATGATAGGAAAAAGCAAAACGATAGCAAGAAATTAACAGATCTACGGGACGGGAGAAGATTCCACTAGAAGCATCCACTAGCCACTCGATGTTACCCTAGGATGGCTTATCTGCTCAATGATGCCCAGATTATGTGCCAAGCCTGCCATACCTTGGATACGCCACTGCAAACTTGCATGATCTTTTCTCAGTTTTGACCAACTTCCATTTCTCCAAAGGAATATTGCAAATTCTTTACAGGCCCTGATTATTGTCTCCACCCCCCCCCCCCGTGTGTTTGTTTATTTGTTTCTTTGCTCATTTCTTTTGTTGGATTCTCTTGTTCCTTTGCAGCACGATAAGGCTCTATCAGAGACAGAAGTCTGTGATCCCAGCAGGCCACCGACCGGAGCTATTTTTAGGAGACAGTTGTAGTTTGCAAAGCCGAATAGAGAAAATACCGTATTGTGTCAGCTGTAGCTTTAATCAGACCACGTTTCCCCTAACAACAGCTGCCCTGAAACATGGAGGAAGATGAATTAGGTTGTACGAAGTTCCGAGCGGAATGGAACCTGAGAGTGAGACCAGGCCTTTAAGCTCTCTGACCAGGCTGCGCCTATTGGCCAAGGGCTCTGACCAATTGGTGACTGTCCCAGCTCATTCTGTGGTCTTACCCTTCTTCTGAAACAAATCTATCGTCGTTGTTCTGTTTTGTTTCTCCCATGTCATTTGTTCCAATGGTTTGTTTCACTTGACGTCACAGAACGTATGCTCCTACGAAATGTTGCGTTTTGTTTCGTCCTTCGTCGGAAGTTTCCGGGAATTCAAAGGCAATACATTTAATTCGCCTAGAAGTTTTAATTCTCCTGTTTGGATTACAACTAGTCTTTACGAGTGGGCATGCCCAGCAGACGTGCCAAAAAAAATAAAAAATTTGCAAAACGTGCACGAGGCGTTGGGGGCATTTCCATCATAAATATTTGGTGACGTAAGTAAAACAAATCAATTGGATTCAGTGGTCGAGTTCATTCGCGAATTCACGCATGCGTCATCAATTCGAGATTTTATACGACCAGCGTGACATAGCCCTAGAGCCACAGGAATAAACAAGCACACAGGCTGAACTGCAGGTCTAATGTATTGCTCCTCGCTCTGTGTTTACACCAAAGATCCGCTTCCTTTATCTTTTCGTACCACTCACTAAAGGATGACGTCAATCTTTATATCTCGCCTAACAGTGTTCTCACCTAACTTACACGAATATCAAGCCAATAGCAAATCCATAGTGACTCACAGCCTGCCTTTGCTATTCACATCAGGACCACCTATTTACTTGTAAGGACCCCTTTTCATATAAAGGCAACAATTCGCATAAGGGCAACAGTCCACACGGGGACGACTCTCCACAGTAAACCTAGCCGAGCTGTCACTGTGTCATTTCACCAGCTGCTGACTTTTGCATATAACGTCAATAAATTAAATTTGAGGGCGGGGGTTAGAATTAGAAGGGGTCAAAGTGCCAATTGGACTTAGAACCCTTCAAATTCTAAAACCCTTAATTTGATATGGGGTTTAGAATAAAATGGGATCAAAGTACAGTTGGCACTTAGACCCCTTCTAATTCTAACTCCTACATTTGTTTTTGCCCAGTTTCTAAACCACACAGCGTCCGCAGCTGTTACATTTGGGAACGTTTATGTCTTTTTAATTTTTGCTTCTTCTTCTGTGAGCCGCTACAGCTGTTGTGTTACTGCATGGGTCAGGTCGTTATGCAGCGTTATAGCATGCACGATATGGTTTGTGTTCATGACAGCTCATGTCGAATGTATGATAGCAATGTTGACCGAGGCCCCAGTAGAGTACGTGAGAGATGAACGTGGAAACAGATAGATAGATAGATAGATAGATAGATAGATAGATAGATAGATAGATAGATAGATAGATAGATAGATAGATAGATAGATAGATAGATAGATAGATAGATAGATAGATAGATGGACAGACAGGCAGACAGACACATAGATAGACAGCCAGACAAACAGACAGACAGATAGATAGATAGATAGATAGATAGATAGATAGATAGATAGATAGATAGATAGATAGATAGATAGATAGATGGACGGAAGGATGGATGGACAGACAGACAGACTGGCAGACAGACACATAGATAGATAGACAGACAAACAGACAGACAGATAGATAGATAGACAGATCGATAGATAGATAGATAGATAGATAGATTTGCTCCAACGCTCCAACAAACAAAACTAAAGAGACTGTCTTTCTGCACAGCTGCAATAGTCCCCACAGTACATGAGTGGTAAACTATTTTCGATTTTATATAATGTGTTTTGATAAGCATGAATTGCCACAGTAGGTGTGTGTGGTCATGAGTAAAGAACACTGTGCGTATATTTTGTTAGCTGAGTCAAGGGTGTGAATAGCAAGGCAACACTAGCGTTACTGACTCTAGTAATATTAACAATAGTTGTTGTTGTTGTTCTTCTTCTTCTACTTCTTGTTTTTGTTGTTGTTGTTGTTGTTGATGATGATGATGATGATCATGATCATGATCATCATGATCATGATGATGATGATGACGATGATGATGATGATCATGATGATCATGATGATGATGATGATGGTCATGATGACGATGATGATCATGATGATGATGATGATCATGTTGATGATGGTGATCATGATGAACATGACGATGATGATGATGATATTAATGGATGGATGGATGGGAGAGAGGGAGTAGGGCGGGATGGATGGACGGACGGACGGACGGACGGACATGGGGGGAGGCAGATGGATGGACGGACAGGGGGGAGGCAGATGGATGGATAGTTTTCTGTTGTTGTTATTGCTGTGGCTGTTAGTGACCAATTCTTGGCGAACTACCAAAAACATTACTGAAGCCAATTTCGTCAATGACAGTGGAGTTGTGGCCGCCGGCGAGCCAAACGCAGCCCAAGCCCTAACCTTTACCCTTACCTAAACATTCACTAAGCAAAAAAAAAAAAAAAAACCCAGGTTGCCGATACAGCCCAAACAGTTACTCTGAAAAGTCGAAAACGAAAAAAAAAAAAAAACGTTTACTGTCTTGCCCAATTTCACTGCCTGACACGAATTCTTCCAGTTGTGTCTCACATATCCCTACCCAGGACTAACAGTTCAGCGTTGCCGGTGAAGATTTCAAAAAAAAATTTTTAATCCCGCATTAAAAATCCCAAGTTTTGTTTCTAACTCAAAACACATGTATCAAAAATTTACAATTTCCCCATACATCAAAGAATAGCTCGCAGGTCATGCTGTGTAAAAGATGCTCACATACAGGCAATCTCAAAATGCCTCGTAATTTACCTTAACTGATTCACTCCCAGCCAGTTTCTTACATAGAACAATAGTGTCAATAGGCTACTGCCCTCTTTGAAAGACAGTGATCAGTGATATGGATACCAGTGATACCGGTGTTTAGGACCTTTTAAAAAAAAAAGTGGTAAAATGCCAAATCATGGGCCTTTTAACAAAGAATTTATGATTTTTGGGATGAACCGCTCAGAGCGGCTTATGGCAGTGAGTCAGTTAAGTCACAAAAAGCACTGTGGGGGGGGAAGAGCAGTATAGCAACGTCATTTTAGTCGTCTTGCCAGTATTTGGGACAAGAAGCCTGGGAGGACTTTTTTTTTTTTTTTTTTAGTGTTTTCTTATCATCTTATGTTTTTTTAATAGATAAATAATAGCAACTATACAAAGGCCCCAAAAAACCCTAGGTCTTTTTTTTTTTTAAATGCCAAGACACCAAGATAACCAGCATTAGGCTGAGCCCCCCCCCCCCCCCCCCAAAAAGGACATCAAGCCCAAGGCCATCCCTAAAATCCCCAGGACCGGTTGGACCGACCCCTCTAGCGAACATCCATAAAGTACACATGATCGATTTCGGCAAATTTTTTTTACCCCCTTCCCCCATTTACAATGTTCATACACTTGGCCTCACCTCCATCCCAACCCCTACCCCTGAATTAGTATTCAGCCAGAAGAACGGTGAAAATGTATGGTAAGTCCTTGAGTTTCTGAAACTGAAAGTGGCCTTTTATATGGACTATTTCACTGTTTTACATTAGAAACGTGGTTTATGTATCCAAAAAAAATACTTATATCAAAATGAATTGTTCATTTATTTATATGTATATATATATTTATATATTATATATATTTATTTCAACAATTCAATTTGTTGAAAAAAACTATACAGTATAAAAAACCAAAATCGTACTTCATCCGCATGGTTGACAAAAGAGCAGATGCGCTCCCAAACGCCCCCACCCAATGCACACACATACACACCTCCCCTCATGTATGCTTTTCACACGCTGGGGGCAACCCCCCCTCATCCACCCCATACCCCTGCAAACCCCCCCCCCCCCCGGATTATGGCTGGTTACTTATGCTGAGGCTCTCATGAAACAAGAGAACTCAATCCGCCAATATAACCTCACGCCTTTTCCCCCTCTTCCTCCGCCCGTTCTTCCTTCCCCTGAAAAATGATTGTCGTTCTCAATCACACCTGAGCATGCTCAGGCCATGGAAGAATCCAGATCTCTCCCCTCCCCTTTCTGCCAAAAAATCAACCTGCGTTACCTGGCAATTGAAAATGTGTTGCGCGCAGCGTCTGGTGCGTAACGAAACAATTATATACCTTCTTTGTTAAGTGGGTTTCTTTGTGAAGGTGTCAAGTGCGCGTGTCAAGAGATGGACTGGCCAGGAAAGTGATTCCCCCACCCCACCCCTCATCCCCCACCCCCACCTCCACACACCCCAGCCACCTCTCACCCCCGCACAGTCGTTCCCACGCACACGGCACGAAAAAACATCTCTATCACAGAGTGGGAAAATAATTGACAACTGACGGGCTAATGAGGGAGGGGTGAGGAAGCAGACATACAAACACGCAAACGGTCACAAATGTCCTATCTGGTCAATTTCTTAAACCGCCGCCGTACCGACGTACCTCTATAAACACTATGCACGGCGTATGTCGTGATGTCTAATCGACACCACATTCTTAAAGAACAATGTATTAGGACCATAGATATACTACACGGTCGTGTAGTATATACATCTATGATTAGGACACACTCTTTAAAAGTATGGTTTCTGTCAGATCCCAGAACATACGCCAAGGGATATCACAATGAAGTCCTCTTTAGGACTGGGGTGTATGGGAGCCCCCAAGACATGCGACGAGGGATATGATAATGAAATTCTAATCTAAAATCCTCTTTAAAATCAGGGTGTCTTTGAGACCTCAGAACGAACTGGTAGGAATACTAAAAATTCATGTGCGTTGATGAGCACGAATACGCATGTTTTAATATTTTAAAACTATGGGGAGATAAGGCAGTGATATCATTGAGGAATACCTGGAATTTCAAGAAAAAAATTCCCATAAATAAGATAATCACAAACGTTTTTAATTGCTTCTTGGTCCAGCAGACCAACGACGCACGGTTAGGGTTAAAAAGTTCACCATAGGTAATGTACATTAAAAGGGCATAGTGTACACATAAAAGAATATTCAGCGAAAGCCAGCGGATGTAAAACGTTAAATATTGAATAAATAAAAATGGACGTAGAAAGATAGTACGTTATCATAATGTGGTATAATAGTCTTATTATAATGTTTTTTAGAAAATGAAGTACAACGCAGCATGCAAATTAAGGTTCAATCCATTAATTAAAATTGAAATACTGTACAATACCAAAAAAAGATACATGTTTTCCGGTTATTGTGTGAGTGGAATTTTGGTGTGAACGTGATTTAAAAGATTTAAAAAGAAAAATTTAAAATCAAAAAGAAGTCTGTGACTTGCATGTCCGCTCGCAGCGTAGCCCCTAACAACTGCTGAGCTTCGCTACTGCTAATTTGGTAACAAATCAACTGATCTTTGGTCGTATCTGTAATTAAGCCGAATCGGAGACGTGGAGTTATATAATTTCAGTCCTACAGGCATTTTTGTCACCAAAACCATCTTGTACATACCGATGGCAAAATATCGTAACTCGGTTTTTACACAATTTCTCAGGAGTAGAAAAAAATGAATAATTTTCGGTCATCAGACTTGATAGTTACGAAATTTTGAAAAAAAGTTATTTAATCTTTGGTTTTCAGAATTTAACCCTCAACTTCCTGGTTGTCAAAGGCCACAGGCCTTTATGAAGTTATGATAGTTAACCATGCGACTCTCGATACCTACAAGAGAGATAATGTGAGATACTTCAGAGGTTACCATGTTTAAAAAAACTTACTTAATGTTTAGTTTTCAGACTATAACCCTGAACTTCTAACAAACTTGCGGGCTGTCAGAGGCTACGAGCATGCCAAATACCCCATTTAAAAAAAAAAAAAAATTCAGTTACGATAGTGTACTACACGGCCCTCGATACGTAGACAAGAGACAGATCACAGTGTCAGGGAATCTGATCAACCAAAAACCTCTGTTTCCATAGATACTTCAGAGATCACCCTTGGCTGTTCTCCCCATTGGCCCCAGACTTCCGTATGGGTTTGTGGAACGAGCTCACGTGTGTGATAACCGATATAACAAAAAGTAAACCAAACCATCAAAAGAAACGTCACAAATCTCATAGTCATAGCGAGAGGCCGATCAACCCAGGCAGCATAACTACGTCAATCCCATGTAGATTTCTGTAGGACCGGTAGGATTACCATATAGGCGCAAGTTCTCTACATCAAATCAATGTCAACATGATGTCGTAACCAGTGGATCTATGGGGGAACGATGTCATTCCCATGTACACATTCGACGTCAATCCACTAGTGAGATTCCCATAGGCAGCTGGCTGGGAAATCCCTCCGGTAAGCGAGAAGCATCCTACGTCAAGCACCATTTGACACTGAAAGTTCAGCAGAAAAAAAAATGAAATGGTTTTAATGTCTGAGTTTTCAAGTCTCCGCTTGTTAGCCGATAATTTTCTTTTTAAATCTCGGGGGCGGGGGGGGGGGCGCTACTGTCCACATTAAGCCAGCGTTTCCTAACACATTTGACTTTGAGCAATGGAACATTTCTAACGAGGTCCCGATATCCCGGAAAGTGACAAATCGTCTAGAAGAATATCCAGAAGCAGTACCGGTGTAACAGGCCAAAATATACCCCCCGCCCAGAATATACCCGGGGTTAAACTGGCCTAGCCCAGAATATCCCCCGGGGTATATTCTGGGCTGGGCCAGTTTATACCCCGGGGTTACTTTGGGCTAGGCCAGACTATACCCCCCCAGTCCAGATTATACCCCCTGCTTTTTCTTTAAAAACAAGTCAAGACCACAGTTTATTTCAGTCTGTTCTTCGTCACTGTCACCAGATATCATATTAAGACATACATGAACACATTCTTGACACCAACAAGTCATAATGCAATTTAGAGAAAATAATAGTAACAGTTTATTTCAGCCTTAGTTTACTTTGGTGTACATACATAGGCCTACATTCTCGACTCCTGTAAATCATGATACATTTTAGAAGGAACAAACATGCCTTAAAATGCATTGATATACAAAAGAGTTGAGTATCCATTCAAACTGACATGATTAGACTTCAGCATTAATTGCACTCGTGAGTGTTGAGGATATTATTATTATTATTATTATTTTGATAGTTAGTTGGCCATGAGTAAAACATGCATTGTATTTTTTGTTACAATGATGTAGGGAGAAAAGGCCAGAAAAGAAAACACAGAAAAAAATAATAATGATAATCCAACGGACAGATAGTGCAATTCCATCATCCAGCAGATATAAAACTAAATAGGCACTTAATGTTTGCGTCTGATGAACTCCACCTGTCCAGATCCACTTGAAACGTTACAGAATGCTAACCAGTAATAATGATAATAAGAACACGAAATCATGTTATTTACTCTTGAAAATATAGAGAAATATCAATATCAGAATCATCATCATCATCTTGGAAATTGCAAAGATATGAGAGGGAGTGTAAAAATGGCAGCGTATGCCTACAAATCATTCTAGAATTTATAAGCAGCAATGTATGTGTATCAACTATATATAAAAAACGTGTTAAATCTTTTCAAATATTCAAGTAGAACTGGACAGAAAGCTTTAGTGAAATACTAAATAGCCTTGACAGTTGTGTAGGCCGACAGAGTAAGTCCACTGAGACAAAAGTAGTGCATTATAAAAGGTAATTAGATCTATAGCATGTTGAGGCAAAATTCGATGGATCATGTTACATTAACAGTATTTCTTGTCAGTGAGTATCATTCTTTGATAGGTTATTTGTAGAAAGATATACATTTCATGTACATTACGGTTTAAGACACTGGATTAGTTTGCAAGGTATTTGAAAGACTGAACTTATGTGTTATAACTTATAGTGAGTAAGGAAATGTCACTCGCGAGTGAAATGAAATTTTAAAAAAAAAAGAAAAGACCTTGTCCGTCTTTACCTTCCTAAGCTTAACACGTCCCTTGCCAAGGGATTTAACAACTGTGTATTTGTACTCAAAAAAATATTTAAAATGACTTCATTTTTATGAGTCCGTTAATTATTTCATCCGTTGGGATGTGTATGTCAGTGCCAAACAAACAGTACCGTGCAAATTTTACTCAATGGCAATCAACTACAAAAACAACTACAACATGCCAACGAACGTGCGTGACACTAATCCAGTGCCTTAAACCATGAGCTACATAAAATGTATACATTTCTACAAATACGCTATCAAAGAATTACTAACAAGACATGTTCATGCAACATGATCCATCGAATTTTTGCCATAACATACTATAATTACTTTCTGCAATGCACTGTTGTCTCAGTGGATTTAATCTGTCATTTTACATGACTATCAAAGCTACTTCGCTAAAGCTTTCAGTCCAGTTCTACTTGAATAGTTGAAAAGATTATTTTTTACATGTACTTGCACATATATTACATATATTATTGCTGCTTATAGATTCTAGAATGATGTGTAGGTCATTTTTATATTCCCTCTTATCTTTGTATTATTCCAAGATGATGGTGATTCTGATATTGATTATATTCTCTTTATTTTCAAGAGTAAATAAGATGATTTGGTGTTCTTATTGTTATTATTGTATATTACTGGTTAGCATTCTGTAACGTCTCAAGTGGATCTGGACAGGTTAAATTCATTATGTGAAACAATTTTAGTATGTATTTAGTTTTGTGTGAAATATTTAATGTTTGCTGGATGATGGAATTGCACCATCTGCCAGTTCAGCTGTTAAAATGTTGTTGTTGTTTTTTTCTCTATGTATTCTTTTCTGGCCTTTCTCTCTGCATCAGTGTAACTTTGTATATAGATCTAATTGTTCCGACATATCAAGCACATTTCTTATTTTCAAAAATTATAATAAGATTCAGATAACTTTACACTTATGAGTCTTATAATTAGTTCATACCTTGCCACTAAGTATATGTTAGTGGTGCCAAACAAAAAAAATACAATACATGTTTAACTCATGGTCAACTAATTATAAAAAAACCAGAACAATAATAATACCAACTGACACAAGTAAAATTAGTGTTAAAGTTTCAATGGATTTTCAATCCTTTTGTAAATCAATGCTTTTTAAGCATGTTTATGTCCTTTTAAATGTATCATAATTTACAAGAGTCAAAAATGTATGCTTCAATATGATATATGATGACAGTGATAATGAACAATTCAAACTAAAGTTGAAATAAACTACGGTCTTGACTTGTTTTTAAAAAAAAGTAGGGGGTATAATCTGGACTGGGGGGGTATAGTCTGGCCTAGCCCAAAGTAAACCCCGGGGTATAAACTGGCCTAGCCCAGAATATACCCCGGGGGATATTCTGGGCTAGGCCAGTTTAACCCCGGGTATAGTCTGGCGGGGGTATAATCTGGCCTGCTACACCGGTAACTTGCATTTCTCGGCTTCTCCGAAATGTTTTATCTGTAGCATTCTGGCATTGCCGTTTCGTGGAACCTTTGAGGAACCGTAGAACAAGGTTCAAGGTGGCACCCGGAGGAGGGTGGGAGAGAGGGAGATAGGGATGGATGGATGAAAATGAATAAATGGACGGACGGACGGACGGCCGGGCGGACAGACGGAAGGTCAGACGGACGGGCGGACGGACAATGGGAGGGGGGGGACGGGCAGATGGATGGATGGATGGATGGATGGATAAATGGATCCAGACCCAAACCCTAACCCTTCCCACCTTCCCAGACATACACTAAGAAAACAAAACCCAGTTTGACGATATATATTGCCCCAACAGTTACTCTGAAAACTTTCATTAAAAAAAAAAAAAAACGTTTACCGTCTTGCCTTATTTCACCGCTTCACATGAATTCTCCCAGTGTCGCCTCAGTACATCTCCACCAAATCCACTTTGAGACCCGCTGCGCCGGTAGCATGACGTTTGGAGCACCAAAATTGTTAAAACATGACATTTGGAGCACTGCCTAAATCTAGGTCAAATTGCAGTATGACATTTGGAGCACTGCCAAAAATTAATATACCTATACCACTGCTGGTATTCGATTACATTTTCACAGACTCATATCAACATCAGGTCGCAAATCTACTGAAAAAAAAAATGTCTACCATTTACACTCAACACATTTTGTTCTGCTCATCATCATCATCATCATCATCATCATCATCATGAATTAGGTGATATGTGACGAAAATTAGAAAAAAAAAAAAAATAAGTGCTGTCTCCATTTACTGAAATTAGTCATTGTCTTTTCCTAAGTCAAGTGTACTGTGTGGACTTTTCCAATAACGAGCGTTCAATTTAAACAACGACAATCACCCTAAAATGTTAAAAACAAAAAACAAAAAAAACAAAAAAATCATGGTCTAATAATTACCGTTTTTTTTTTTCTTTTTTGTATGCACTAGAGTAAGGACCCGTTCAGAGAACGGATTGCATCTAGTTACTCAGTCGGCACACAGATTATGTTGATCAAGGTAGAAAACAACACGCACAATCGGCACACAGATTATGTGGATCTAGAAAGAAAACAACTCACAACTTGCACAGTAACACCCGCATGGCCCGTGCATAAGGCAGACGGCACAGAAACTCATGCCTTCAAACTTTGAAAAGAACCGGAAGTTTAAAGTGGAAACAAAACAAAGGCATGAGGGAGGCCATCATTGTTGAGGAGAAAGCATTATTCGATATTTTTAGGCCTATTTTCATTTATTACAAAATTGCGATACTTCGCTTTCATGTCAAAGGAATAGACATAGTAGCAAAAAGAACTATTTTTCACGTGTAATTTTTTCAGGTCTGGGCATTTCTTCCTCGCAGGCAGTGAATTTTTTTTTCTCGCTGTTTTTTTTATATAGGAGATATTATTGCAAATTCCTTCACCACCTGGCGCACCCTTCACTGATAAAAGCAAAGAAAAACATTCAGAGAGCTATTATGATAGTTCGCCAATGCTTTGATGAGATCAAAATCGATAAGCCAAAGCTTCTATCTTTCATCTCATTGGCCAGTAAATTACAGCAATTTTCAACGCTAATGTACCCAGTTGCAAGAAGAGTAACAAACTGTTCAATGTAGGAGTATGGAAAATAAATGCATTCATTTCCACCCTTCCACCCCTTCACTCTCGAATCCCCAATAGCTCATTGCTGCCATACTGTTGGGTTGCTGTTGTCTTTCGTCTCACAGAAGAACCGAAATCGAAGCCAACTTGTTCTGTGATCTTCACCCTACTCGCACGTTCTGGCGTCTGACAGGCACCATACTTTTAAAGAGCGTATCTCGATAAATTGTTTTTATAAGCGTGGTGTCGATTTGACAACGCGACGTACGCCATGGATAGGCATAATTTCAGAGATCTGCCATGTCGTTAAGAAAAAGACATACGCCAATCCAGGTCAAATTCTGGAGAAAATAGGAAGAGACTTGCCTTGATGTCGTAAAGCCTTTTTTTTTTTTGTTGTTGTTGTTGTTGTTTTTGTAATTATGAAGAGCATTTCATTACTTAAATTGCACGCTGCCTTTTGTGGCTGAACTTCAGTAGTGAGAAACAAAAATACCCCGCAGTCTATATTTGGATGAAACTGATATTATGTCAGTATCCCGGTCAGATGGCTCAGCATTCCCCCGATATTTAATATGAGGGTGTTGTCGGCAACATGAGAAAAATTGGCTTAGCTGTCAACAACCTCGGATAAATGAGAAGTACACGTGACCGCCACTGTCTGCGTTGGTTTTCAATTGGCCCCTCGGGACAGTGTTAAATGATCATAAATGCAGATAACAATATGGCGGTAGCTGGGGAAAATGAACCACGACATGAAAAAAAAAAAACGGGGGAGGGGAAGGGGTGGGAGTAACGGGACAATGATGATTGGGAAGAAGAAAAAAAAGAGGAAAAGTCAACAAGAAAAGAAAAAGGGTGACTATGAAAATGAAACAAGAAATGGTAAATTAATAGAAAGGTAAATAACGAAATAAATAAGGAATAAATAAATAAATAAAATAAATAAAACAGAAAAAAGTTAAAAATGAATAAATAGATAAATTGATAAAGTTATATAAGTAAAAGAACTAGGCGTTGAGAATAAGAAGAAGAAAAAGGAAAGACGAGAATTCATTTCGCTGGATATCTCTAATAATACAGGTTGGCTCGCATACTCACAAAACGCATAATCGCTTTCTCTTGTTTCCTATTAGATGGCCAATCGTTCATTATTATATAATTATATATATCATATCGCCCAATCCTCGGTGCGACGATCTGTCTTCCATTGTCGTTGCCTGTCCCGAATTTGTTGTCTTTACACCTGCAGTTGGAACGGCCGAAACGCAAAGCGAGAACACACGAGCGCTTTGTCGAGCGGCTGTCGTGAGTCAACTGATGGTGTTGGCTCGGGAATTCTCAGCAGTACAAAATGTGTGTGTTTGTGTGTGACTCATGAAGCAGAGAGAGAGAGAGAGAAGATGTCCTGCATGACAGTAGTAGAAATAGTAGTAGGGAAAGTGTGTTGGTGATTAGTGGGCGGTGGCGATCGGAAGAGGAGGGTCATAGTGGCCTCCGTGACAGTGTTGAGTTTTTGAGTTTGGAGAGAGCACGTCAACATGCTAACGGATACTACAATGTGCGAGGAAAAAGTAAGTCGGTAGACTGATTTGACAGAATGATAGGACCGAAGAAGACTCTACCAGAAGAGGCCACTACAAGCCC
The DNA here is from genome assembly GCA_963931925.1 of Onchidella celtica. Lineage (NCBI taxonomy): Eukaryota > Metazoa > Mollusca > Gastropoda > Systellommatophora > Onchidiidae > Onchidella > Onchidella celtica. Next base: position 22,107,139 of record OZ007582.1, read on the forward strand.
CCCCCCCCCCCTTACACACACACACACGCTGTTGACTGATGATAAGTGGAGTTTCCGTATAGGATGGAATAGATCAGAATAGAATAGATTAGAATAGAATCTATTGGTCCCAAAGGAAATTTGCTTCTGACATAAGAACAGAGGATAAAAAAACAAAACGTACAGTAACAAATACTGGTACTATAGTATACATTGACCAAAAATGCATTTAATTTAAAAACTCAATGTCCATTTCTCACCCTGTTCCATTCAATACATTTAATACTTACATTTTCTCCACACAACTTTACTCTCTCGCTCAAATTTCTATAATCTCCTGATTGCTGGTGGCACGAACGATTTAATATAGCGTTCTGTTCTTTTGTTTTGTTTCTCTGAGGTGATGGTTTCAATTTACTTCTATCGGTTGCTATCGATCGTCCAAATTCTGTATACAATGGATGTTTGTATCGTTTAAGATCATTTTCACTTTTTTAGTGGTGAGCTGGTTATAGAGAGCCTCGTTCGATAAATCAAATTATAAAACAATAAAATCCTCTTTAGGAGTGTGGTGTATCTGAGGCCCAGGGACGTACGACTAAGGGTTTGACAGTAAAATCCTACTATAAAGTCCTCTTTAAAAGGATGGTGTCTGAGAGATCCCAAGACGTACGTGTAGAAATAGTAAACATGGAAGTACGTTAGTGAGCATGCACGTGCATATTTTAAATTGTTACAACTTTGGGAAGATGGGCAGTGACGCCATTGAGGAATACCTGGAATTTCAAGAAAAAAAAATTCCCAGAAATAAGATAATTACAAATTAGCAATGACAATTGCTTCTGGGTCCATTAGACAGGCGACGCACGGCGAAGGTCAGATGACTCATCTGTGAGTTATTAATAATTATATCGGCATGGGGGGGGGGGGGGGTAGGAAGGAAACGAAACATTTACAACCATTCTTCATGGATCATGCATTGATTGTGTCAAGGCTGACATTGTTTCATTGGACTGTTAAGCGGTGACTTCATTGATCATGGGGCTTTCCTTATTCTTCATTCCCCTCGTCGACCCGGGAAATGCTGTTTTTCCCGATCGACCCTTGCGACGCAATTGTTAGTTTGAAACACTCGCTGGATCTCAATAAAATTGGTTCGTTCCACGTGACGTCACACAAATTGTGCACCTACCGAAATTTTGAATCTTTTGAGAAGTTTGAGCAGAGAGTATGTATGTAAAAAGAGGTTTCACTATTGGTCGATTTGCACGCCAGACACGGGAGGCGCTGCGGCGCCGCGAAACCTCTGTTAGCATGGAGCGGAAAGTAGATCGCTGCGGTAAACAATACCCGTTTGTGCATTTCCACGGGGTGTAAGAGCTTACAGACGGTTCTAAGTAGTTTCAGCCCAAAAATATGAACAAATAACAGTCAACAGATATGCACACTATCTGTGATGACGACGGTGTCTTTCAATTCTTCAATTTCTTGTTTACCGCAGCGACCTAGTTTCGCGATTTGGCGGAAGTGAGATCTCTCTATCATAGTCAATCTTTGTGAGTGGGCATGCTCAGCTGACGTGTCAAAACAACTTTGCAAGTGCACGTGCTCAGCTTTTATGCACTTGGTGGTGGGGGGACCATAATTTTGGGTGACGTAAGTGAAACAAACCAAATTATTATCCGGCTGGTAAAGCTTTAAAAAATTTATCAAGAAAACTATCAATCAATGACTTCTATTGGAGCCTATTTATCTTGTTGTCTCGTTGCTACATGACATCTTCTCCCCTGCTAAAACAGCAAAATGAAAATTTCAAAAAGTACAGGGCTACACTAACAATACCACCCGGCTAATTACTGCAAACAAAGCGCCCAGCTCCTTACTGTAAGCAATACAAATAAAAGGCACCCCCCTCATTGGGTCACGTTTCTGCCGGCTCCAATATTTCAGATAATCAGATACCACTGGTTTAAAATGGCTTCTTAACATCGCCAAAACATCTTTGGCCAGGGGTTCTCTCTCTGTTGGAACTGACGGCCCTCTAAGTCTATTTCAACAAGATCAGAGTTGTCTTAACAGATGGACGCACTGGGTAGTTTGGGGGACCCCATGCATGCAAATTTACGTTGGTTTGTGAAACGGGGAAGAAAATCCTGCACATTACAAACTGCCCAGGAGTCCATTATGATGTTAAGACGGCCCTGAAAAAGGTGAGAGTCGAACTCACGTGGTGAGGGTAGCGCTAAATTGACGCAAGCAAGATATCGATTTATTGTATTTTGGGAAAATCTGTTCTCACTGAAGCATTCTGCGACCCTGAGCGCCAAAAATAGTAACACTCTGTTCCTATCATGTCAGGAAACGGTAAAGCTAAAAGTGCGAATGACTTAATTTTAAACAAGAAGAAAACCCCGTTTTACTTAAAATAGTTTCTTATCTCAAAGGTATTATTAGTTATTAAAAAACAATCGAAAAATTGTACTGCCCCTTAATCAGTAACAAAAACTAAAAATAATTGCTTCGAAAAGCTCACAGAGTATCAAATTGGCAAAAGAGAGCTGTCACGTGCAATTCACACTGACTCTGGAAGAATTGCATAATGGCCCCGAGCTGACAAGTAGCGGATGTGAGAATTGCTTTGTTCCAATTGCGTCACTAAAAATTATGATGCATTCGCACCTGGGCTGAGCGTGTGTAATCACTCATAAAGAGTTTGTTTTGTTGCTGTTGTTGTGGGTGTTGTTTTTGCATAGGGGCTCAGCATGGGTACATGCAAAGGTTTTGTAGCAATTCAAAAAGAAGAATTGGAACTCCCGGGAGAACGAAACAAATAGCACTGGAACTTTCGATGAAAGACGAAATAAAATCCAAAATTTGGTAGGAAACGTTTTGTGACGTGCGAGAAACAAACCAAACGAAAACACCTGCGCGGTTTCATTATAGTGCCAGGGGACAGTAAATACTTCCACTGATCTTCCCCTTCATTTTTTTTTCTTCAAGTTTTCTTTTCATCGAGATTTCCGGCTGTCTTGTGCATCCGATTCAATTATCTCAAAAATGTCAATCGATAATTTATCTGGCCTGCTCTTGTTTTCGAAACGCACTTCTCAGTGTAACAAATCCCAGACTGGGAAATGTAATAATTATGACAGGACAACAATCACGAACGAACAAGTATAACACTTAACAGAACAACCAAACAGACTCACACATTTATTATATAATAAGATAAGATATCTATGCAATTACATACATTACATTAATTCAATTCAAATACCATTCAATGGTCATCATTCCCCACATTCATTCTTCTCCGGGTCCACAACCCGATAGTTACTTTCTAACTATGCTCTGGCCTCAGCCTCACATCCATATATATATTACTTGCTGGCCTCTCTTATTGGCTCCGGCTCAACCCAATCTCCGTATCTCAATCTCCCCTCGAGGTCTTAATAGCACATTAATATTTCAATAGCACATTATATTCTCAATGGCACATTAACATCTTAATAGCACATTAACATCTTAATAACAACGTCCCTGTCTGTGGCCAGACTGCCACGACTCATGTGCTCCCGCTGTCCTGCGCGACAGCTTCACTCAGGCGGCCTGTGGGTAGCCTTCTGCCCAACCCCGGCACAAGTCCGCTCACCGCGGGTGGCGTCTCTGCCCGACCCCGGCACCTATAAGAATAACATTACATTTCTATAACACCATACAATTACTATCCACTTCACCACTCATTACGAACCATCAAGCGTACTCACAATAGTCCACATTTCACTCACCACACATCTTACGGTAACACACCTCCACCGTGTTACACCGTACTCAGACTCGCTACGAATCCATGATCCTAACTTACATCTATCGCTCATTGCGCACATCTCTATACACAGTAATCAATGACTTTCACATTCCTCACATATAACTTATTTACATCATGGTCATAGGAGAATATAGTACATCAATCATCATAATTATCAATCACAGTTCAACCTACCAGTCATCACTGGAAAACACACAATCTCCCGACTGCCTCTGATCTCACGTCTGTCCCCTTGGACCTCTTAACTTGCAGTGATCTGACTATTCAGATTTTGCCTCTACTACGCCTCAACTTCACTCACAACATGCACGCTTCAACGTTAACTAACAGAAGTCAATATAGGTGAGCAGCCTCACTATCCCGTGAGTCAATCCTACACTTCCATGCCCCCGTAATAGTTGAATCTCGCTCACTCCACTCGTGACACTCATGTCCGCTACTTGACAGCGCGTCCTTTACGCAATCCTCTTAGAGCCAGGGTGAATTTTGTGGAAAGATGCTTGGCTTGTTGACTCGCCACAATGAGTTATCGTTCACACCGTTGCCGGTGAAGATTTTCAAATATACCAAGAATCCCGAATAAAAAATCCCAAGACGAGGTAAAAAAAATTCCCAAGATTTTTTTTACAACAACCTTTTACATGTACATTGAATTTAAACTTCGCAAATACCAGTAACTAACGAAATATAAAAACCACAGGAAAACCGTGGGGAAGCAGCAAGGTTTAAAGCGAAGTCAAAAATTGGAAAAAAGAAAAAGTTGTATGTACGTACTACTTTCTCTTTTCGCCAATTTTTGTGTGTAACTACTCACAACTTTTTCTTTTCGCCAATTTTTGTATGTAACTACTCACAACTTTTTCCTTTTGCCAATTTTTGACAATGTCAGTAATTAGCTCGCAGATCACGCAAGAGATCTTCTCATATAGGGAATCTCGATAAGCTCCCCCTGATCTGAGCACATTTGGCTTTATTGAACCTCTTCATTGGTTGCAAATAGTATAATATAAATATAGTGAGTGAAAGGGCAATTTTGTGATTTTTCTTCTTTTTTTTTTTAACAAAGAAATAATAGCAAATAGGCAAAAGCCCGAAAAATCCCAAGATCTTTAAAAAAAAATGCCAAGATCCCATGGTAACTTCTCAAATCCCAAGATCTTAAGGAAAATCCCAAGGACCGGCAATGCTGTTGTTCACTCACTCTACGTGCACAGATTCAACTCCCTACTCTACCGGCCCATGAAGTCATAATTATGATGGTGCCATACACACCCCTGGACAGGAGAAAAAAAAAGTTATCTTCAAACTGAGAACTGGCCACAACAGACTACGACAACACTTGTACAGAAAGTCCAAATTTGGAGTCACAGAAACATATCGAGGGATATTTCCTATATCGTTATATATGCGTCATTTTGCTGATTTAGAGGTTTTATCGTGAAAGTGGTTCCCTCCCCCCCTCCCCCCCCCCCCCCCCATTTTATTATGCGTAAATGTCTAAGTTTTGGGTGTATTTTTCGTGGGCATTTTTATGCACGTTTCGATTTTGAAGCGCATTGAACAAAACCCTGATTTTACACAACTCTTCAAACTTTCAATCCTCATTTCCTCGAAAAGGTAGAAATGCCCTTGCGGAAAAAAATACACATATTAAAACACCCGACCATACCCATATGGAACAGCGTCAGAAAACGGAGAGCATGTCATCAAGCATTGGCCTGTGTGTGAGCAAAGAAGGGGAAAACTCCTGTTCTGGAGGCGGGCCGTTTTAATTGAAGCTGTAAAGGACTACAAGGGAACTTGGAAGTCACGGCATCTTGTATGATACAGATCACTCAGTCTAACATGATGGGTTTCGTAAAGCAATGTATAGGAGGCAGTATTAGAGAAAAGACTTGGTACTTCAGTACACAGTGAGAGAGAGCGAGACAGACAGGCAGACAGACAGAGAGACAGACAGACAAACAAACAAACAGACAGAGACGGGGCGGCAGACAGACAGACAACAGACAGACACAGACAGAAAGATAGACAGACAAGCGGGCAGACAGAATGACACATACATAGACAGGCGGGCAGACAGACAGACAGACAGAATGACAGATAGAGAGAAATTACTTGAAAAAGAGACAAGCTATGAGCATGTGAGCCCAATATAGTTTGCTGAATACATTCACGTCACAGTCGAACACTCACTGTCACTACATAGGCTAATATCATTAAATCATAACATCTCCACAGACAAAAAGTTTAAATGCTAGCAGCAAACTGACTTCAGTTTCCGGGCATGCACAATTGGCGAAGTAAACCAGACGACGTCGAAGACCTACGGTTTGACACATCCTTTAGTTTAAATGACTTGTAACAGCATTTCAAATGCGCGAAGTTTCCAGCAATGAAGGTTCACGAAAACACATCCTCTCTCTCTCTCTCTCTCTCTCTCTCTCTCTCTCTCTCTATCTATCTATCTATCTATCTATCTATCTATCTATCTATCTTTCTCTGTCTCTCTTTCTGTCTGTCTGTCTATCTATCTTTCCTTCCCTGTCTCTGTTTCTGTTTTCCTCTCTCCTCGTTCTTTCTTTTTCTCTCTGCCTCTTCACCCCCCACCCCACCTCCCTCCATATATCTCAAGCAAACTTGGGTCTATGGTCTATGACTGAGATATTCAATAATAAATGAGTCATTGACAGGGCGCTCACCCAGATATCGAGCAGAGTTTCTGCCGTAACTAGGACAAAGGTATCCGAATGACATGTATCATAAAGCCAGTGGGGATGGGTCAAAATTAATCTGCGGCGACAGCTTGTTATCTAGCCATGATCTGTAAGAGTTAGTTAGGGGGGTAAATGTGTGGTCAGCAACTGTGATTGTCATTGACGTTGAGAGATAGAAGACTATCGTTACCTCTAAGGGTATCAAAGTGAGCCCGGAGTGTCACAGCCAGTTGCCCCCGTCTTCCCCACCCCTTACGAGTTGGTCTTCTAGATGGAAGTTTTCTTAGTAAAAGCCCGGCTCGGCGATTAACACCCAGAACATGAAATAAACCCTGCAAAGAATCGAACTCTTTCGTTAGGTTAGCCCCACCCCACTCCCTTTTCCACAAAAACAACAAAAACAACAACAACAAGAGTTTTGACATAACTTTTACGATAGTAACATTCAAAACATACCTGTAAATCAGAGATGTCACCTGAGGATTTGTCAAATCATTTAAATCCAACGTCACAAAAGGAATATCCAAACGCCTGATGTCCTTATTTCACGATCGGTCGATTATACTTTAAAGCAAACAACCAACTAACTAACTGTGTGTTTTTTAATTTCACATTTTCTTTGACTTTTCCCGTGTGCTTCAGGCAAGAGACAGTCAAACCACAACAATAACAAACAAGTTTTTTCGGAACCTATTTCCTGTTTTCCTCGAAAGAAATACCTCCAAACAGTAAACCTTAAAAAAAAAAAAAAGTAATCTTAATCCCCGATGGTGTAGTTTGTATTAAACTTTATAGGTACGTAAAGAATCATTTCAGGATGGATGACTTTCCAGCGAACACACACCTGCAATTCACAGCGTTTAAGATGCGACCTGAATCGGTCTTTGTTATTTCAAGTTATGAACGACCTCGCTTCAGTGTGTAGTGTATGCCAAGACCGCTTGGGACAAAAATAAACGTGAGCATTGATTTTGTCTTCGCCCAACCGCGTGCTCCTCAGCTCTGCCCAGGTCGCTCCTCAGTCGAGGACAGCGCGTTTGCACCTGCGCGCGTTCGAGGAAGTAATCGAACCCAGGTTTTACGCGCGACGTAGCAACAGCCAGCGCGATACTGTATCCGCAGCGAGGTATTGTCAACTAAATTGAAGAGGTTACTTCAAAAACGAGGTTAAGTTTCATTTTGCTAAAAAATAGACCTGCACATATGAGAGGAAACGAGTTTAAAATGGCTGTATTGTAGGGTTAAAGGATGGTGATGAGAAAAGATTTGATAGTGATGGCACCACTCTGGTGCGGGCTTGTGGGTTGCTCCGCCCCGTGACCTGTAAGGGCAGAGGACATACCATATGATACTAATATTAACCCATTAATTAGTGTTATGCACTCGTGGATTTAACATCTATCTTTCCCTCTCACCCTCCTTCTCCCAGCCTCTGTCTACCCAGTTTTTCAGGCGAGCAGTCAACAAGGTTATGAAAAACTAATCCATTTGCAATAACCAAAAGATAACCCTGATACAGAAAGGTACGGTCATTTAATTTAACAATACTAAATTACTATTTGGATTGTCAGATAACAGCAAAGTACTAATCAACCTCGTGGCGCCATCGAAAAGGAGCGGGAATTAAAAAAGAATGATTTTTAAAAAATGGCTTTATTTATCGTATCATCATCCTTCTATCGTTACCCAGCACTGAGAAAGTTTAATTTGAAAGTGGGCACCACCAGTACAACAGGGTTATGGTCAAAGTTCCAAGGCTCTTTCTCGAAATGACTCGACTGTGACTTAATTCTGGTCTTGAACTAACCTCTTCATTGCCAATGAATAGAAGAGTGAAAATGTAGCTACAAAAAAAACAACAAAAAAACAGCCAAAAAAACTTTGCATTATTCAAAGTTCCACCTTAGGAATAAACATAAAGAAAATAATCAATAAATTCCCACGGAATCAATAATGAATGAATTGAACAAGTTGTCTGATATTCAGTCCCCCATTTGGTTAAATTAGAAACAAATAAAACAAATTCCAGACCACATATTGCAGACTCGTCTATTATATTAACGCTGTTTTAAGATCGGAAACATATGGCCCAGTGAGAGAAGTGTGGTGGAAAAACTTTGGGGATCGGCAGAGAAATTGCAGCTGACTGTGGACCTCATAGGAAAGATCCGTCTGAGTTGGGGGCGAGATTCTTTTTTAGGGGGCGAGGAGCGGAGGGGGTGATCTAGTCTGGGTATTTTGAAACAGAACCAAGAAGAAGAAGAAGAAACAAAGGCTAGACCAGAGGGAGGTGTGTATGTTTTTTTTTTTTGGGGGGGGGGGGGAGGTGTCAGGTGAACCAGTTAGCATGGGCCTACAATTTGGAGGGGGGGGGGGGTACTAACCCTGACAGAGGCAAAGGGGAAGAGGACCTTTTTTATAAAGAATTTCGACATTGTAAGGAGAGCCAACGGGGACACTTTTGCATAAAGTATTATTCTATGGAACATTTTCAAAAAGATTAATACAAGTAAGATATAGGTCAATAAAGGAAATGCAGATACAGAAACTGAAACAAACTAATATACGAAATTTATGACATTATTATGTCTCTCGATATTAAAATAAAACAAAAAATACAAAATACTTAATGTGCAGTTTGAAATGAGGCCTACATTGCCCATTATTATGGGCTGAGCGTATTTCCAGCTTTGCAAGGGCCTAATGAAACATTTTCTGAAAAATAACGAAAGAATAATTATGAGATGTAGATGACTCAGAGGATACACAGATGTAATGCTTAAAGTCGATTTATGACCATCAGTGCCAATGTAGATGAAAATGCACGTTTTTTTTTTGGGGGGGGGGGGGGGCTTTAAAAAAAAAGAATTAATAAATAAATAACACTAAAGATTGAATTTTGTCCAAAATGTATCCACACAGTTTATAGTTTAAAATTGAGGTAATGCACAAATAAATTTTTCGATCACGTATTCTCGAAGTTTTAAGTGTTTGCAAGTTCACTTTCTCGCTCCACCACAGCTAGAGATTCCCCGTCCTCTAAAGACGCACATCAAAATCGTAAAGAAAGTCTTAACTCCACTTTTGTTAGATATGGATAATCTTCGGAACGTCTTTCAATGTTTCAGTGGTATAAAGGCCTAACTCCTCCGGAGGGAAATGAACTCTCATTACTTTGTGTTTTCACTTACAATCTACTTTTTAAAATGAAGTTCTTTCCAAGTTTTAGAACTTATTTTTCTCACTAATCAACATGGGATTAGATCACTGTTTTATTCATGGGCGATTCACGGCCTTAATTCTTGTTTGTTCTATCTCCATTTTCTGAAAAACTGGAGATCTTTTAGTATGTAGAAGAGGTATAACAAATGCACACTTTGTCACTTGTTTAACATACGTTGTGGCACATGTCAAGCTGTTTCACAGTTCCGATTTATTCTACCTCCTTATCATATTGCTAAACATGCACACGTTGAACGTCGAAATTCTCAGTTATGCAAAGCCTGGTGTTGGAACAACAGGAATTACAGGACTATAAATTATTTACAAATTGTGAGTGAGTGTTTCATTGATAATACAATTTCTCGTTATGCTCAGTCGGTGGAGCACGCCCGACAGTTTTTTGTTTTTAAAAGCACACGATTCATCATCCTAAACAATGCTTCGCAAATACGATAACGGCCATTTTGCGCCCCTTGTGGTCTGTTGGGGTACACGTTCTTTATTTATGTTTCGTATTCAGAGCTTCTAAGTTTAACATAGAATTAAACATATTCACAGATTTTTAACATATTGGTAAAATTCTAAAAAAGTTGTTTTATATAGATCTGGAAAAAGTTTTGTAAACGAGTATAAAAGTTATTTAATCAAGTTGTAGAGCTCTCCCAGAAAGGACACTGGGTGCGTTGCGGAAAGTAATTCTTTCATGGATCAGCAGGCATAATGTCTTCAGTCACAGAAATTCAGAGACTGATGATATCTAACTAAAGAGAACAGATAATGTCTTTACTTTTAGAATGTGCTCAATTGCTTTTATTGTGGTTCTACCAAAGCAGCGGGTCTTCAAGAAAAAGAAAACCAATGAATTCTCTTTAAAAGATTGTGTTGGACTGATGTGTACCTGAAAACGGAGGCAGTCCTTACTTTACTGATTGTGGTCCTTATACATTTTCTCCATGTCTTTCCTTGCCATCGTTATCAAGATCTCTGCCTTTCTATCTCTCTATCTCTGTCTCCTCCTCTCTCTGTTCTATCTTTCTCTTTCTTCTCTCTATCACATTTCTTTCTCTTTCTTCTCCTTCCTTTCTGTCTCTGTCTCTTTCACCCTGACTCTGTTCTGTTTTGTCTTCCCGTCTTCTCCCCCCCCCCCCACACCTATCTGACTCTTTCTTCTCACTCCCTCGTGTCTCTCTCTGATCTACCATTCTCCTTTTTCTCCCTCGCTCTCTCTCTCTCTCTCTCTCCCTCTCTCTAATCTATCTTTCACTTTCTTCTCCCCCCCCCTCTCGTTTTCTCATTATACTTACTCACATCTGTACAAAGTAATTAACATCATGATAATTAATCAGCAAGGTAATAAATTATTGAGATGAGGTCCATTTATATAGCCGGCTGGATATGGTACATAGATAGCTAAATGAAACAACAACAGTAATTTCCCCCCTTTTTATTCAAATCTGTTTTTAGAAAACGAAAAGAAAAAGATATATTTCCTGCTTCCTACAGATTAACCTTCCTGAACGCATATAAACATAATAATTATATTTATGTAATAGTACTTTATTTTCGTCAAGATTTTTTTTCTCCCCAATGCCAAATCAGAAGAATTTTTTATTGTTGTCTTTTTTCGAAGAAATGCATGGCTTCTATACAGAACTGCAGATGGTTGGTGGGCGCTTCTGACAGTCCCAGTTTGTCGTATCAATCTGCTATGTTCTGTCTATTGTCTTGCTGCTTCCCTAGCACAAGGTGACGGTGATCGTGCTGAGGTGCTTTTCCCAAATACATAAAGAGTTATCTTTATGACAACTTCGATACTTCTATCTATTGCGAACGATACACCATCATCCTTCTGACAAGGGGCAATGTGTGACCCAATTTGCTACGGCCCATCTCACTACGAGGCCCATGTGTCCTTTCAAAGAGGCGTGTTCCCCAGTGGTGAGCTCAGTGAGCCACTAATCAGCAGATGTTGGGCCTTTTCCATCGATCGCACAGACACATTGTAATTAATAGTATTGGGAGGAAAGACGGTTACGACTACCGATCCAACTGATGACATAATCGAGTAATTTTCACACGAGGGAATGTTCGGAATTCCTGGTGTTGTTGGAGTAAGAGGTGGATCAGACCAAAGGCTGGTGTAGGTCCCAAACTGGTGGCTCGCCGTCTAATTATCATCATCATCATCAGATGCCCTGTCTGGAACAGACATTGGCGATCATGGCTCTCTACCTGGATCTGTCGTCAGCCAACCTCAACAAGTAGTTGCTGTTGTGACGTTTGTTTGTTGTCCATGAATTAAGACTTTCAGTGAAAGTTTTTCTTTGTCTGCCCCTGCTTTTCCTGTCTTCGGTCTTCCCTGTGACTGCTAGATGTTCGAGGCTCCTGAGGCGACAGATGTGCCCTAGAAATTTCAGTTGCCTCTGTCTTATCGTTTTAATTAATGATCTTTTCAGATTAGTCTGTCGAGACTGACTCATTTGATTTTTTCGCCATCCATGATTATTCTCAACATTCTTTTAATAAACCGCGGTGTGAGCAGTGCGTCGTGTTTTGGTGTGATGCATAACAATTAGGCGGAGAGCGCCACCAGTTTCGTGTCTATGCCAACCTCGGTCTGGTTCACCCCTAACCGTATGTTTGCACCGAGGTCGACCTCGCCCGGGTAGCCAGCCTACCTCGGTGTAGCTTCCTCTCGCCGAGCAGCCATTATTATTTAGTGCATAAACCTGTGCCCCCGTGCCCCTACCCGATTAATTAAATAAGCCCACTGTCATATTATGAGCCAGCACCCACCCACCTCCTTCATCCCATCCCGAACTATTGTTTGTGGAAAATTGTTTATTCCCTGTTTCAGTTTGTTTTTTTATTTGTTTTCCCCTGACAATTGTCTAGAACAGTGGTTCTCAACCTATTTTCAGGAAATCACCCCCTTAGGCTCCAAATTTTCCTTCATCGCCCCCCCCCCCCACCTCAAATCCCTATTCAAACTCAACAGCTACATTTCACGAGCAGACACACTAAGATAAAATATAAAGTTTTTCAAAGCCGTGTCCATGACAACAGGAGTATTGATATTAATCATTAAAAAAAGAGAAAACATTCTTCCAAATGCACGAAAAAAGTCGGCCTTTTCTATTCATAAATCCCAGTTCATGAGTGCTGTTAAACAAATTAGTGGCCCCCAATCATGTTTTCGCCCCCTCCCCTCAATCGCTCCCTTTCATCGTTTTCGCCCCTTGATCGCCCCTTTCTTCGCTGGAAATCAAAATCGCCCACGTTGAAAAACATATTGATCTAGAACTCTACAAGGACCGAGAGCTGGCTGTTTTTGAATACTTTCTAATTCTTCAGAGCTTTATTGTTACATTTCTTTACTGTTTCTATCGCGGGGCTTTGCAAATGCAGTGTTTATATATTGGCCTTACAATAACAGACTGCATTTTAGGGCTCGGGACTGTGAAATGACTGAATGCGTCTGCTGCTGCCACTGTTGTTCCCATGCGTCGCCTGCGTCTTCACTTTTGGCCTACTCGAGCTCTGTTTTACTACCAAAATAGCGTGCAATAGCTTCTGTCCCTTATCAGTTCAACCCAGCCTCAACTATACCCTCCCCCCCCCCTCCCCCCCACCCCAAAATTTTTTAACAGACCCTACTCCTTTTATTCAACTTTTTTTTTCCTTTTTTTGTGTGTGTGATAAATCTACATGATGAGAGACCTTCAGTGGACACCATTAGAAGAGAGGAGAGCAAAAAACAAAGTAAAAATATTTTATAAAGGCAGGGAAGGAAATATCCATATCCCACTGAACCACCTCACCATTAATACCAGAGGCAACAGAAGGAATAATATAAAATATAACATCCCAAGCTCACGGGTTAACAGCCATCTTTATTCTTTTTACCCTAGTGTCATCAGGATGTGGAACAACCTCCCGGCAGAAGTCCAAACACTATCGTCTGCAACGACTTTCGACAATGAATTTAAGAACATTATTATCCGTTGCAGCTACCATTGTAACTAAAGTGCGGGTTGTATTTCTGTGCACAATCTGGAAACCAAGAGATATTTATACCAGAGTTATTATATATATACAAAAGATTTTACACAACTAAGATATTTTTAAATGGTCTTAACATCTATGAAGGTTTTACCCTGCTTTTAGCCTCAGACGAGCGACGTTGAGTCGCATATAGTAGTGCAGTTGGGGGAATCGTCTTCTAGACGTGCCAACTATGAAAGAAGAAGAAGAAGAAGAAGAAGTTTGTTTTTGGTACTGGCTTGCTGACACAAGCTCAGCCAAAACATTCACAATAGGATTTTTATCACTACTTTATGGACAGTTAATCTGAAAGTGTTGTTGTGGCCACATTGACAAAGAAATATGAGAATATAGCCGCCTGACTCAATGGACACTAGAAGTCGCTTGTATATCTGACTGAATAGAATATTATACAACGACAATAGAATTTAGAAAGAAACAAGTTTGGGACTTAACAGAGGTAAGTTGAAACCTACTCTGTTATAATTGAAGTAACAATTAATTCTAATCATTAATAACGAAATGATAATAATGATACATTATTCGTCCATACATGATATTATTGTTTGGCAGTTTCATACAGGTAATTATTGTTTGGGAGAAAGGATCGAAAGTCTTCTGTTTGAAAATTTAGTTTAAAATTAAATTTGAAAGGGGAAAACAACAATTTGTTAGCATTCATAGAAAAGTCAAGACTAATAACTGAACTACCACCATCTTGCTTTTCAAATATGATTCTTCTCCAGTTCATTCATCTGTTCTTCTTCCTCATCTCTCGTCCGGAGCAAAAATATAATTGTGCTGTGACCATGCCCCAAATGCGTTCTTAGTTTTTACTATTTTTTGCTCCAGATGGCGACGCCGGTTCTAGTTTTGTATAAACAAGCAATATGGCGACGTCCTTGCGGCTGGTGAACGCAGCCTCCAAAAAGTTGCGTTTTGTTGGCAAACTATTCCAGTTGTCATCTCCAAGGAGATATCTATTGACCGAAGCATATTCATGCAAAGAGGCATGGAATGCTCATCTTCAAGATCCTACATTGAATCAGGTTTCTTTGTTTTCTTTTTCAGAATTTGAGCAGCCGTCTTGATCTCTAGATCTAGAATCTAGACCTAGGAATCGAGATCTAGATCTAGAGTCTAGTCTAGATTTGGAGAGTTGTACTTGTAGCGATTTGAGCCTCGAGTTCTTTACCATCGGTTGTACTGTAGATTATTTGATTATTCGATAATAAAATGTCCATTTAATCGAATTTTGGCGTGCATTTATAGGTGGAATATTTACTTTGTATTCACGTCCCAATGTTCATGGCTAGTTCAATTGTCATGCTTCGTTCTCACAAAAATTACAGCTGTTAGTTTGGTATCATGAGTCCATTGGTTAAAGACTTTGAGGCAAAGGTTTCACTGGTTAATACATTATCAAGCATGATAAGGCATAGGAGCAAGTGTTTTCATATCGATCAAATACAAACCAAACCACGGCACATGGACAGCAGTAGTGTGGTCATCGCACGTCACCAAGGGTCAGTGCAACCCAGATAAATTCACCATGAGCAAAGTCACTGACCAGTCAGAGGGCTTTATGGGTAGCATGTGGGTTGTGTGTTCTATGAGTCGAGCACTTCGTTTGTTTTTGTAACATACCCTTGTATACCTAATTTGAGTCATTACATATAATAAAAATCAGACTCAGAGTGGCCCTCACAAAAACTTGACAAGCTCTGGCTTACAGGTTTTAGAATTTTGCTAGCTGTCATGTGAATTTTTGGGAGGAGTTCAATTTGAGGCACACAGTAAAAGATAATACAAGGACATGACATTTGAAGCATCCGTGAGTGGGTGTCACAGTTTTTTTTGAATATGAGAAAACAAAGCTGCTTTTGGGGTGTATGATTTATATATATCAGATTAAACATAATTATACTGCATTATAACCATATTATTTGGACGCATTTTTGCTATCTGTCCTGACAAGGTTAACCTCCATGACTTTGCATACCAAGTGCAGGACCAGCTGGAGAGAACAGGGCAAGTGTCAGCAGTGGACATGAATATCCTCGCTCATCAGTTTCATCAAATCGATGAAGATGAAGTGGAATTCATAGAAGACCTTCTGGCTAGGTAAGTGTTTTGAGTATGTCTCCATCTCGAGTAGTGCTCGATCAGTGGGGTTATTTGGAGTCCGAGTCTGTGGAATCATGCGACAGGTGGTGAGTAACAGTTTTCGTGTCCTTCCGAGAACTATTCCTGTGTGAATAGTTGCTTAAAGCGCCAGGAATATTGGTTCCTTCTACAGTTTCTGAAAGTTTTATACCATTGTAGTCATTTGTTATGTGACCACCTTGGAAATCAAGCAAACCTCCAACAAGTGAAGAATCCATTGATGGACTTATGAATACATGTACGTGTAATTTAGTGAATGTGTCTCATGTTGAGAATTTCACCATTATTACAAAAAATTTGGATTTACATACATTTGTACATGTTTTTAGCAGTTAGCCAGAAAAAAAAACACACAAATCTTGTCATTATATCAACCGCTTCACTAATGCAATAGGCGTCTAGAGCCAGCTGTTTTTAGAGGGTTGGGATCCCCGTGGGGAAATTGTCTGTGACTTGCTGCTGTTATGAACACTGTGAACACTATCTCTGTAAGTCATAATGACATTTCCTGATCTTCTAAAATATATTTATTCAGCTGTACACTTTACCGAGTCCTTAAGGTGCCAGGCCATGATCTGCATGTGGACTCTAATAAATATTATTCACAGGTATGATTTGACCATGATTTGGGTCCTCCATACTACTGTTGGTAAAGTATTCAATAATTCATTCAGTTTCACATGATTTGTTATTACAGTGCTGTCTGTGATTTTCAGGTACAACCTATGTCAGAACAGTATTCCCAGAAAAGACTCCACAACTCATGCAATCATCCGTGGTTTTCTGAACAGCAATCATGGAAATCATTTAGCTGGTCTACTTGCTGATCGATTTACCTATGGTCTGTTCCCTGACTACTATACCCTCAATCTCCTGATGGATTATTACATTAAACAGAGCAACTTTCCCAATGCAGCTAAAGTTGCTTATCATTCTATGACACAAGAAGATTTTTCTAACCCCATCAATACCCTTCTTTCACTTCATGCATCTGTTCAGCATTTATTAACATCCAATATTGATGATTTGGCTCCTCCACCAAAAGAAGCATCAGATGGGGAGGAGGACTGGATTAAAGTCAAGTACCTCAAATTTCCAATTTATGATGACCATTTTGACATTAAGGATGAACGATTTCTCCTGGGGAAAACACTTCTTATGTTGGGGAATGCTGCAAGTGTTGACATTCCCAAAGATGTTCGCAACTGCGTTCAAGTCATTGGCTGTGGATTATATCACAAATTTCCCAGAGGTTTAGAACTGATGAAAGACATTTTAAACTCTGTGGATGGTTGTGTGTCGCAGACCGCTTTGAACTATTTTTCAGAGAGTTTAGAAAAAGTTGAAGCTAGAGATCCAAATGAGCCAGAAGTAGAGTTAGGCTTAAGAACAATAGATGATGTAATCCATCGCTTGCTGCCAACAACAGAGGAGAAAGGAAACTACCAGGCTGAACTTGCAAAACTCGGTGAACAGTTGTCTTCCCGAGGTAAAGTTATTGCAGAGTATGATTTGGGTCAGGTGGTACAAGAGTTTGTGACCCAAAATGTGTCCAGGTTTGAAGAATCTGATATTTCCACGCAGCAGAAATTGTTTACTGTTTGGGCTGAAGAACGTAAGAATGAGCTGGATAGACAGATTGGGGAATATCAAAAGAACAAGAGAGTGGAAGAGATGAAACAACAAATTAAAGAACTGCAAGAACAAGAAGAAATCCTCACTTACTTTGATTTTGAGGAGAAAGTGAGACTTGCATTTGTTGAGGAAGATAAAAACTCTGATCCTAACCTTACAATTACAAAGTAGTAGATATAGTGTTATGAATTGCTGCGTGGATGTGAAGATATCTCGTACATTTACTGCCATGTTGTCACTCATTGATTCATTACATTTAAATAAAAGACCAGATTTTGTTCATTCTCTGTTACCTAAATTAAGTTTTTTGGCATGGCTTACTTGTTAGTTACCACAGAACTGGAGTTGGAATGTTTCAGATTTGAATTCTGTTGAGTGTCAGTGAGACGGTAGTTTTAATGCATTCTGTGTTTAGGTTTTGTTGTTCATCTTTTTTCATTTACAATAGGGAGATTGCCAGGAAAGCTATCTATTTTATGTACACTGTACTGTTTATGCATTTGCTAGCTTTTTTATTTTGCTTCTCATTTCAAGAAGCCAGCAGGTATCACTGGGGATTCAAAACCCAGTTGCAGCTATGTATTGTACATGTGTAATAGTGACAGTCATTTTTTTTCTTCAGTGTTAACTCATTCACTCCGCAAAGTCAGTACATCAGCTATCAGTTTTTCCTATATTGATGCACAGCCAATATATCCGCTGTTTAGAAACAGGAAGTACTATTATTAGAATGATTATACAGCATGTATGAGAGCCTTTGGTGTCCGATTCGACTTTTTTTTCTGTCATTCACGACCCCACCTTTCCCCATTGATCGCCTTTGTCAAAATTGGTGCATCCGAAAGCCAAATAGCCTGTGGAGTGAATGAGTTTTAAGCAATGTTATGTCCCTCGGAAGAATTATCTGACGCTGTGAGGAAAACCTTTACTGAGGCTTTTATGCGCACAGATGACATAATTTAACATGTACATGAGTAGAGGTTATAACTCTTTTTCTGACATTGAATATGGGGAGCTATGTGATTTAGAGTCTGAAAGTTGAATGCACCCAGTAATATTTGAGTCTCTTCCATTGTGTTTAGAATATTGGAGGCGTTTCTTTATGCCGTCATCATTTCACTGAGACTATGATTATGATTTTGTAGGAGACTTGCTTAACTTTTTCCTGTCTGTCCATCAATCCCAAACACAAAATACTTGTACACATGTGTATGTACCGTGAAACCCACTGGCATCAGCTTGTTTGAAGGTAACATCATTTGTAACCATAACTCTGGTAGACAAGATTTTGTACTTTGCTGTAATGAAAATGGGTAAGGAATTTGCTATTTATTGATTTCCTGCGAGTGTGAATAACGATAGTTGAGAAAATTATTTACTGTGGTTTTTGTTGTTCAAGCTCAAGTTTAGGTGATGGACAAGCTTCTGCATATGTATCATGAAGTAACTGGTGTTACAGTATATTTGTTCAGCCATTTCTTGTGCTACATTAAAAATTTCATAACTGTCACAGCATTTAAAAAAATATATAAATTTGATGATTATTTTAAACACTTAGGGTGTGTTTTTTGCATGATTATGTCCCCTCCATAACTATTTCTGAAAGGGCAGCCTCGGAGCACTTCTAGTACAGGAAAGGGTTAATTGATTTTCATTCAGTATTTAATGACCTTTACTGACATCATATTCATAGTAATCTGCACGTGTATTTAAATGCAGGTTAGGTGCATGTAAAAAAATGTTCTTGTACTTTTAATGATTTGTTTTAATGTGATAAAACCGATTCTGAATAAAAAATGTAATTACATTTGATATATAAGATGTACATCCAGTTTTGGTCTTGGTGTATTCTTTTCCTCTTTTGTCACTTAAGTCTTGTGTTTTCCATTCACTGCATTCACCCCCATCCAGTTTCCTGTTGAGAAGAGTATAAAGGCACATGACACCAGCCTCTGTCGACCCTGTGACATCATTCACAATCACATGAAAAAAGACTGGTCTGATCTTATATGTGAACGAGCCTCACTAACCTCAACGGAAGTCACATTTTTTCAGTTTTGAGTTATGAATATCACCATAAAGTGTGAAATCTCATCTTTAATTTGGTGTAAAAATTATTGTAATGCTCTTTTTTATCGCAAAGTTATGGCTTTTTAAACATACCTACCCCTCGATAAAAAACGGAAGTAACTTCCAAGAAAATCGCCATTAAAGATGGAGGAGCGATGTTTGCTCTCGGCAAGATGGGTGGTCTTACTATCTCCCAGTCCCTAGCAGCGGGTACTTTTATGGACCTACGGCTTTGAAATTTTGCATGTCTGTCCCAATATAAATGATACATGCTCTGTAAACATTTTGTGACAATAGGTTTATTGAGTTTGACGTTATCCGGAGTTCAATGAACCCCATTATTGCTGTGATATTCAATGCCAAAGGCAACATTAAAGGCATTAAAAGCAATACACGTGTGTTTATCATATTTAGAGGCTGATTTGAGACCTAATATTTTCACAGAATGTAGAAAAATGTTAAAATGGTTGAAGTATCAGCCAAAATAAAAAAATCATTCAAAAGTCGGATATTTGTGGTGCGTCACGATTTTCTTCGTTTGGTCCAGTGCAACTTCCATTGAGGCCAGTGGGGCTCGCTCACCACATAATTTATTATGCATGCTGACAGCAACTTATGGAGAGGTAGGACATTTTTGACTTTGCACACACCACACAGTCACAATAAGTGTTACTAGTTACTGTGTACTGGAAGAACTGAAGGTCAAAACTTCCATTGAAACACACATTTAACTTATTAAGGAGTTTTGATAATATATATGTGTGACATCATTTTTCCAAGTTTAAGGAATTTTCAAGTGCTTAGTTTTTTTTTCTCTGAATATTAAGGGCTTAAACCTTCATGTACTGAGCTGCACTGAAGCAGTTCATTCCCTACATATGCAAGGCAACAGGCTGCAACATTTCCTCATTAAGTTTATGTGCGATTTTGAGATATTTTTAAGATCATGACTGATGGACTGAAATATTTTTAATAAGTAGAACAATACATACTAAAAAATGAAACAAGTTTCAGAAAATTTAAATTGATTTTAATTGCTTTTGCAACTAAAAGGAACATTACCAAAACACAAGGATACGTAGAGTTGTTGACATTATTGGTTAACACTGTGGTTGTTAACATTATTTCAATATTTATGTCAACATTGCTTTTGGTTGTATTGCGTTATTGGAAGGAATAGTTGGTGTGGGCTGTACAGACCGCAAGGCCACTTCGTGTTACCCACAGACCATATATTATATACAATGTACATGTATTAACAAAAAGCTAAGTGATAGGTATAGGAGAGGATGGCGGAAAGTTGCTCATTTGTTCCCCACATGACATGGCACCAAAAGTGCTATGAATCTTACAAAAATAGCAGGAATTTTCGGAATTTAACAGATGATTACGGCAAATAATGCTAATATTAAACAAATGTCAACTGAAGTGGAACATTTTGCAATAATTAACCATTTATTATAAGCCTTCTTAATGTCTTTTTTTTTATGTACAGATAGACCACTGTAGGAGGTGACTTTTTTTCCCCCCTCTGCAGCAAAACCTATAAGAATTAACATGAACTGCTTTGAAAGTACTAAAAATCGTGAAAATGACAAAACCTCCTGGGGACAGTCTTAACAACACAAACATCTTTCCTAGTTCAGGTTGTCACAAAAAGTAATCAAATCCATAGCTGCTTGAGCAGTAAATTGTATGCATAAGACTGCACTGCCAGGATAACTGAACCACAGGGTTTTGAAAAGAGAAAAACGCTACGAGTATCGTACCAGGCAAAATGTCAATACACTGTCCTTTTTATTACAAAATGAAATAATGACCAATGGTTGA
Organism: Onchidella celtica; assembly: GCA_963931925.1. Classification (NCBI taxonomy): domain Eukaryota; kingdom Metazoa; phylum Mollusca; class Gastropoda; order Systellommatophora; family Onchidiidae; genus Onchidella; species Onchidella celtica. The sequence goes on from OZ007582.1 coordinate 22,128,631, forward strand.
TAAAAAGTACACTGTATGTATGTAAACATTCTTGTGATGGATCAACATCATCCATGTGTCAACAAAGCCTCACCTTCCTTATTTTGGGTCAATAGAAAATTTGGTTACACCTAAATGGTACAAAAACCTGTCTGTTCCTGTCCAAGTCCATCATCAGCAATAGCAGAATGAACACTTGCATTGTTATTTGTTGCAACCTCATTCACCATGCCCTCTATCTCAGTGTTTCTCAAAATGGGAGGAGGCAGAGGAAACCCATGCCTTTAAATAACCCATACATACAATACATCATGTACCAGTCTTCCATGGGAATTAGAAAATCTCTATACTGCTGAAAATGGACCAAAACCAATCAACAGGCCCGAACCTAGCTGTAAACTTAGATATTGTGTGTTTTTATGAATACAAGAAGATAAGTATGTTCAGGTCTTTATTTTAGGAGATTCGCTGCCATTGGCATTTACACCTCACTTTTCTAATTTTAAAAAAATTTTTCTTCTTGTGGTAGGGATTAGCTGGGTTGTTTTTTTGTTTTTGTTTTTTTTGGGGAATTTTGCCTGGGCAGCACCCTTGTTCAGCCTGCTTTTCTCAATTTCCAACTGCCAAGGTATCTTTAACATGTGCAACATAACTTGAACATGGGTTTTTTCATCCTTATCTGAGAAGACTAGGAGCTTAATCCTACCTACTACAAGATCAAAAAAAATTCCAACGTGCCTGCACCAACCGGGGATCAAACCTGGTATCTTGGGCATGAGAGATGAGCACCTTGCCCCTAGACCATCTCATCCCCAAGATGATAAGTGATATACGGGCTGAGGGCACCAGAAAATCGCAATAGAGCAAGGCTCAGCCCTGAGGATGACAGTTTCCATTCCATCTATGACTGGTACATTGTATTGTGAAAGACCAGGATCATTTGTTTTTTTGTTTTTTTTAATTCCATATTTTGATTAAAATTTCCTACTAGTGTTCAACTCAATCTCCCTTGACTAATTCCCACTCACCTATGATGCCCCATCTGTATTGGCTAAATCTATGGAACCCACTAAGAACAACTGACTGGTTGCATGGGAGGTTTTGATTTCACATGGATGATGCAATGAAATTCCACAGCAGTGAATTAAGTTCAAAGCGCTTCAGAATCAGTATCAACAATAACATCTCTGACATAATGATACGCACATTGGGTATCACTGGGGCAAATGTACAAAAAAAAATATCATTCTTACATTATCAATGTCATATGAAAGCAATGATGACGTGTAAATTACTAAAAGTTAATTTGAGTACCTATCTACATGATGTACTAACCACAGACAAGCTGAAAACTACTATGAAGAAATAGAGATAATGATAAATTCTACATGGACTTCTATGTACCTGATATTGCATGAGTGCATGGCAATTTCATTCAGGTAATTTAATTGGGTGAGGTGAAAGGAAAGTCTAACATATAACATTTCATACTTAAATTTGTACCTATCTAATCTACACTTGATTTAACTCAACTGCATATTTGTAAAAAAATGTTTCACCAATAAATACTTCAGAAGCAAAGCTGATTATCATTTTGCAATTTGTGCAAAGTGTCTTTTCTCTATCTGCCAAGGGAGGATAATACATACAATATATAAAAAAATGAAGTGAAAGCAGGCTGACACAGGATATCACACATGTTACATGTACTGTTTTTTATACAACACAACTAACTTTGATTGCTGCATTTTCACCAATTCAACACAAAAGTTTTAACCATCACTACGTCTCATTCTCAGAATAATAAGGAAAAATACATAAAGTGAACATTATATGAATTGGTTAAATGTGTGGTACAAGGAAACTACATGTATTAATTACCTAACTTGAAGGACACTATGGTACTTAGTACACTGCAGGGCAAGGCCAATAATGATGTATTGTTACTTGTGGGTAACAGTCATAACACATTACATGAAATCATTTCCAACATGTGTTTTTTAAAATTTTCATTGCTCACTTTTGCAGGTCTAACATTTAGGACGAAGCACGATCCTAAAGTATAAAATATAAATGAAATACAATTGTACTCCATTTCATGGCACAAAAATTCCTTCAGTACAGAAATACTTTTCTATGTCGTGGTTGACAGCATTTGTTATACATCTTATGGAAGACCAAAGAAGTCCAAGAATACCACAACAGACCTTTGTTCTGCAGTACAAAAATTCCTACAACAAATAATTTGGGCCAGAAGTGTTACATGTAACTGGAAACTAAAAATTGGCACAACAGCAGAATAACTGTAATTAATCTTGTGAAGGCTAAAACTAAAGAAAGTACGTATTTAAAAAAAAAAAATTCCAGGGCACAATCAATATATTCCAGAAAATACAGTAGGCCTACGTCATTATACATACAATCTTTGTAAAACAAAACCAACAGCAAAAACAATCTGACATCTCTTAATCCTCTTCCTGCTATCATATGGTGTGGAAGACTGTCACACGGCCAGTATATCAGCCTTACCATTTCAATTTTCATGCTAAAACTGTTAAATTGTTACCATATGTTTTGCACTTCTATTCTAATTTTATATTACTTCCTGCTGTCTTCCTACCCAATAACCATATTCTGGTAGTCTAAAGGAAGGAAGGGCATTTGGGCTCGGCAGTGAAAGGCTTAATAAATCACTTGTTATTACTGTTTCTAACTTCTTTTTTTTCTATGCCCTAGTTCTGAGTGATTTTCATTTTCCCTTCCAAAGAAAAAAAAAACAACATTGCGGATGTGTTACTGCATTGAATCTTGATGACATGACCACCATGACTGCCCCACCTCTTTACAATACAATGGGAATGAGTATTTTCAGGGATTTTCACTGCAGGTCCTGTCATCCATAACATGGCTATGGCAATGAAGTTTGTCAAGATGACAATGAAGCAAAAGACCCCTTAAACAAGCACATGATTCTGCCAGCCTGAAGACAGAATAAGAAGACTGTTTAAAAAGTATAGATTCAGATTAAAAATTCTGTAAAGCTTGTTCAGGTATTAAAAAAAGAAGCATAATTTAAGCGTACAAAAAGGCAGTTTAAAGCTTTCATTCCGTATCAGTCACAAAATCCACTAAGCAGCGTCACTGCATATCCAATACCATACTTACCTCACATTACCATAATTTTTAACTACTCTCTGAAAAAGCAAAGTTTGCACAGAAGACAGTAGTACATGATGTACACATGCTTATCTTTATGCACAGCTATATTGGGATTTTTTTCTTTTTTGGAGTTCAGGTGGACTTGGTGGTAAACAACCACATGTAACTCCTTCAATTTGAATTCCAAAAATCTCCCTCAATAATCTTGTCATCCATCTCACATACTGGCCTACTGATGACTTTGGTGGGTTTTGAGTTATGACTATCGGTACCTTAACCCCTTGAACACTGGCGGCCTAATCTTTACATGCCTATAATATCCCTGGGCTCCAGGCTAAAATTGGCCAGTTTTTATAATGTGGTACTCTGGGGGACAAAAACACCAAACAAACATAACAGGAAGGAAAGTGAACGTAAGTGAATGAAGATGTACATGTAGCATGCCCAAAAAAGCCTGCAAAGCCACCGGTCGTGCTGACACGTCTCGTAGATGGTAAAGGTCTCTGCCCTCTAACAGGGGCAGTAAGGAAATTGTATTCGGAAAATTTGCCCTCTTAAGAGGGCATTAGGGTTCAAAGGGTTAATGGTGAGATCTACATCCTCACAGAGTGACATATATCGATATCTGTAATCATTTTGAAGTTATAAGCAGAAACTCTGAAACACACTCCTGTAAAAAGGAGAAAATTGTTGATTTGCCTGTGTGTAAAACGGATAAAACGGTATGTTCACCACACTCCACTGGTAATATTATCCCATCTATTCCCCTTATCCAAACTACCCAGACTGCAGCTCTCCCTGCAGCCCTTCTGTGTTATATTAGGCAAAGTTTTTTTTTGTTTTTTTTTTATAAAAAAGGCACAAAACTCATGGTCTTTCAAAAATGGACTATGAATGAAAAGATAATTGGACAGGCAATCTTTTTCAATGCTCACATTTCTTCACAATATTAATAAACACAGGATGAAACATTCTGAAATTTAACATGAGACAGTGTCAAGCCATCCATAGACTCGTGGAAAAGGCTCAAAGGTAAGATTGTCTGATGCAAGACCATCTTATGTCATGGGTTGAATCGGTTGAGTGATGAGATATCACAATATATAATGTATTGTGTTGCACAAGATGAGATGTGTTAACAAGGATAAATTTTGACAACTTAAGAAATGCATCCTTTGAGTTCTGTAACCCTAAACTATTCCCACTTCCAAAACCAACTTAATGAGGCATTTTCTCAGAAATGGCGTAATTCAGTCATGGCAATTTCAGTAGAGTATATAAGAGGATGAGAATTATTTACCTGATAAAATATAGAGTTAATACAGCCCCATATTGGAGATCAGACACAATTTGTGCAGCCTCTACACCAAAATCACTCTTGAAACCTGGTTGAATATTTTCATTTGGTTTCATAGATATCCATCCCCCCTCCCATGAGATAGTAGGCCATTTTCTTGCAAAGCACAGAAATCAAATTTACTGCAGCAAATTTCTCTCTGCGGGCACTGAACCAGGGAATTCAAGGAATTTTTTCTTTCTTTAAAAAAAAAATCCTTCTCCTTTTCGATGGTGCCGCAGTGTTGGTTGGTACTTTGCTAATACAGTAGACCTCAAGTATAACGGCCTCGGATTGTACGGGACGTTGGTTACAATGGCATAAATTAAAATCCCCATTTCAACCACTCTTCTCAAAAGTAAAAAAAACTTGCTTACAACGGCGGCACATAAAGTACACCTCTGATACAACGGCATTTTTCATTCCGACGGCACGGCACGGAATACATTGAGCAAAATATTGCCGCTGAGAGATCTATCGGGAGATGGGCAGAGAGGGAATGCGCGGAGGGTGGGGGGTTGAGTGATAGTGTTATGACCAGTTGCTTTGTGTGAACAGTTGCGAGACTGTAACTGTGGGAGGTAGGGTGGTGGAATGGGCACGTACCGCAGAGGTGGCCGATGACGCAAGACTAGTCGCACGTTGTCAGTCCTTTGTGTGAACATATGGCCAATCAGGTAAACAGGACCCACGAGGTTGGCACACGTGTGTGTAAACCTAAAAGTAAAAGTTTAAAAAAAGGAAGTGGTCATTCTGCGCGCGCTTCGCGTGTAGATCTATGCCACTTGCCTCACTACCTTTCGAGTGAAAGCATCAACATTCACTTTTTGAGAAAGAGAAACTGCACTGCGATATAATGATGGCAACAACAGACCTCCCAATTCTCCCCGTTTTGCTTATCGTCTTCCCGTTTATACCTTAAACCCCGCCCTCCCCGTGTACCTTTGAAATCTACCCGTTTCCGGGAAAAGGGGAAAGAGAAAAAAAAAATTAAGTTAAGTTTTGCCAATCATACGAAAATGGAGACCGTCTGCTTACCTGGGTCTGTAGAGACGCTCATTTTTTATTTTTTTAAAAAAAAATCAGGTTTTCTTCGGAGTATGGAAAGAAAGACCATAGACGGCACTTGTGGAGGCAAGTGATGGCCAGATAGGACCACTGTTGCGACCTCGTGAGCATTATTATGTATGTAGTAGTAGTATCATTAGGGGAAAAAAGACTCAGCTGAGGAAAATCGCCATTTAAAAAGTCTTATGTGATGGGGAAAAAAAACACTTTCAACCAAATAAACAAAAAATGTTGAAAAAAAAAGAGAAACTGAAAATGCTTTTTTCTTGAAATGAAGGCAAAATTAATTGAAGAAGTGGACAACGGTGTAAAAAACAAGGCTCAGATCTGCAGGGACAATGAAATTTCTTTGCCTTCGGGACAAGCCCTATGTATTTATATGAGTGCTTTCCCTTTGACCTTGCCTATAACGGCACCTCGCTTAGAACGGCAGTTTTGCAGTGGTCCCGTGCATGCCGTTGTATCCGAGTTCCACTGTATCTGACAGTCAATAAAAAGTGTTGTTAAAATAACGGACGTCTTCTATCTTTACCAGGGTTATCTGTTGGTTATTGTTAATGCATTAATTTTTCATTTCCTTCCTGCTGACTGTTTGCTTGACAGATTAGGTAGACAAAGTCTAGGAAAAGGAAGGAGGGGGGGATTGATGTTAAAGCTACATGTACAGACGCCTAATTAATGGGTTAATAAGTATTCTATGCTATATCCCTTGCCAATACGGGTCACAGGTTGGAGCAACACACAAGCCTGCGCCAAAGTAGTGCCATCGCAATCAAATATTTTTTCTTCACCATCTTTTAACCCTTGCCAAAAAAAAGACCCTCTCGCAGAATGCGGGTTCTTTTGAAATCTAAGCAGGTAGCAGCTGGCTTGGAACAAAGTAAAAATCGCAAGCAAAAAAAACAAGAGTTTTTATTTTGGCCACTTATCTCTGCATGCAATGTCTAACAAGCTGAGGAATGTTGTCAAATAAATTCCATTTTTCATATGCCATTTTGGACAGTTGGAAAATCTTTTTCAAACATTACTACATACATATACAGATATTAACCAAGAATGTGTCACACATACCCAGCAGGTCACGTGTTTGCATAGGATCTATGCTTTGCATACACCACACATATAATGGCAACCATACACACAGTAAATTAGCCCAGTCAGCCACCACGTGGTAAAGTCTCAACAAGGCAAATCTTGCTAGTGCAAGGAAATCATTTTTACACAATATTTCACTGCAAAGCATCTCCTGGATTTATGGCAGCAAAGAAGCAAAGTAAAGCATTATTAACTACCAACACCAGAAGAGAAACATGACAATTAACAACTGACGGATCAATTGACAGGATTGTACCAGTAAGTAGCCTTTCAGTAAACAGTATGAAAACCTAGAACAGCCTCTAGCTGTACACCTAATTATTGCATGCCACAGATGCAATGAACCAGATCAACATATACTGGACCTAAGACACCAGGGCAAAAAAATGGGAAAAGTGATGAACATTGGCAAATTTACATTCCCTTATCAAAAAAAAAAATAATACATATAAAAACATAACATGAGGGAGGGCGAGAATGAGAAAAAATTATTCTGTGGCACAGAAACCACAAGCACAGAAAGGGAAATGATTTTCTGTGTATTCACAATATGTCACATTGTCAAAATGAACAAACAGACTTTTTACAACTGAAAATTGATGGACCAGCAGTATGAATAACTGGATATATGAACAAGGTGCCACTGTTTTCATAGCTCCAAGGTTCCTATACATTATTTTATTTACTCACAATTCCAACGACAATAAATAATCATTGTGTTCTCCTTAGCCAATTCAGTTCTCAAAAATCAGGCTGGAATTAAGATCTCAATGTCTTTCTGGCATGGCACCTGTGAATTACTCTGCAAAAATGATGAAAAGTCTTGGTATTGAAATAGAGTGCAGAAAAAAAATGTCAACTTGCATTCAACTGGCAGAACGTAAGTGTTAATTTTTTCAACAAAAAAAACTTAGAGCCAATGTCTTTCCCCCCAAAAAGTCTATGACATTGACCTGAATTTACAGTGTAAACTCAAAACAGGTAAACTATTTGTCAGATGAGGATAATTTTTAATAATGTGAGAACACATTAAATAACAATAAATCCCAGACTAAATGCTGACTCTACAATCAGGATTCCTAGCTCATTTTCTTGTGTAAATTCAAGTTTTTTAAAGGTTGTTCAATACTCGATATTCAAGGTTAACTCACTTGCGACCATTCCCGCACAAGTTGCGGGACAGCTGACCTGACGCTAAAGAAACCATCCCGCAACCCTTGAGGGATCGCCGAAAATAATTTTGTTCTCCTTCCGTTATCATGCGAACCTTACAGGAATGGTCTACTATTGTTGTGTAGCCATTTCTTTTGTTTCATTGAAAGTTTCGCCAGAATCAGCAGGTAACTCTTTTTTTGGCAGATTTTTTCTAAAACCACTGACTTCCGGAGCAAATAACGAAACATCTCCACTGTACTGCAGAATGGCCTCTAAGTGAAAAGCAATGAATGTTTCTGCAGTATTCGAACAAGAAAGGTCTGACAGTGAACTGGAATGTTATAATTCTGATCTAGACCCAGAATTTGTTCTAGTGGGTACGAAAGGAGAGGAAAGTCAAAGTGGTTCTGAATCACACAAAAAAAAATATTTGAGATACCCTAGTGAAATTTGTTTTATTGTACTGTGCATTTATTTATAAGCCTTGTGTCCAAATCAAAGAGATTGGTCACTTACAGCAAAAAAAGTAATTTTCTGAAAATGCCTGGTCTTCAACAGCTGTGGTAATGTAAAAAGCCTGGTCTCAAGTGAGTTGGGAACCCCACTGCAATGCCAAAGTAAAGTATGTAAACTGCTATAACACGTGAATCAGGGCCTGTGGTTTCAACTGTTTTTGAATGCTATTGTTAAGGGACCATTGTATATAAATATATGTATTTTACGTAGTAAGCTATGTCAAAAATTGTCAGTGTGCAAAACTTAGTTGCCAAGTCAGTATTTTTTCTAAGTCAAAATTTGGCAAAAAGAAAAAGTTGTATGTTGCAAAGCCTCGTGTAAGAAATAATTTAGTAGAAACATTCTGTTTAAATTCTATTTCCTATTCAAATCTTTCATTGTTCGATTGTTTTATCTGTTCAAATTTCCAATTTTTTTTCTGTTGTTTTTTTTTCATTTTTTTTCCCTTGAAAAAGGCTATTGCCGAAATATTGGAGTTTTTCTGTGGTTTTTGCAATATTTCGTCAGTATTTTCTCTGTTCAGCTTTGTAATTAGATGACAGTCTCCTAAAACTACCCATTTTTTTAACCATTATCGTTCCAAGTCCATAACCATTTACTTTCAGGTCTTTTCCTCTTGTTGTTGTTTGGTGGCATTTCTTGCATTTTTTTCCTTTTTTTTTTTGGTAGGTTTTTTTGTTCTTGTTCCCCTTTTAAGATTTTTCAAGGATGCTAGACTTGTTTTCAATGTTTTTAAAGACGCTGAGAAACAAGTTTGGTCTTAAAAGGTTTTCAAAGTCGGCTATAAACCATGTAGATACAAATGACTAAAAAAAAAAAAAAGTGATTTAATTATACATCATTCGCACCCCACCATTATCACAACACATATCACGGACCAAACTTTGCTACAGACAAAGAGAAACAAGATTTTCATAAAAGCAAATGCAAATTTAAAATCTGAGGGAAAAAATAAGTGTTTTAAAATGTCTTTTAAATTTTGTACATAAATATCACCCCCCCCCCCCCCAAAAGACATTGCCAGGCTTTTGAAAGATCATTCAATAATAATCATTAAACAGCAAACATTTCTCTTGGAAGTGGGACAAAAATACAACACACAGATCTTCACACAACAAACACAAAACTGACATTGTTAAGAACCAAAAACATCTTACACGGCATCTTAGAAATGTCCTTACAGAGAAAGGTTGCAAAACAAAAATATCAAACAAACACAGACATTATCAAGCTCATGAAAGATCATTGTTAGATCATTATTTTTACAATGATCATTAAAAGAAAAACATTCTTTTAAGACACCTTAACCCTGTTATGTTTATACTTCACAAACAATCAGAGATTTCTCTCTTTCGTCTAAATATGGCAGTAGATATGAATTAACATAAAACCATAAAACAATTTGCGTCGTTTGGTTGTCAAAGGAATATGAACAAAATTTCAGCTTGATGACAATTATTACAAAAACTATCTTTTTTTCCCCATTTGAAAGACATAACACTGCACGTGCTAAACCACCTCAATCTTTACTTCATTTGAGAAGTTAATCAAAATGTACAGACGGCAAAGGTCAATCTTTTGAGAAATACAATCTTTCTTTGTTGTTATGGTTACTGAAACTTATAAGCCTCGATTGTCTGGTGTTCCACAAGCAGACATTCTATTGAAAAACGTCACCTGGCACCCAAATGCTGTTATTTTTCCTTACAATTCTTACCAAATTTTATCAGCAAATAGTGATTTTTAGAAATTTTTTCTTTTAATTTTCGCAATTACATGTTATTTTGTAAAATCAATTTGTTTTGTATGAGGAAATTTTTCTGGGCACTCAAGAGTTAAAGACAAGTTAGGCAAATGTGATTTTCATGTGCTTTTTGTTTCTTTTCACTCAAGCACCTTGATTTTCTTCAACATTTTGAAAGCAAGGGTTGCACTCTGTCTTGTTGTTGTTTGTCCTTCGATTCGAAGATGACCATCACCTCCAGGGTCACATCCGGATTGGTTTCTGTGCAGTTCGGAGATGTCTGACAAGACCAATGTTGAGCCAGACTTGCCTTCCCACACCGTGGACACAGTAGGTCAGGGTTGATGTCTCCTGTTGGCTTGATTATCTGTGCTTGCGTGCAGTACGTTTCCTCTGAGCCTCCGCAGTTCGGCAAGTTTAAGCTCTCATAGCTCCAGAGATGGTGAAATAGCGTCAGGTTGAGCCATCTGCCACCAGCGATTCCCAAGAGCTGGTGCTAATGTCGAGGCCTTTAAAAGACAATTTGAAGCTATTCTCTACAGACTTTTCAAAAGGTCATAACTAGCTAATTTGGTCAAATCGCCTCTAGGTACACTCTGATTTTTAACTACTCATTATCAATGTAATATAAGACTAAATTTTTGCTGGAAAAATAAAAATTCTGTGCCTCACTTCTAAAGAAAGACCTGTGGTTCCTGTTTCTCTGTTCCAATCAATTCTGCATTCAACTTAAACTAGAAAAAAGAACGTAATGTCATTAACAGACCTATCAACCAAATGACCGCTTCAATATGGGACACCTCAAGGGGCACCTATATCTATGTTCCATAAGGCAAACTGAACCTGTCTGTTATAGGTATGATATCTGCGCAAAGGAGAATACAAATACCAATAGTGTCTAAGCACTTCATAGGTCATGTCCTCTGCATATTCATATTGGTATATTGTGCATATGGCCATCACTGTCTTGCATTTTACAGGACTCGACTATTATCATCAAACCTGGGAGGAATTTCTTTTTCCCCAAAAAACTATTTCCTATGACCCTCCAGACACCCTAAATGCAAGACAGTCCTATAACATAAGGGACAGTTGCCCAGTTGGCAAGTTTGGTTGGTATGATAAAATATATATACAGTAACCCTGTTCAACAACAAGCCAAGCCTTCCTGCAAGAAAGCATTTAAAATAGCTTTATAGTATTATATTTCTCTTGAATAAGTGAAGAAAGCACCAAGACATAAATACAAATATTTCCAAACTCCTAAATTACAAACTCGGCTGTTGCAAAAGTTATAGGTGAGCAAAGAGCAGAAATACGGTAACAATATGATTGAGTAAATAAAGAGAAGAAAATTCAATTTCCATTTCAAATGATCCAATGAACAGGCAGAACATTAAACTTCACATGGTGTTGTTAAAGAGTAATTGTAACACAATGACATACACAATACATGAAACAGCACAATATCTTGGTGTGAACAGTAAGAAATATGTAAATATATGTCTACAGCTTACATATCACTCTGTTTTCTACCATCTCACAATTTTGTTTGCTTTCATTCACCATTTCCTTGGTTTCTTACATAAGTGCTATAAAGATGGAAGCGTGCTCATCACTAATTTAACAGAGGTGGGAATACAAGGCTACATCAAATAAATGACAATTCAAACTGCTGGTGACAAGAATCAAATTTAAGAAACAAAAAACAAAACAAAAAATGACACATCAACAATTACAACAGTGCTACATCAAAACTTCTGGCAGATCCCAATGTTCTTAGGCACGCAAATCAGAATAAGACACAAATACATGTAAGACCCTCTTCATTTCATGAAGAACTTAACAAAAATTTTATTTACAAATGCCCAATTAATTATGAACCAGCATAAATTTTTTTTCACTTTTTCTTATTTTGAAAATAAAAGTTTCTACCACATTCGCTCACTGTCACGGTCAGCTGATTTACACAATGCTCTTGACTTGAAAGTTTAATTGATCAAGATTTACAGGAACATCAAATTGTATCTAAAAAAATATATGAATAAAAACAAAATTTGTAGGCAAATGTGAATTAGTCTGACTATATATGGAATGCTCATGAATGAAAATCATGCCCTAAAACAGTACAAATGCCTGCAATCAATGAAATATCCATACAGGCCATTTCTTGAGACTGTGTCCCATTCATCTCCAATTCTTCCAAATAATAAGCAAGGACCTTTTACAGTTATCAAAATTACTGACTGCTTGTGTGTTGAATTGTCTAGAAGCAGGTTTATGACTACAAAGGCCATGCTATTGTCTCATTTTACGTGGCAATGAAAACAAATGGCACTGCTCCAATTATATTAACTGATGCTCTCTGTGCCTACCATTAGCACTCTGATTGCAGCCAAGCTCTTATGTCTTTTCTCCCTGATAACACCGTGCCTAATATTGTACAATTCATGCAATCAAAACCCCAAATAAAACCACTTCTGTCTTGGAAAATGACTGTGAATGAAATTTCACAACTGTCTTGTTTTGACTTAACTGCAACCTCATGCTCAGTATAGTTTTAACGCTGGATCAAAGGGCAGGTGGGATGCCATTTTGAATTCTTCTTGTGCACAAATAGATTCAGAATTTTGTAATTGTAACACATGAATATATGACTTTTACTTTGTCAAGATACGCTGCCGGTTTCACAAAAGCACCATTCTTCTTCTGAGGCAATGAGAAAAACTATTCGGCTTTCAACTCAGGAATTGGCTTATCAACAATGTTCCCATTTTACAGGGCAGTGTTCAAAGTTTGGTGAGAGTGACATTTCTTTTACAGACAAGCATGTGGGAAAAACATTTTGAATCCTCACTTTGTGAGAATATGTGTGGTGCCTCTAGGAAAACTCTTCACATGGGTCAAAGTTCACATTTTGAGATATACAACTAGTATGAAAGAGGGACGTTTTCTGTGTATTTTGCTTTTTATTTGAAGACAATATCTCAAATAGTTTCTGAGATATGGCTGTTTTAAGTGTCAGGTGTAGTAACCAGAGAAACTGAGAAAAATGATCTCGTAGGCCTGTATCTCAAAAGCAACCTGTGTGTCATCCGACGAGTTTTCCTGGAGCGCCACACATATAGATCTCACTGTGAACAATGATTAGGTAGTAGTACCCCAAAACCATTGATAAACAGCACATGAGATGGATGACGTATTGAGTGCTCATACTTTCCAGTACACAATTCCATTTTGCTGGTGACGGTGGATCACATCTAAAACTCAAGGGGGTTGGGATACGATTCTGTCACCTGGTGACTGGCTAACATGTCATCAATGTTGATCTCCCCCATCTGTTCAATGTCCTCAGGCATGTAGTCAGTCAGGCTGTTGATATCCATTTCAGCCATGTCATGAGACACATCCCCCAAAGGAGTCAGCGGCAACCTGACAAAACATGATTAAAAGCACACTGTGACCTTTCAACAGGATTCCTGTATCTTTTTGAGGTCTAAAATGTTAAGTTCAAGGGCCACTTAAATGCAAGAAAACAGCAGTGTATGCGAGTGCGGCTTAGAAGCAGAAAATGCAGAACACATCCTGCAGACTTGTCCAAAATAGAACACGCAAAGGGCAGCCCATTGGCCTGAGGCTGCGCCTGTCAGGGAGAAGCTGTATGGTAGCTTGGAACAATTGAAGAGAACAGCTGCTTTTTTGCAGAGGATTGGAGTAAAGATTTGACATCCGCCATGATGGGGAACGCAGAAGAAGAGGAAGAAATGCAAGAAAATGGGAGAAAACGCATTAATTTATTTATTTTTGTTTACATATTGTCCCATCACTTTAATGTTTTTTAAATCCCAGGAGAATTCTAGGTATCTCAGTTTTCTTTGAAAAATTCCAGATGCCTTAGCAATGAAGGGAAAATTTCTTCTTAAAGCCTCAGCAACGAAAGTGTAAAAATACTGTAATTATGTAGATTATCAAACTTGCAACAACAGGACACATATTTGTTCTTTTGTAAATCTATAAATCGATAGCACGAAGTGACTGGTTTTTTGTGTGTGTGTGTGTGGTTTTTTTTTGTTCAAACGCCTCCCTCATTTTCCACCCCACCTGCAGATTCTATAAGCCCACGCCAACATCTCACTTAAATATCTTAATTTCTGATTACACATCAAAGACTTGTTAGAAACTGAGAAAGGGACCATCCATAAAGTTTGTATGTTCAGTTTTGGCATTTTTCACTCCTTCCCCCTCCCCCTTGTATATTTGCCATGTGCTTGGCCTCCACCACCCTCCCCTCCTTGTACGAGTTTATCACAATCAAAATAGTGAATGTTGATCAGGCCTTGTAGGACTTACAGTAGCACTGCATGGACTGTTACATTAGAAATATGATTTGTTATTCAACAGCTTAATTTGCTGAAAAAGAGCAAATAAAGCCAAGTTGTTTTTTTTTTAGTCATTACCATAACTGAGAAGGGGTACAACATGGATGAGAAAAACATCAGACAGGAAAGAATGAAAGTCGTTTACGAAGGGCTACATCCTGCAGTAGATGGACAATGCCTAGGTGACTGGTGACATTACCACACTTGAAAAGCGTACCTACACCCCTCTCCCCAAACAGAGATGCTTCATGGATTGTCTCAAAAGTGAATACTTACTCCTCCATGTTTTGCACTGAATTGGGATTCATGTCATAGGCAGTCTCAGGGGAGAAGGGCTGTTTCATGTCCGACTCTGATGGATTATACTGACTGGAAATTAAAAACAGTATCAAATGTAGGATTATCGCAGCGATCATTAGTACAACAAAAAAACAAATTAAAGAAAGTTATAGACCTTCACCAAGACAAAGAAAACGAGATAATTTTCAGGCAGACTGGACACAGAAAACCACAAGAAAAATAATCTTTCCCGCCACTTGTTAGTGATTGGTGGATGCAAAATTGTTGACAGAAAAGATTTAAGTGTTGCAGTTTCAACCTTTTGGAAATGGGAGTATTTTGGACATTACCCATCTAGGAAGACGGGGGTTAAAAAATAATGTGTTTACAACAGCAAGAAGATCCCCAATTGATATGTATAGATCAGCAGATTTTATGAAACTAGCGTTCTGATTGGCTACAAGACCATGACATGACAAATCGGAACTGCTGTCTGAATGGGCCGATAGCTGAAATATTACAAAAACCACAGAAAAACTGTGGGGTCACAGCCAGGCTTAAAGCAAAATCAAAAATTGGCAAAAAGAAAATGTTGGCAGGTGTGGTTCTCTGCTGCAATACAAGCAGTAACTCACAGTAAGTTGACGCATTCATTTAATATTCTATATAGATTTTTCATATATTTCATATTCTATTTGTTTGATTGTTTTATCTGTTCAGTTTTCCATTTTTTTTCTGTTGTTATTTTTTTCTTCATTTTCCTCAAAAAAGCTGTTGCCGAAATATCGGCCATTTTCTGTCTTCCATTTAAGCTTGCATTTCATTGTATTGTTTGGGTATTATTTCTTTTGCGAGGCTTTGCTAAATACAACTTTTTCTTTTTGCCAATTTTTGACTTTGCCCATAATCGAAGTAGGCAAAAAGTGAAAGTTTCTATTACACTTTTTGATTCCACCAGTACTCGAGGAAAATGGGTCTCCTTTTTGCGGCTCAAAAAATTGTAATTAAATAATAATAAAGACTGACTTTTGTCCAAAATGGACATGTCCACGTAATTTATTGTCAAAACCTGAGGCAGTACACAAAATTTTATAATTTTTTATCGCGTAGTCGCAAAGTTTTAGGTGATTATACATTCACCCTCTACCTCCGTTATCATAAGATAACCCAGAGTAGAACACAATACAAAACAAGCAAACTTGTCTTCTACAAAAATGCCCTGTCAGGAAATCTCATGTGTATTCACATAGCTGCAGATGACAACTCTGTTTTTGCCAAATACACTGCAAACTCTGAGTGATTTTGATTTTTTTGCTACTGATTAGAGAGGGGTACTATACGTGTAATATTTGAAATATTCACTAAAATGACTAAAAATATAACTCAAATAAAGAATTTTAAAATTTAGCAAGTTTTCTTCCTTCCTCTTCTGCAAAATTAAGCAGTAAGTCCTTCAGATTTGTGTAGTTTCATGAGGGGTAAAACTAAGAGACATTATTACTTACGCTGGGATAGTTGTCTTCAAATGTGGTCTGATATAGCCATCATTACTGACACTTTCTGTGGATGAGAAATGATCATTTACATAATAGCCTTTATTGAACAATTATTCAAATATCACCCCTTGAAAACTCAACTGTCTTGAGTGCCTAATTTGGGGGGGGGGGGGGGGGGGGGTGATTAGTTTGTCCAGTGCTGGGAGTTTTTGGATTTTATACAAACATAATCTCTGTGAAGGAACAAGCTAAGATTTCCATTTAAATAATGGCACTTGTCTCTTAATTATGAACCAAATATCACATTAAGTCAACAACAAAAAAATCCTTCAATACAAATACAATGACAGCAGAACTTGAGACAAATAACGTTCCATGAGAAGATATGACAATGAAAGGAATGAGAGTTATGTTTAAATCTTTGCAAATGATTCATAAACACATTTAACATTAGTGTAAAGACCACATTTTACAGTCTAAACAATGGAAGACAACTTATTTCTCAACATCTTTCCTGTCCATTCACACAGGAGAGTTATTCAACACCCAGCTCAATTATCACCTTATTCTCCACCATACAAGAAACATGCCCAAAATTATATTTTTATCATGCCATGGTTTCCTTCATTAACACAGAGTAAGTTTTGCCATACACAAAGTATGATCCTCTTAGAAAAATTGAAAACTAAAACTGACTCACTTGGAGTAAGTCATAATGTGGAAAAAAAAAAAAAAAAAAAGAAAGAAAACAAACAAAAATGGAGCAAAGCAAAACACAGAATTACTGGTGTACAATAATTTCAAAAAAAAAAGAAAAGCCCCAACAGAAATACCCAAAGAAGGGCATGGCGGTGAAAAAAGGTGTCATGAACTCCGGGTGGCTGAGGTTCTAGAAGATGTCAGGAAGTTAAAGGGTGAAACATCTGATGAAATAATCCTCTCTTCCTCTGAAGATCGTCATCTGCCTCGCTCCAACTGAGAAGTTTCTTACCACCGAACTACATTTTTTTCCCGAATAGCTTCTCCCTTTGTATTTCCAAATACATGGCCTTCTAAATCATTTTGACTTAACTAAAAAGTCTTTTCTCATTTAAATAACAAAAATATGTAGAGAGGTACCTTCATAATTTTATGTTAAAATCGGTAAAAGGTGAGTTGTATGAACACTAGGAGTTTAACCAACACATGAGAGAGGGAAATAGTCATGAAATTTGGTTAAAGGATATGGTTAGCAGGCAAGACTCACAAAAGCATGATTAAGGAGAGATCATGGAATCTCGATGCTAAAACATATTTGCTGTTGAATAAGCCCAAATGATGACATCAATTACACATGCTGATGAAGTCTTGATTTCATTCTCATGTATTGGTAAAACTCCTAGAGTACACATAGGCCATGCAGCAATCTCCTTGATTCTTACAATTTAAATAAGTAAATATTTTTTTTAAACAGGACAAAACGGTTTTGAATGCCATGCCAAACTGGAATCCAGGTTTTACCAAGGAGTGACATCATCTTGAAAAAATATTGTTCGTTTATTTCTGCAGGGACGATACAAGAAATCGCAGCAGCTTCCAGAATGTAATTTCTTTGTCAGGTTGAAAAAAGATTCAACAACAAACAAAAAATCTGGGGGAAAAAATGTACGCAAAAACTTGCCTTGAAATTTTAGAAAACTTATTTCTTTCCTTTTTTTTTTTTGCAGAGAATACTTTTTTCCTCACCTGTTGCAGTTGTGTAGTATTTTGAGAAGACAGTATCTTTGGGCTTGTTTGGGTATAGGTATACCAGGCTGTTCAAATCTTTAATTCTATCTGCCAGACCACGGATATGAAAGTCTTTTGACGTGAAAGGTGCCAGGTTCCAAACCTCTGATCTTTCACCTGTTCACAAAAAAAACCAACAAACTTACAATAATAGACTCTACTAACCACTTCATCATTTCATCAACCAAACTAGTCTGCCAATGGCCAGCTGCCTAAAAATTCGTTTTACTGGTAAGAGGATATTACCACTGAATTATTTTATTGGCACTTGCCGAAAACAACACATATGCCACTCAGTGGAGGGTTTTTACAGCATTAACCAAATCCTGCCTAATGAGACTCGATGTGACCAAGCTCGCATCTGCGCAATGCACCTCCTATCAATGTGCTATTTATAAAGTCTCATGGCAGCCAAATCTCGTTGGCAGCGTGATTTAGAACTACGGACACATGGAAAATGAGATGTCTGCTCTTCAGTTAGAAAAATAACAGATGCATCTAGCTTGCAAACTTTCCTCAGTGAAGTGTTGAAAATCATCAAACATCTACATTTTGGTACCATTTTCATCAAAATTGGATAACAATAATGTGCACAAATGTCTTTTTAAAAATTTCAGGTCAGGAAATTAGTTATTTTCCTCTGCTTAGGCACCTGGACAGGAAAAGGGGGAAGCTCCTTAGGGATCTGGCTCCTATATTTACACCAGTTTTAGGCAGGAAAGAGTAGATGTGGTCAGAGCCACTATAAGGGTTAAGGTGCAAATCTCACCTGTCCAGGCAATTGTGATTCCACCAATTTCTGAGTCACTGAAGCGCAAGAGGAAAGTTCCTAAGGACTGCTTGCTGAGCCAGTCTTGTGCTTGGTTCTTGCTGATAAATCCAATAATTGCTCTGTAAAAGATCAACAAATGGCACACAGACAAATGAACCCGGGTGAAAGGCAGTCAAATAAACTATTAATTATATATTTTAGAACATTGTGAGCTACAGGAGATGCAACTGGCGAAACAACAAGGTGTTCATGCACTGAATTACATATGACAGTCGCATTCAAAATTCAACTGATATTGCGGAGTTAGAGTTCCATTTATTCATCAAAAAAATATATTTGTTTATTTTGTGTTCTTCGTCAATTTGTTGCATTACTGCTGGGTACTCTTCTTTTTTTTTCAGTATGCCATCTTTCTGTCATTTCTTTGCATGAATTTCAAAATGTAGGACACTAGAATAAATAGGCTATAAATGCTCACTGTCAATTTCAGGGGCTGAAAATCAGAAAGGTAGTAAGAAATAGTTTGACATAATGACCAACAGTCTGAGCTGTTTAGAACGTTGGCATCGAATACTATGTTGTATCTAAAAAAATTGAAGGTGCAGATAAAAAATCACATGAACCCAGCTTACTTTAACCTTTTCACATCACCCGCCACCTGCCAGGTACAGGCTGTTTTACAAACCATCGATACGCTGGTGGCCTGCCAGGTGCAGCCCCTTGCACACCCATTCGCGGCACCCCACACCGCTTGGGATAACACATAGCTGTGTAGCACATACTGTTCTTCATTTTTGCTTTTGTAAAGACAGAATAGTCATTATTCTTCCCTGAATAAGCTTTCCAATGATACTAAATATCATACTCCAGCTTTATCAGAAGATATTATTTCAGTTTTCAAAAACACTCCAAAATAGTTTGTACAAAGGTAACAATCACTATGAAGGAATGGGCAGTGGGTATGTAGGAGCCATGATCCCTACGATGTGAAAGGGTTAAGTAACCACAGCAAAACAAGTTCATTTTTCACCCAAGTATGAATTTTGCAGTTTGTATGTTTGGACTGTCAGCTCCTCCAATAGGTTATGCCAGTCTGTGTCATTGAAAGTTCAGAAAATTTCATGAGTTTACACTGTATGTAAGACCAAAACTTACTCATCCGTCCACAGATCTTTCAAATGTTCCTTGGTGAGTTTCTGTATGGCATAGAACCACTCCCAGAATGTGAATGAGCGGTTTGACAGTGTGTCCTGGTACAGATAAAGCAAGGAGGGAAATGACAAAAGTTAACATATATACATGTACCTAGGATGACAAAATAATACATCATGCTGCATGGAGACATGTCATACTGCTCTGAGAAAATGGCATATATCATACTTATGCCAAAACTCAACTGATGGTTCATTGCATTCATGAGCATGAGGGCTATCAAATATTATAGAAAAAGAAATATGCCAACAGGAAAATGCAACAATCCAATAGAATCATATGGCCTAATTCACCAAATGACAGGAAACAAGTTTTTTTTTTCTTTACAGTTCAAAAGTGTCAAAAATGACTTATGCCATTGGTGTAGAGCAATGACAATATCATATCATTTGTCAGGTTAGGACACTGAAACAATGTCAGTTTCATTTGGCTGCACTCTAAAACAGTGTAAGTAAATGCTATAGCCGATGCTTACATCCAGGAAAAAGCGTAATTTTGCCCACAGGGTTGCATGTATTTTGTTTTCCTCACTCAAACAAAATGTTCTCTGTCTAAATGTATTAACTCATGTGTGTAAGCCCCAAAGACATGCCAAGTTTCAAACCAGGTAATAAGGCATTCTGCCTTTTTGTGGTACCACCATCATGAGGCACAAGTACATGGTCAACCCTCTTGCTGCCACAATACCAGCCCATCATATGCTGCGAAAGACTGCCGCATATTGTTCCAGCATGTTTTGCATTCATAATTCTATACTATTTGCTGCTGTCTTTCCACCCGAAAAATATATTATTCTGGTAGTCTAAAGGAAGGAAGGGCATTTGGACTTGGCAGCAAAAAGGGTTTAAATTTTGTCCTGATTTGGCCCCAAAATACTGTTTTATTGAACACAGACCAAATAATGACCCTTACACTTTTGCTCCCATAAGGTCTGTCACAGGATATAACATCTATGTTGTAAATGTTTTCCCTCTGACCATTTCCGTGCTACACTCATCATCATCACTTCAACATATCATGTAACCTGTATATTATATATATAGATTTGACTGATAAATATGGTGTTGGAAGCATTTTAATCATACTATGCTGCCCTCACCAAATTGCTTCTCTAACTCTGAAATCCATTATCTCTGAAAAGTGTCATAATGACCCATTCTCAATGCCGGATAACAGCTTGAGTTCCAATCGTCCTGTCAAGATCCTTTTTTCACCAAAAAAACGACAAATTATTAAAATTCCTGAAAATACATGTAACTTAAATTCCTATTCTGTTTGTGTGTGACAGTGACAGGCCAGATACAGCAATGCATCAGGTTCACAGCATCTGTTCTCAGAATGTGAACCTCACAATTACTCAGATATAAGCCAATTTCTTCCTACCTTGTTAAACTGAGCCCATGTCACTGTACAGGAGGATGGATCTTTGCTACCTATAGGGATGTGGTAAAATATATCATGAATGATATAAACAGATAAAAACTGTAATTTAAACTGTAAGAGGCTTCAACGTGCATGAAGCCAATATAAATATAAGGAAATCAATGGCAGCTGATCTATATATAAAATAAGAATAAATCACTGGCTCAATCACAAGGTTCCTGCACCTTCTTTGTTTTTTTCAGGGCCTTTCCAGGACTTTTTTAGTGTAACATGTTCATTTTCGGGGCTACTTAGATGTGACAAAATGAGAGAAAGTGTACTTATTTAGTTTTGTTCAGATTTTTTTCCACTTTACCGAAGCTTTTTTTTTTTTTTTTTTTTTAATTTAAATGCCAAGAGAATTCCGGGGCTATTCCAGGGCCTTTTCTCAATTTTTTAAGTTCCAAGAAATTTCCGGGATATTTGGAATTCCAGGACTGTGTAGAACTCTCCATAAAATAAAATACTGAATTGTGTTCATTGCTTAGCTATAGCTTTCTATGTAACATACAATGGCCCCTAACAACAGCTTCAAACTTATTTGGATTTAATGAGGTTCAAACAGTCCACCGATAATATGAATTTCCTATGAAATCTATCACTGTGTCTGATCCACTTACCAAATAGTTTGGAGGCAATGTAGGACAAATTGGTCTCACTGAGTCCTTTCCCTGTGTGGTACTTAAACTTTGTGTTCAGCTGATCTGCCAACTGATGCCAATCCACCTGGTCTGGCACTGCGAAGGGAACTCGGCCCTGTGTGAACATAAAATCAGTCACAATTTCCACAAGGAAGGAGTGAGGACAGGCACACAAAATGCCTGAAACTTTGCAGATGGTCAGAATAAAGGGGAAAGAGGGGTGTGTGTAGGCAACAGCATCCTGGTGAGGGAACCTCATACAGAGCATGAGGTAGATACCGTAATCATGATAGAACTTGTGGCTCGGATAAAGGGTTCAGTTTCGCTCTTGGTTTACATGCAAACACTGTTTCATTTCAGTCAAACCTGTATGGAACTTTCTATATAAGTCTCAAATAATGACCAAAAGTGGTTTTTATCGGAAATGTTGGCATCTTTCATCGCAGAATAGTTTGAAAAAGTGTGCCCAATTTTCAAAGCCAGTTTTCTCAAAACGGTGTTTTTCCCCAAATTCATTATAACTTCGTTTTTTAATGATCAACTTATATAATACTCCTCATGTCTGTAGAACAGTATTCAATTCACAACCTTATTAAACGATTTTTCAGAAATATTGTTAATATACTTTATATTTCTTTCTTTCGGTGTATCTAACATTTTTGTTTTACACAGGCATTTTGAAAATACATATTAAAATCTTCAACTCCTTACATTAAAAAAGTACATCCTCGATCCTGTTCAGTAAGTTTCCAAACAAATGCCAGTGAAAACTGAGAGACAGAATCTTGAGTTACACTCGTTTGAAATGTGTCATTTTATCCAATATGACATCCATAAATGGAAGTTACCTTGGCAACAATGAAATATCAAAAGGAATGTGTAATATAAACCAATGCAATCTTTTACTACAGTAAAAAACAGCCAGGTTTTGTTTTGTAGGAAAAAGTGCTTTTCTGCCAGTCTTGGAAAGGTTTTTTGAGGGTGTTGTCCAACACATTGTTTATATCTCTAACACACCACACAACTTACTGGTTCAGCAAAAGCATTATCCCACAGAACAGTTGCTGTAGCGTTGCATTCCTGGTTCCCATGTACTGTCACC
This sequence comes from Onchidella celtica, assembly GCA_963931925.1. Lineage (NCBI taxonomy): Eukaryota > Metazoa > Mollusca > Gastropoda > Systellommatophora > Onchidiidae > Onchidella > Onchidella celtica. The sequence goes on from OZ007582.1 coordinate 22,151,753, forward strand.
ACCACTGGTAATGACAAGGTCTGAAAGACAACAATGGACACTTGACCAACCAAAGGAATACTTTGAAACAAAAACAACACTACTGGAATGACTTGTTGCCTGCTGACAAACCAAAGTATCACCATAACCCTGGTTTTGAGACACTGACATAGCATCCTGCACGTCGTTTCATCATGCTGGGAGATACCCCACTCAGGCAACCATGTGCCAATTAGTTATTTATGATGCATCGCTTTGTCATACAGCCAAGCTGGGATAGGATAAAGAAATGCCAACAAAAAAAATTTTGCTAAATCCTTTTCAAGATAATAACTTGATGGCATGTAGACCTCAAACATTTAAACAACAGAAAATGCTGTTTTAGTGATCTGCCAGTTTGTCATACTATACAACAAGACAACAAAACACCAATGTCACAAAGTAATTTCAGATTTACATCACTTTATCAATGTAATACTGAACCCTGAACCTGTGCTGCTGTAATTAGTGTAATGGACTGCGAGGAAGAGTTTTTGTTCCTTCTCTAATTGCGTAAGATCCTGGACAAACTTTGAAACAAGCCTTCAAATCAAGACAAGGACCTAGAGATTTTAATATCTTAGCCAAATCTGTCAACGTTGGAACCCAGGTCTATGTTAAAAAATATTCCATAACAGGACCTGCTATATATATCAACTGAAAAAGCATTAATGATAACTTGTATGTGTTAATACAGAACGTCATAACATTTTTTAATTACAAGAACAGCAACTCTTGGAAAGAGTTTCCCCCATGGAAAGAAAAGCAATTGATAAGAGAAGGCAATATTTTCTTCATCTTTAGTCTCAAACACCCAGACCACACCATGAGACAAGTCTTTTCTATGAAGTCCACAGTCAGCTGCAAGTTCTCTGCCATTACCCATAATTATTCCACGGTACTTTTCTCAGAAGGCAATTTAAAATTCTTGATTGAACAAACTGAGATCTTTATGTAGCTATACCTTCAGTAAATGTTTTATTTAAGATCACAAAACAACCTACCCAGACTTGGAAGACCAGTTCATTGCCTCCAACACTGAATTCTGACTGGAATAGGATGCAGAACTTTTCTTCTGTGACAGCCTGTTAGAAGTTACACATGGTGATAACCTTCTCTTCAGTGAGGTACCTTCATGTTATCATCATGCACATACACAGCAATAGGGTTAAGCATAACCACTTAGCATCAGCGTTAGTCGCCATTCAGTTGCTGGAACCTCATCAAAACCAGCCTTTGAGTTTAGTTTTAACAAGATTTCAACAGCTGAACAACCTACTGCTTTCTCTGCTTTGAATGGTGGCTGTGAATATATAATGCTGAACATATTGTGTATCACTGACCCCATCTTGAAACCACACGACAGGAGAGACCTAATGTTACCTCATAGGAAAAAAAAATTTTCACATAAAATGTATTCCTTATCCTAAATACACTTTTAATTACATATAATAAATTTTTAAAAATATTATACCATCCTAATCAATAAGACAAAAAAAAAATAAAAACAAAATTGCTACAAACAGCTGATAGAATTTTCAATTCAGCGCAGGAAAAAAAAAGTTAAATATACTTGCATGGTTTAATGATAAGACCAGCAAAAGTTGTTGAACATACTTCATATTTTCCTAGGCAATTCCTCATGACACTATCTGCCAGCCCTAGAACTAACTCAGCTACATTTTCCAAGACACATAAAACTTACCTCTGATCCTTTTTTGTCTGCTCTCTTGATTTTTTTCAATTGCTGTAAAGGAAAGTTAAGAGAGATGTATATTTTCACTGATGTGGATCAGCACCAAGAAGCTAGAGAAATAAAGTGCACAACTCTGTCAAGTTTATTTTTCCTGTTGTTTTACTTTTCATCACAGTCCAGTCCCATCACTGAGATCTTGGTCTTTCTCTAATTTCATTTACATATATAACGTTTTTGTAACTAGCGTCGTTATGGAATGCTTTTCAAATCCATTCCATCCTCTCAATTGAGCATGCAAATGCAAATAACATACTCAAAAAACATATTACATGCTACCATAGCAAAAAATAACAATTGTTCTAATCCAAAGTAATTCTAATCCATACGCATAGCTCGCTTCCAAATCTATTGGGAAGAAATGTAGTTGATTGGATGAGAATTTCCCATGAATTGAAAACGCATTTAAAGCCAATAAGTCCTCATAAATCTATCCCTGCTTGTCAGTGAGCAATGACTTGCCTACTGCTATTTCCTTTTACGGTTAAAATGACGACAGTTGGCAAAAAACCCCACTTTTTCTGTGCAAACCAGTGTAACACCTAGCCCTACTGCTGCTCACTGCCCATTCCTCTTCATTTATGTGTCAGTTTCCTTTCTAATATTTGCACTGTCTCATTTACTATGCCATGAAGGCGTGTAAAAGAACGACAGATTTATCACTTGAGGTGGCAAGCATCATTTTTTTTCTTTCTCTGAAGAACTCCTGTGGTCTTGTTCTCCCATGAGTTTCAATTCTGTTTTTGTAGTAGATTATTGAGTCCAAAGGGAAATAAAACTATAAACTCACCATATTTCTGAAGCAGATGCTTAACTGTCCATTATTGGACTGGTATTCCATCGTTCCTGTGTTGTTTAGAATCTCTCCACTTGTATCATTCTTTGATTTGGTGTCATTGCGAAGCAAATCTTTGGCTTGACTCTCACTGAAATAAGGAAAACGACAAGAACTGTCAAAAAATATCCCATAAAAGAACTGCAGCAATGTTTACATGTGTAAAGGGTAGAAATCGCTGATTATCAATTTTCTGCTGTATCCACAAAACTTGGCAGCGCCGTAAATGTTTTCAAAAAGAGAAAAAAGATGTTGTCAATTGTAATGAGAGATCGGATTAGCATGTCTTCAGGCATTTGATACTTATTTTACTCATAGGGCCTCTAGAACAGTTACACATTACTTATCAAGCCTATTCACGGTACTTTCTACATTTGTTCATCATACAGTGATGACAATTGTACATGCGAATGACGAGCTTTTCAAAATTTGCTAAACTAATAAAAACTTCCTAAGAATTTTAGGATTCTAAAAGCTGTATAAAAGGGAGAAACTTCATTACAGTTACAGTACATGTGAATGAGGAACTTTTCAAAACCTCCTAAACAAACAAAAACTGCCTAAGAATTTTAGGATTCTAAAAGCTGTGTGATAGATAGAAACTTCAGAAAAGTTGCAGCTGAAAATTTCGAGCTCTGAGTCTACGAACACTGACATTTGTCACAGCTGTTGCTCAAGCAGATCTTTTAATTCAATAATTCCTGACTTACCTGATGATGGTGGCCTTGACTTGTGGAGGGTTCATGTGCACATTCAGTTTCCCACCCACCAACAAACGGACAACAGCACCAAATCTTGCATCTTTCTTCAATACCTGTGGGGGTTGCTGTTCAACAATGAATGTGCTGTGGGTGCAATGGCAAAGACAGGGAGAGCTCAAACAAGAGTGAAAACATTTTGGACTCCTTTCTGTTACAACAGTGTAACTGGCCTAAAACAAAATTGTTGTGTGTCGAATGCAAAGTGGACGTTGCCCCAGTTTTGCCGCGATTGCTGTTTATGACCAAAAACATGAGTACTCACCACGGGGGAAGAAACTCATCAGTTATTGAATGAATGTATCTGCTTTACGGGGGGAGGGGGGGGGTGTTTATAAAAGAAAGCTTCTATCAATGAAGGTATGGGGTTCATGAAATGTATTTATGAAAAAAAAAAAACTAAAATTCTGTTATAATAATCATCATCGTTCTCATGACAAAGTGCAGGTTGTTTCTGAACAAATGAAGTCAAAGCTTGGAACCCCAGTGTCTACATGATGCTGTCTTCAACTTAAAGACTTATCACTATGCTATGAGAAAGGCTGAACTTTTAATGCAACTGCAAATGGAATTGGCTGAAAGTTTGATGGAAGAACAATCAAAAGTGAGACCAGAAACAGGCATGAGTCACGGTTACTCTGGCACACAAATGACAATTACTAGATAGTGTTTTCTGATTCGTTTTAGAGATGTAAAAAAGATGATTGGACATTTCAGATTTTAGCTGCAGAAAATAAAAAAGGGTGCACATAATCTAAAACACATTTTCACTGTGTCTGGACTTTGACAAGGTGGAGAATGGAAGTATCTACATATTTATCTTCCCTGTTAGAAAGCTGTTGGCTCCAATTCATACTCTTGATTTTTTATAAAAACCATTAAACAATATTTAAACCCTATTGTAATCAAATGAGACTGAAACATATAATTCAAGATTCTTAATTTTTCTTTTTTAAATCCATTAAATAATGTCTACACTCAACTGCCATGTGAGGGTAAAACATAAAATACAATGCTTTTAATTAATTTATAAAAACCCTTGTGCGCGAAATAATATTTAACCCTATTCATCAATTGCAACATTTGAGTTTTCTTGACTTTTGTTGTAACTTGTTTTTCCATGACAAGTGCTAAACAGCACACTCTCATGATTGTATTTAGGACATGTGCGTCCATAGGGCACTTGCACTGGTGATTTTAGGATGCATACTGTACGTCCATAGTGCACTCACACTAATGATTTTAGTATGCTGTACATCCATAGCGCGGTGAAAGAGTTAACAAATACATAATTGAGCTGTGCAGCAGCATCAAAGATAAGTTTATGCCCATGGCCAACTCACCTTGTCACCAAAGAAGAAAGTAATCCTGTGATGGTGTCATTGAGCTTGGGAAGTATGTCCTCCTGGCCTTCAGGGAATTTGATGGGTAACTGCTGCTGAAGCTGGGTGGATTTCTTAATGTGCTGACGATTCTGCCAGATCAGATCTGCTAGTGACTCGCACCTGAGAATGATAAATGACCAGCATATTTCATTTGTACAGAAGCTGAGGCCACAGGTCATCATGCAATTCGGCCCCTTAGAATGACAAGGTTCTATCTTCACTTTTTGACTAAAGTTAGTTATCGAAAATAGGTTATTTTGTTCTTCGCTGTCACTTGTACTCACTTATTCCAGACCTGGGAAATAATGTGTTCCACACAATCACCCCAAATCTATCATATTCATATTACTATATTAACCACATAACATCGATACAGTTTCCCCATTTAAACTAAACATAAAATCCTGCCCAATGTGAATCCCCCTCCCACGTCCCAAAAAAACCCCATAAACATGATGCATATCTCACCACTGCTGCAAGGTGTCCAAACTTGAATTATCCAATACTAAACCATTGCCAGCTAGTTGCTGTCTTCTCTTCCATGTAATCAATTCATTGTCCAGAATCTCCTTCTGCAACTCTTGAAGGCTGTTGATTGTTTCTTCATATTTCCTTGACAGTTCCTAAGGAAAATTTCAACAAATATGAAATAACACATATTTGCTAATACATTACTGTTCCTATTAAGAAACCACATAGGCAGTCACATAACTCAGATGACAACTTTTTTCTCACCAAATATTTTATTAACTCCGAAAAGAAATCTTAAATTTTCTACTGAATACTGAGGATTATAATATTTCAAATATTCCTTTACATAATATTATATATAATTATATAACTCCAACAACCTTAACCCTCACCCTGCAAAGGGCGTCGACTTTCCATGCACTAATGCTGTACGGGCGCACAAAAACGGCTAGGTCAAGCTGACCACACAGCGCCCAAGCCGTATTTTCACGCGTCGGGTCACTGACCTCTTCGAGACGTAACTACTGTCTTATTGCTCACAGTATCTCTTCTTAATCAAAGGCACTGTGACAAGGACATCTTAACCAGTGAACCACTGGTCGGAATCACAAAGACTAAGCTTTCAAAGGCTTTCCCCACGCTATCAAAAGGTGTAATATCGACATGCGAAACTGTCGCTCAACAAATCTGCAATATTATCTCATTTTCTCACAAGCTGACCATCATCTAGAGTTGTCTGTATCTAAGAACCAATCAGAAACAAACTCTGAAATTACCTTTCCCCAAAATGCCCACATTGGTTCATTAATTTGTGCCAATCAGGATGAAACCATTTATTTAGGGCTTGGGGGGCGTGGCTAGTTATCATGCTTTGTTCTCACGAAAACTACGGCTGTCACTTTGGTTTCACAAGGCAGATCATTGGTTAGAAACTGACAGACTCAGGTTTTGCTGGTTAATTCATTATCAAGTGTGATAAAGCATAGCAGCGAATGTTTTCATACCGGTCAATAAAAACCGAACTACGTGGACAGCGGTAGTGTGGTCACCGTACATCAGCAAAGGGTCAGTGCGACTCATGCACGATTCTCCGTGAGTAAGGTCACTGACCGGACAGAGGGCTTTGAGCCGCCATGAGCAGGGTGTGGGTTAAGATAATGCACACATTTCGAGTGAAACAGCTTTCTTACTCTCCTGCAAAATTAGACCCTTCACATTTGTGCTGTTATATGACAGAGCCACCAATATTATGATTATCTTTTCCTCACACCATAAGATGAGTGTACTACCCAGAGTGGCTGTCAATAATATTTCAACCACTTTCATAAAGAGCAAGCAGAACAGTCCTGCATATACCTGAGCCTACAAACATAATGCTTTCCTCGGCACTTTGATTTGCATTATTTTGTACACTGTGATAATGTCATGCAGCACTGGTGTGTGCCGCCCAACCATTAAAAGATGACACCATTGAGTTATTTAACCCTTTGTGTACCACCGAACGCTATAGCAGCCTACAAATTTAGCTGTCGGCATTCACCTGCAGTGACCCCCGGTGTTTTTATTTTTCGTAGCGCAAGCGACAGGAACTTATCATATTTACTTCCATTTCTAACAATAATAGAGTGATTTCCCTTCGTGAAAAGCCTGGATATGGAACTCTCCTAGATCGGAGAGTATTTTTTCTGAATTTATTTTGTCATTTAGAGCAATGAACAGGACGCTTACTAACATAGCAACAATGTCGGACTCCGACGGTGATCGTTCTGATGCTTCAAGCGTTAATTCGTGATGAAATTGATGTTGAAAGGACAGATGTAATTGTTGGTGATGATGGAGATGAGAACATTGATGAGTTTGTGCCACCCAACCTCGACAACTGGTCCCTTCAATGTGCCTGCTTCTAAAAGCAAAAATCCATTGCAGCCTGGGTCTAACCCTTTGGACTATTTCAAGAATAAAAATCAGATAAATTTCAGAATGATACATGTCTCCAGTTTTGTTACATCAACAGTTTTTTGTTCATTTTCCTCCATGAAAATATATACTTTGTGTAGTTTATTTCAAGAAACATATTTTATGTAAATTTTTTTCTGAACACACCTAATATTTGGAACATTTGCTCAGGGGGAGGGGTATTTTGAACTGCCAACATGGGCAGGTGGGTAGTACACAAAGGGTTAAAGACTGATGATGTTATGTGGAGAATCCAATTCTCAAAAATAGCACAGGAAATCCACAGCCTCACAATAGTTTCTTGTCTACAACAATTTATCCACAACCTGGCTCTGTACAAACCTAGCTTATTCCCTTATTTTTCATCTCCGAAAGTTTCATGACTGAACATACAGCCCCCATTTTTAAAAAAAGTGAGAACATAACCTTACAAGTTACCAAATTTTAATATTGATATTAAGTCACTAACATTAAAAAAATAAGTTATAATCAACAGTTATGCAATCAAGGCATTGCTATTTGATATTTTGTGTAAACTTTCTCCTGTTCTGGAGAACCATACTGCACCCCCGATTTTCTAAAACAGAACTTTAGGGAGTCTCCCTCAGAAACATGTTTCAAACACTAAGTGAAGCTTTGGTATTCAAACACTAAGTGAAGCTTTGGTAATTTGACACTCAAAGAACATCAGTGTAATCAGGTTACACCTGAGAAACAGCCCTTTAAAGATTTACAAGAGTGTCTTTTCCAGTTTGGCTAGGATTTTAACCTCCACTGTTATATTTCTTATTTACACACATACACAGAAAACTTGCAAAGGACAATAGTGCTAGTACAACAGTTTCCTTTCAAGAAAAGCGTGACTGCAATTTCTCTTCCACAATAGTGTTAAGTCCAGCACTTTTTGATGATCTACATTGTGTATTAAATTACTATATATATCCACACATAGTGAAATTTATAGATAGGGCTAATAAGTTCACACAAAAGCTCCAACTTTCACGATGAAAAATGACCGACACTTTTTTGCACAAAAAAGGAAAAACAATTTTTAAAAATTTAAACATCTACAAAAAAGAAAGAAAAGAAACAAAAAACGATGGTGGAACATTCCAATAAATTGAGCCCAGTTTTCAAGACTTTTGTTTGAGTATCATAGGCAGGCAACCATCCTGCCTAAAATCTAATGTTTACTATCATCCGACGGTATACAAAAACATAATGCAGGCTGTGAACGTTGAGAAGGCTGACACCCACTATTCTGAATATGCTGACTATTGAACTGATTTTGTTACAGATTCCACAACTCACTATTCTCAACTGCAGCAACTCAGAGGCAAGATTTGTTAGCTGTTCATCAATCTGATTCTTTTGTTGTTTCAACTGGTTCTCTTTCTGTGTTCTCTCTATTGATACTGATGTAAGAGCCAACTGCTGTAGCTGACCTGGGGAGTGAGAGAGGAAGAAAGAAAGAAAATAGAGACACAAAACACCATAAATAAGTTCCATCCTGATTTAGAACCAACCTATCAAAATAAAAATAAAAAAATAAACTGAAAATTCCAAAAACTTCTCACACAGACACTTTGACAGTTGAACAATATCATTTTGATATAACATATAATTTTGCCAAGGACAGTCTTACACACACACAAAAACCCCACCTGGAATCACGTTTAACCTCAGCCGGTTCCATTCCTGTTGTACATGCATCACACTGGAGAATGGCTTGTAATTTAAGTTTGTACCACTAAATGGCTTGAATTAATGAAAGCATGTCCACTGACAGATTTAACAGAATGACATATCTGTACTTCTAAAAACCAATTCATTATTTTGTTTTGGCTACATCCGCCCTCTTCTTCATCAAATTCGGCTTAAATCTTCCCAGCAACCTCAACAACATATCATTCTGGGACATCAAGGCTTCCATGTAGCATCAACTTTTGCCTGCCAGTAAAGTATTCTAACAGCAATCAACAGCTATACGACACATCAATATAATTTCATGACAATTTTCTAATTCTATTCCTCAGACCTCCAAATGACCAATTCTGAAAACTATTTCCATCAGAATCATGTAGTAAGTGTCCCTAATTTAACAGCAATCAACAGTATTTCATATATTTTTTTTTCTGATCCAGCTGTCATCTAATGCTGCAGCCCTTCAGCTACAGGACACACCAATATAATTTCATAGTCTACCTTCTATTGTTCAGGGCTTACAGTGAAAATTTCTGAAAACCACAGGGCTTGGTCTGAACCATGGGGCCTTGCTCTATGTGCCAGGGTTTTTGTTTTCGGAGGATCTCTGCCCTTGGTATTTGAACCTCTCTTTTTCTTGTTTTTGTTGCATTTGTTTACTTGTTTGATCCCATTAGGGGAGGGGGTGTAAAGTTTAATTTTTTTAATAATGTCCGGGCAGCCCGCCTTACTAAGCTGCTCTTCTCGGCTTCCAACTGCCAAGGTATCTTTAATGTGTGCAGCGTGCGAACGGACCATCAGAGTTTTTCATTCCTACCCGAGAGGTCTAGGTGCTTGACTCTACCTACCATACGATCAGGGACAGGAAATTCCCCCAAATTTCCAACATGCCTGCAATGACAGGGAACTGAAGGCGGTGCCTTCGGCATGAGAGATGAACCTTCGCTTCCACACTGAGGTCCTGCTCTAAGTGACCTGCAAAGTACTTATCTACCCACCTCACCCAGATGTCAGGAATACCCTCTACACTGACAAAATTTAATTACTGAAAATCTGCAAATTCTTTGCTATACCACTGGACCAAAAGGCTTAAGTTCAGATGGCTGCTGGATCGGAAATATAAAGTAAAGAACTATGCAGCTTGTCAGCAAACACCTACATATGCAGATTTAAAATTAAGTACATATATTAACATGTGTTTGGGTATTCTTACTGTGACAAATACTTTGAAAGCATTTTGCTTCAGAAAAGGTGAACACTTCAGAATTCTGCAGACCAGCATAGATTCCTAAGCCCTGTATAATATTTCATTAATCATTGGAACTTGGGAGCTAAAGAACCACTACTTACTTGTAATTTTCTGACTGTCACTGAAACGAATGATGAAAGATTCCTGCTTGTGCTGCAAGTTCCTTGAATCTTGTTCTGTACTCTAACAAATAGTAAACAAAACTCATGACAAACCATATGTCTACAGCAAATCTCCATCCAACAAAGGTATTGGTTTATCCAAGATTTCGGTAGTTTTGAGGTATGATTAACGTATCACTGCATGTAGTGAAATTTATATTCTCATAATGTGCCAGATCGATAACTTTAATAGTATTGAAGTTGTACACACAAACATTTTTTTCCACATCCAACCGAAACACAGGTACCAAAACTTTGAGAGAAAATTGTTGATATTCCAGTACATGAGATGGACAATGAAATGGGAGGGAGTGTTAACAAAATATGTAACAAAAATCGCTTTGGTGCACTAGGCTTCAAAGGCGGACATAATCTCAGTTCATACCAGTGTCTTGTTATGTGTGTGTGGATTTCTCTCTAACTTTTCTAACTTTGTATGTGTGTGTGCTTTTATTTGTCAAACGGATGGATGAGGCTAATTTGTCAGTTCCAAGCTAAACTGTTCTTGTACGAAGTCAGTAAGACCAACAAAAACAACAAACAAAAAAATTCCATACCATACATTTCAACAAAAAATGATTGAAATGAATGTAAATATCAAGCGTGTTCTTTTCAGTACAAAGCACACATATTGGATTTCATCAAACATAACAATTTATAATCTCACTGAAAAATTCAGTTGCTACCTTTATTTTGAGAGGCAAGCTCTGAATTCCAATCAGAATTTCATTGTTCATGCCTTCCAGGATTTCTTCATATACATCACATATTTGTTTCTTTACCTTTGTTTTTATGGACAAGCTCTGAATCTCCTGCATAATTTTCTCGCCAATTCCTTGCTGATCTCCAACGAAGTTTTGGTTCAATTGTTGCTGTTGCTGAACTTGCTGTGAGTAAAAACCACAAAGTAATGAATGCAAAAAAAAAAAAACAAACAAAAAATGAAACAGAAATCACCGATCATTCATGAACATGCACTAGCATTTACTTGCAAATGGGAACTTTTTTTGCTAAATATTTCATGAATTCCTGGAAGGAATTTCACTTTTTCTATTGGTTAACTGTGAACACAACAGGCCTATTTCGAATGTTAAAGCTAAAAATGTATACAATTAAAGGTATACAAGGTATACAAAAAAGTATACAATTAAACACTATTCATCCTCTCCTGTAAAATTTAGTCATTCACACTTCTGTGGTTTCATTACAGAGCGAGTGATATTTTGATATAAATGACAACAACATTACTGTCTGCTGTAAAGCTATAGTGTGGTTTAAATGTGAATACCAAATCACAAAATTCAGAGCTACATTGTTAGTGATACAAAATTATTGGTTATCTGAGGTGGGAACTAGGCATAAAAAAATTCCTGAGCTTAAGTGGCTATTTACCACAAAGGCCAATATAGTATACATGTATTTGTATTTTGTAAACTACTTTAATCCCATTTGGGAAATTTGCCTTTATGCCATTGCAGCCCAGTTACCACTGGAGCAGGCACGTCGTCGCCACAGTGCAGCGCCAGTCGGCAGGTTTGGGGGAGGGATCTAGGGATTCATTTTATTTGATTTTGCCCGGGCAGCGGCCTGTCCAGCCTGCTGTTTTCGATTTCCAACTGCCAAAGTATCTTTAACTACATAATTTTTTTCCTAGTTTTTAGGTAATTTTTTTTTTTGCCTGCAAACGGGAAACTAGAAGGAAAACAAAAATAGCTGTCGCTAACCCCATTGCCAGCTTTTTTTCGTTCCTGTTAGCGGCCAAATTTGAGTGTCTAATATTAGACGCTTCATAGTTTACCCAGGGCGCAAGCGTCTAATAGCAGATGCTTCGCAGTAAAAGAGTTAACGTGCGCAATGTGCACACAGGCCCTCCAAATTTTTTCGTCCTTATCTGAGAACACTAGGTACTCAACCCCATTCCCCCCAATAGGATCAGGGACACGAAAATATGAGAAAAATCTCAAACTTCCAACATGCCTGCACCGGCCGGGTTTTGAACCTGGGACCCTTGGCATGAGAGGCGAGCACCTTGCCTCTAGACCACCTTATCCCTTGACCCGTCACATGCAGATGGAATAAAAGACACACAGGGTGGAACTGAGATACCGAGATACCAAAGGACACAATTTGCCCGTTTGAAATGTCACCAGATTCCGAGTGTCAAGCCATTCTTCTTCCTCCGGCACAGGTTTCAAGTCTAAATTCAACTGATAAATATGAATCTGAAAGCATTTTAATCACACTGTGCTGCGGTCACTAAATGATTCGCCTGACTCTGAATCACGTCATGGGGGAATCGAAGATTACAATCTCCAGTTTTAATCATCTTATGAAAATACTTTTTTTTTTACCACCATAAAAAGGACTAGTCCAACATCTTGAAATATACAAAACTCATAAGAGTTAAAAAGGCAGCTCTGTTACAGTTCGCATAAGAATTACATGACATTGATGCTAAGCTTCAAAATAATTTCCGCCCTTATTTACAGATGTCAACAGTCTGGAATTCCTGATCTTTCCGAGGAATTAGCATGTCTGGGTTGTGATGCGAATCTTACCTCTGCCTGCTCAATGAGTCTTGCTTCTGTAGCCAAACAATTTTTGATGATTTGGACGAGACCCAAAGGGTTAGTTTTGACCTCAGTCTGTTAAAGATGTCCAATGAAACAAATTATTCATAACTTGCAAAGTTAATTCTCCTGCACAAAATGTAATATATACAACAAAAGGGTAGTTATGCATGATGTCTCATTTCTACATTAAATCACTTGGAATTTTCAAAATAGCCTATTTACAGTCTGAAGATGATTTTCTGAAAGTTTGGCAGCCCAATGTATTGTCTACCAAGTTTAAGAAAAATACTTTCTGTGCCTGTTTTGCGGTAATACCCAATTAAAAAAAATAATAAAGGCACTCATATACTCATTTAGGAGATTGTATTTGGCAGACATTCAAAAAGACCCACCATCTTTCTCAAAATTTTTACAAATTTTTATTTACAATACCTTCCTATTTCAGTCTGTGAAAAAAATTTGCCCTCATACAGTTCTTAAAATTTTGCAAACACAAAAAAACCATGAAAACCCCTCACATCTAATCGCTGCACTGATTCTTCCAGTTTCATTTTAATGAGAAAGAACTCCTGGCTGGTTAGTTCCCCTGCCTTTTGTCGCAGCAGCTCCAGCATCTCATTGAGAATTTTCACTGCCACCGGCACATAATTCGGGTCTGATTCATCAATTTGATCCCTGGCAGGCAAAGAAAGATGTAGAAGCACAGTCAAAAATATCAATATTATACGAAAATGATTCCAAGCTTAACTAATATGTTTCAATGTTTAAGCAACATTTAGACTGACAGAAAAAAAAAAAAAAGAAAGAAAGAAAATTCAGCCACAATGAACAACTGACATACATATATATTTTATATACCATTGCTTTTCCTGGGACAGTGTGACCGTTATCGTGGCGACCTGCTTTCTCCAAATTCAAACTCAAACTACCATTAGACAGAATAAATTCAGCCATAACACAGATCTGCATGTTTATTGCAAGAGATCATATAATTAGTTACGCCCAAAACAGACCCCCTCTCCCCCAAAGTTTCAAATTAAGCCCCGCTTCACTCTTATCCAATATCCATTTTGAGATGACCAAAAGAAACTGACAGCTATACAAAAATTATAACCCAGATAAACATTGGCAGCAAATTTCATTCTGTAAAATGATGTTAAAACTTTTAATAAAAGCTGAATCTGACCTAGGTTGGCCTTTACGGTCCATCGTATGGCAGCTCGCAGAGAAGACGACTTCAAGAAATATTACATTTCTTCTGATAACTGAGAAGATTCAGCTAGTTACACTCTCTACATTTAAATCTAATTCTTAATTATCCTTGTCAGTCGTATGTTTCACAAAAGGTAATGCACTTATCTTATCCGATCAATTTCATTAACGCGTCGCGGATGATGTTAGAGTTTCAACTCCAGACGTCCCATATATCCAATAAACCTAAAAGCCGAGCGGACCCGGGCCCTCCCCCAACCACCTCATCACTTTCTACGCTCTCTACCCTTTCTGCCCTCTGTCTCTGCAGACCAAATTAATCCCCAATTAAAGCAATAAGCCTTCGGTCCACATAACTAAGGGTTTAGAATAATAAAAAATGAATTTTAATGAGTACTGTAAACAATTTATTGGAGTAAACAATAAAAGCTATAAAATTAAATTATCATAATCAATTTGATATCATTTAAGGCATTCCTGTATTCTAATTTTTGCTGTGAGCATGTCAATTAGTATAAATCAGTCCACAGTATTAGAAACCTACATGCAAAATTTGGTTACTATAGGTGGCCTAATAAAATAGCTTTTTCTCTAATTTTCCATTCAGAGGGGGGTGGATTTGTATGCAGAAATGGCCATGTTTCGTCCAGCAGGAAGGACACATCCTGGCACAACTATCAAATATCATATAAACTTAACACTGCCAATCGGCTAAACATCAAACATCATGCAAACATACCATTACCACTGCTGATCAACTAAATGCCACTAAACACCCAAACCACGAACTTACCATTCCTAATCAGCTAAACATGAAACATCTTGCGAACCTACCATTGCTGATCTTCTATCCACTGACACAGGAAATAACGTACTTCCATTGAGAAGTGTTGGGGGTAAGACTGTTGCATCTGCCGAAAGATGCTCGGATTCCCCTGGACCTTGGCCCACTGAGACATCGCTGGATAGTGTATTTTTCCAGCCACCTAAATGACCGACAAATAGAACAATAATACTGATAAATAGTGCACTACATCAAAGCACTAACTGCATTTACTCACTGAATTGGACCTGACATGAAGGAAAATAAGACCTGCCAACTAAATGACCACTTCAATGAGTGACATCTCATACAAACGGCAACTATCATTATTACTTAGCTAGTTATGGGTGCCACAGAGAAGACAGCACAAATATAAAATACAGTAACACAACATGCCAACAGTTGGCAAGGTCTAAGTTTTTAAATTAAATTTTTTTATGATTCATGTTAAAGGAATAAAAGAATAACTAGAGTTCACAATAAATATGAGCAGAATGTAAATTTAATTTATAGTTGACATAATTATAATACAGTCTAAATTTATTAAAGTACTGTGAAAGGCAGAGCAAGCTCACAAAGAAAGAAGTGTACATGTACATGTGTGCACAACTCAGAGAAAAAAAAATGGTATGACCACCAAATCATTCACTCAGTGCCTTAACTGTAACATTAAAAATATCAATTTTACAGGTAAAGGCATTTAAAAGACACCCATTTTCTGGGTTTTTTGTCTCTCTGTCTCAGACCAGGTGGCAGCAGAGCCTTGACCATCTAAACTAGTTCTATCTATAATTTCAGTACATTTGAAATGATGTAAACAGACAAATGTTATAATCACCCCCTCCAGCTTAAATTTCAATTAAAACATATAATGGATCGATTATAATTATTTAAAATAAACAAGAATACCCACTGACATTCACAATTAGATGACGCCAAAAATCTTTCCCTGTGATGGATATTGAATGGCCGACCTCAATCACAATATTGGCATTGCCAAAGTTGTCACATATTTTTAATAAGGCAAAGCTATCATAAGTGAAGATGGTTTTTACCTGTTCAGTACTAACATAAGCTGAATTATTGTTAGCCATACCGGTTTCTTTCGACAGACTATCAATACTAACATAAGGATTCGAGTCACAATCCATCGATGAAGTTAAAAATCAATCACTGTGTTGTGAATAACAATCACTGAAGTGTAGTGATATTGAACTCTTCCTTTTGTTCCTCCAATTGTTTGGCCACAGCTTTTTGATAGAACAAATTAAATGTCACTGCCTACTCTCACTGAATGCCAAAATGGCTGAAAATCTTTACTAGGCCAAATTACTTCAACTAAATGAAATTTCCCTCTAAAAATCACTTTAGCCAAAACTACAGCATGGCCACTGAATGCAACAGGAAATTCCAGATTTATTTTAGTACGCCACAGTGATCAGTATCAATATATATATAGTCTGCTTGCTCATGCACAGGCAGTTCTAGGAACTGTCTTAGGTTAGCAAGCCACAGTGATCCGATTTGACCTACATTCTACTTCCTCATGCATAGGCAATTCTAGGAAATCATGAACACAGTTTCACTTTCTCCACTTAGGCTGGCAGAGCGTGACATGATGATATATTTATCAATATCAGAACACTCCTGTGCAAAGTGAAGCAAAAATTACTGTGGTTTCTTAAATACTTTTATGAGCCCACCAATTCTTTCAGTCTTAAACTGTGAAACAGACACATGTCAAGAGATTGATGATTTTTGTTGGGTCTTCCTCTGATCATTTCAGTTGGCAAATTAAAGTAAGACACTTAAATCCACACATATTTAATAATATGATTTTTATATTATATAGTCTATTTATGAAGTCAGTTCTGAGGAAACTGAGCTTCTCAACAATGATAAGAATGTTTATCATATGACTGATGGCTATGCAGAATGAGACGCTTGTTGTTGGGCTTGAACCAGAGAAATTGGGAGTTGTATTTGTTTGGGAGGTCAGATATATCGATTTTATTTTCTAAAAGTTTATCCATTTCTGAACTAGAAAAGGTTAATTATATGAGCAGATTTTAAGTATAACAGGATTAAAATCAGGATTTTCTGAGGTAGGTAGGCCTATCTAGCTGTTTCGTATTGAGCCCGATCTTTAATCGCGATTTTCTCTGGTTTCAGGGCTCACCCACACCTCTTTAAACTGCAATATCTCGGGCTAGAAATGTAGAATTAAGCTAGCTCAAAAATTTTTTCACCAAGTGAAAGTGCATGAAATAAGTTTTCACATGATACCAATAACTCTATTATGATAAAAAGGCCAAAAGCAACAAGTGACTCATTTTGACTGGCTGCGTGACATATACCATCAGACAAGTTTATGAACAAAAGGAGAAAAGGACTGTGTTTACTGTTTACCACATTTGATCTTTCATTTACACTGGATATCTCAGTAACAGCTACTACTACTAGGCCTACTCAACAGTCAAGCCCATCACTGCCTCACATCACTAGAGATGGATCTGCTGCTAGTCCTGGACAGAGCAGAGAGACACAAATGAACTATGGGCACCAAACTGTGCCATGAACAGGCCTAGGCCTATAGATGATAGTAATTCACCCAAAAATCTTAATTTTATACTGAGCTGTGTCCATGACATCAGATCTAGATCTAGGCCACATTGTGGCATTGGGGCGAAAAAGTGTGCAGACGGCATCCATCCAAAGTATAAAGTAGCCTGTTTAAATTCCTTATTCTGGCACACTCACAGTCCACAGATATAAATAATTTTATAATCCCTGACAGATCTAGATCTAGGTCTTGACAGGCCTACCATGTTTTGGTGTGATTACCACAGTTGACCAGAAGCGCCCAAAAACAGTGCTGCAACTTAGATCTAGAATCTAGTTGATGAATACGAAATTATCAAACTCTCGTCTCTACGTCGACTACGATGCAACTTTGTGATTATATCCCAATGACAGCGTCACCATCTGTCTTCCAATGAATATCTCCTTGATGTAACGAACATGATTTTTCTTTTTCACCAAATTAAAACCTGCAGATCTAGAATCTAGATATCTAGTAAATCTAATCTAGACCTAGAATTTAGAATTGGGTCGAGCTAGAATCTAGATTATAGATCGAGTGAATTTGTTCATTCACTTCATATGGTTGGCGTTGGGAATGGCTTGGATGTGAGTCACACTTCCCCCTGTGATTAAACATATTACCCCATGAGGAAGTGCAAGAAGTCACGCGTTTGAAACTCGAGTGCGAAATGACGTTTACTTACCAAACAAGACGCTTCAAAGTTTCAGTTCTTGCTTGTTTTTTAGAAACTGATAGTTTCTGAGAAACTCTTGCTGGTCTAAATTTGTGCACATCCGCTTAGGGTTTCTTATTTTGATGGATTTGATTGGAGGAAACCTTGAGAAACTCCCCAAAAATTGTCCAATGAAAATAATCAACAAAGCTAATTTTTTGTTTGCGTATTCCATTCCTACTAAGCAAAAGTATTAGAACTGCTTCAAAATATTCCCTAAAGATCTAATTCTAAAATATTATCCAATAAATCAACATTCATAAATAGCCTAATATGTTATTGTTTTTCGAAAATAAACCCGAAATAGGGAAGCAAGACCAGTCAGCGCGCGGAAACTGAATTGGTTGATTTTATAATTATTTTTTATTTCAGTTTCGTCTTTTTTTGGGGGACTATTGACGATGGCTACTTCAAGGAGAATTGAGCTTCTTCGTGCAGTAGAAAATAGGGATGTGGACAGTCTAATGGAAGTAGTCAACAAGGTAGGCCTGTCTACTTAAAGATCTAGGCTCTAATTATTGTAGATAGATTATCTAGAATCTAGACTAGACTAGAGTCTAGCTAGATCTAGATCTAGATCTAGAGTCTAGATAGATCTAGATCTAGACGGTCGAAACTGACGACGAAAGGATGGCATCATGGCAGCTGTAACTGTAGGCCTTCAAGTTCAAGTTCAACAAATCTTTATTATCCCATAAACAGGAACTTGTGCAACAAATTGTCAGGCATAAAGGTAACATATTTAAGATAGAACAAATAAACATGCATGTAATTGTATATTCTCTCTCCCTCTCTCTCTCTCGATCTCTCTCACCAAGGCAGACCTATCTCGAATTTTTAGAGCTGGTTTGATTAAGTAGGGTGACGGCGGTGGGAACGAAGGTTTTTTGGAATCTTTGTGTTTTTGTCGAAATTGACCGAAAACGTCGGTTTGAAGGGAGAAGTTCAAAAAGATAGGACAGAGGGTGGGATGGGTCTTTATGAATACTGGTTGCCTTGCCAAGGGCTCTCTTGTTGAACAACTGTTCCAAGAGGCACCTGCTTTCTCCCGACTATCTTGCTGCATGAGTTCACAATGCTGTTCAGTAGATTTTTGCTTTTTACATTAAGAGTTTTGTACCAGCATATAAAGGAAAAAGTGAGGACGGATTCGATAAAAGCATGGTAGCACATTTCCATAATTCTGCTTCAGACCATCAATGATCTCAACTGATACAGGATACGTGCATTCTCTGTTTACATTTTTTGTAGACAACTTGAGCATTTTTAGAGAAATTAAGTTTATTGTCTATGATTGTGCCCAGATTATATCTGTGTTCAGATTCCACTCTCTCTACTGTTTGACCCTTCAGCTGGAGGGCCGCCACATCTTTCCTATTCCTCTTGTAATCTATAAGCATTTCTTTTGTTTTCCCTACATTTAATTCTAAAAAGTTGTCATCGCACCACTGGGCGAAAACGGAAACATTTTTTTGGTATCTGACCTCTGAGTCTGACAAGTCTACTACTGTACTAGTGCCATGTCATCTGAAAATTTGATAAGACGGGCTTCATCTTTGTCGCTGTGACAGTTGTTGGTGTAAAGGGTAAAAATAAAAGGTGAGACTACTGTTCCCTGTGGTGTACCGGTGTTGATTGTCCTGGTGGAGGATGTGCAAGAGGCGACAGACGAGGAAGGAGAGGAGACAGAGGTTTGTGTTGATGAGGGAGTGAGTGTGTGTGGTGGTGGGGGGTGATGACCAGTATAAGATTTGACACAAACAGTTTGTGTACGGTCAGACAGTAAGTCTGCCACCCACAGCGTGAGATGGGGATTGAGGTTCATGGCATCTAGTTTAGAAATGAGCAAGTGGGTCTGAACGGTGTTGAATGCTGACGAAAGGTCAACGTAGAGGATCCTTGCAAAGGCTCCACCCTGTTCTATGTGAGAATGCGAGTGCTGAATAAGGGAAATGACTGCATCCTCTACTCCTCTAATTTTGCCTGTATGCAAACTGATTAGGGTCTAGTGCGTGCTGTGTGTCTTGTTTAAGAAATGAGAGAACAATGCGCTCTAAGCACTTCATCGCGACAGATGTTAAGGCGATGGGGCGATAGTCATTAAGACATGAGGGACAGGCTTTTTTTGGCACTGGACAAATCGTGGCAGCTTTCCACCCTCTAGGCACTGTGTGTGTCTGCAAAGACCGATTGAACACGTCGCAGTACACTGGCGCTAACTCTTGACTACATAACTTGAGCACCCGGCCACTAACGGCATCGGGGCCCTGGGCCTTGCTGGCATTTACCCTGCTGAATGTTTTCTCTACAGTTTCCACCTCAATGATAGGAACAACATGATCATCAAGTTTACATGCAACAACATTACAAGCATCTTCTTTCTCTGTTGAGAAATCACGTACATCAAATCTACAATAGAAATAGAAGGAATTCAAACGTTCAACAAAATCCTTTCTTTCATCTTCATTCATGCCATCCTCTTTCTCCACCACCTTTCCCTGACCTGTCATCACCTTCAGTCCCTTCCACGCCTCTTTTACTCCATTTTAGAATTCACTTATAAAGTAATTTGAAAAGGGCGACCATTAGCCTATGTATCATCATCATCATCATTGCCTTTCTCACCCTGGATCAGGGTATAGGCCACCAACAAACACCTTCCATCCCTCTCTATCATGGGCCAGCCTCTTTACATTATTCCAAGTCTTTCCGCTTCGTTGCACATCATTTTCTCTGGCTCTTCTCCGCGTTCCGCGCGGCCTTCCTCTTGATCTCTTGCCCTGGGGATTCCAGTCCAATACCTTCTTCGTGATGCTGTTTCCTGGCCTCCTGAGCGTGTGGCCGATCCATCTCCATCGCCTCCTACCAACTTCCTCTCTGACTGGGTTCTGTCTTGTTCTTTTCCATACAATTTCATTGCTGACCTTGTCTGTCCATCTGATCTTAAGTAGCTTCCTCAAACATCTGTTGATGAAAACTTGGATTCTCTTTATGCAGGCCTGGGACGCATTCCAAGTCTCACATCCATACAACAGGACTGACTTCACGTTCGAGTTGAATATCCTCAGCTTTGTTTTTAGAGATATATCCTTGGTTCTCCAAATCTTGCTTAAGGATGTGAAAGCTGCCTGTGCCTTTCCAATTCGTGCTTTGACTTCTGCCTCTGTTCCTCCCTTATTGTCAATGATACTACCAAGATAGCAGAAGGACTCTACATCTTCCAGTGGTTGATCTCCTACTGTGACTTGTTCGCTTAGGGGTGCAACAATTTTTAGGACCTTCGACTTCGCGGGATGTATCCTCAATCCAATAGATTCTGAAATTTTGTTTAGAGCTGTAGTCTTTGCTTGCATCTGGTCGTGTGTGTGCGACAATAGTGCCAAGTCATCTGCAAAATCTAGATCGTCCAGCTGTGTCCATGGGGTCCATTGTATGCCATTTCTTCCTCCACTGGTGGTTTCTTTCATAAGCCAATCAATCACCAGGATAAACAGAAATGGGGACAGCAAACAACCCTGCCTAACACCAGTCTTGATATCAAAGCTGTCAGTAAGCTCACCATCATGTACGACTCTGCAACTTGTCCCCTCGTACATGCTCTTGATAAGATTCACCATCTTCTCTGGGATTCCATAATGTCTCAATATTCTCCACAGTGTTTCTCTATCGATGCTATCAAAGGCCTTCTCGTAGTCAAGGAAGTTCACTATCAGTTGGGAGTTCCACTCTAGCGACTGCTCTACTATGATTCTCAGCGTGGCGATCTGGTCGGTGGTTGATCGATTACTCCTGAAACCAGCTTGCTCCTCGCGAAGTTTTTGGTCTGTTGCATTCTGTATTCGCTTGAGAATAATCCGATTGAAAACCTTTCCTGGGATGGAGAGAAGTGTGATTCCTCTGTAGTTACTACAATTGCTGAGGTCCCCTTTTTTTGGGAGCTTCACGAGGTGTCCTTCCTTCCAGTCCTTTGGAAACTTGCCTCCGATCCAAATCCTCGAGAATAGTGAGTGCAGACCCTCTGCAGCCCCAGCAGCATCTGCCTTCAGCGCCTCTGGTGGGATCTGGTCTGGTCCAGCTGCCTTGCCTCGATTTAACTGCTTTATGGCATCATTAATCTCTGCTTTAGTCGGAGGGTCGCAACTGATCGGTAAATCATTTCTTGCGGGTAGAATGTCGGGTGGGTTGCTTGGTGGAGGTCTGTTCAAGAGGCTGTTAAAATGTTCTATCCATCTTTTTGCCTGAGCTTCCTTTCCAAAAATAGCCTTCCTGTTGTAATCCTTGACAGGAACTTCAGGTTTTCCATATTTTCCAGCAAGAGTCTTTGTAGTCTGGTAGAGGATCCTCATGTGTCCTCCTGTTGCTGCCTTCTCTGCTTTCTCTGCTAACATTCCTATGAACTCCTCTTTGTCTTTTTTAATTGATTTTTTGACCTCTTTAGCTGATGCTCGGTACTCTTCCTGGTTACCAACTCTTGAGCTTCTTGTACGACTTGCATTTACCCGTTCTTTTAGGTCTCTTCTTATCCTTATCAAGTCCAGTGATTTTTGACTGATCCATTCCTTGTGTTCCACTTTCTTTTCCCCAATAACATCCTGACATGTCGATGTAAATACTCCTTTTACCTTAGCCCAGTGAGTCTCCAAATCTACTGTCTCTTCGAGGTCAACAAGGGGTTTGAATCTATTCCTCAGTGTCAGCTGGAACTCTTCCTTCTTGTCTCCATCCAGAAGGCTCACTTGAAACTTTCTCCTCTTTGTTCCTGCTCTGGTACCTTGTTTCTTGAGGCGGAGTTTGAGTCTTGCCAGCAGCATGTGATGGTCAGATCCAACATCTGCTCCTCTCTGTACTATGACATCCTCTAGTGAGCGTCTGAATCGTCGGGTGATGCAAAAGTGGTCAATCTGATTTTCAGTTACTCCATCCGGTGAAATCCAAGTGGCCTTATGGATCCTCTTGTGTGGGAATACTGAACCTCCAATCACATAGCTGTTAAATGCGCAGAAACTTGCAAACCGCTCTCCATTCTCATTCATTTGTCCTAAACCATTGCACCCCATAATGTCCTCATACCCTGTATTGTCCTGTCCTATCTTGGCATTGGCGTCTCCCATTATAATGTTCACATCTTTTCTTGGCAATGTGTCAACTATTTCCTGAAGCTGGTTGTAGAAGTCGTCCTTGTCCTCATCGGTTGCTTCATTTGTTGGGGCGTATATCTGCACAATGTTCATGTTGATGTTCTTGTTCTTAGTAGTAAATGATGCCAATATAATTCTCCTTCCATAGGGTTCCCATCCCCTCAGTGACCTCTGGGCGTGCTTGCTCAAGATGATCGCTACTCCTTCTGTATGCTTTTTGTCCTCCCTTCCAGAATACAAAATCTTTTCCCCAGTATTAAGTTGTTTCAGTCCGGACTGTATCCAGCGGGTCTCGCTAACTCCAAGTATGTGCAGTCTGTATCGCCTCATCTCCATTGTAACCTGGGCACTCTTTCCTGCTTCATACATGGAGCGGACATTCCACGACGCAATCCGGAGTGACTTGCTTGATGAAGGAGCAGTCGGGCCAGTGGCGTCCTTTCGGCTTTGTCCATTGTCCTTCATTGAATCTACAGGTGCAGATGCTCCCCCTTCTCCCAAGATAAAAGACTGATTTGAAGTATTTGCTTGTGTTTCTGTAACTGGTTTATTTTTACAGGGTGGGTAGTTGGCCCACCGCCAACTGGCTCTTCTCGGGAGACCAGGACCTTTGCACCTTTAGTCGCCTCTTACGACACGCAGTATCACGTCAGATGTATTCTCTGCTGTCCCTCTTCTACAAGAGAGCCCCGCATCTGCACGGGCGAGCCTATGTATACTCCAATACTTATAGTTATAGGCCTACTTAGTATAGTATAG
The DNA here is from genome assembly GCA_963931925.1 of Onchidella celtica. Taxonomy (NCBI): domain Eukaryota; kingdom Metazoa; phylum Mollusca; class Gastropoda; order Systellommatophora; family Onchidiidae; genus Onchidella; species Onchidella celtica. The sequence continues at coordinate 22,175,865 of OZ007582.1, forward strand.
GCTAGATCTAGTTATACTATCTAGATCTAGATTGAAAAATATCTAGATCTAGATCTGCTGATCTAGACTAGGCCTACCCGTCCCGGGTTTATCTGCCAACACTTTCGGGGCGCTTTTTCGGTTGTTCCCACCCCAACTTACCTAGGGCTAGGCTATATTAGTCGATTGTCAGATTGATATGTAACGATCTAGTCAGTTTGTATCATCGAGGCCTTAGGCCGATGTTTGTCTGGGCAGTAGTCAGATTGACATATAATAATATGAAAGCCGCCGGGGTAGCTATGCATTGTTTTCACTCGGACTATGGAATGCATTCGGAAGGCTTTCCGTTAACTGGGGAGGGGTGGGAACAACCGAAAAAGCGGCGGATAAGTCTAGCCTAGGGTATGTCCGCAGGTGAATCTAGATCTAAATCTAGATGTAGGGAAGGTCTTCCCCCCGTCTTCACCACTTACCAAAAAGTTAACAAACGCAATATGATGAAGACCTCCCCTAACTCGCGCTTTCGTTCTTTATTTCTTCTTTCTTTGTCCCATACAAATACTTTTACTAGACTAGTCTAGATCTAGTCTAAACCCAACCTTTTGATAAGCCCGCTCAAAAGTCCCCTCTTTAGTGTGTTTTCTTGACTGGCGGAGGGCCTCCCAGATAGAGAACTATTATTTGTCTATCATCTTTATGTACTACCCGTTTGTCCTGTGGTGTCCTTCACGCCACTTAACATTTTTGTCTCATCTACATTTCAGTTAGTGGCTTTCATCATTGTTTGAAGTTAAAGTTACAAGTTCAATAAAAGCACTACTAAAAACTGAAAACAAAGACTTGAAAGTTATTTATGATGAAAGCCTAATGGCCGACATCCAGTGTCCAGCTGCCACAGCCCAAGAAGTTCTCCTCAGGCTCATCGATCTCCATGAGAAAACGGCCCACCCGACTACACCCGCACCTGCAACGGCATCCTCCACAAGTGCCAAGGCAGAAAAAGTCAAACGGCCCACAATCTCAGCAGCGGGAACCAGCGAAGAATGGGCCTACTTCAAACAGCGCTGGGCAGATTACAAGGCAGCTACTCATCTCCCAAACGATGACATAGTGTCAGGGCTGCGGAGTCGGTTGAAACTTACTCCGACTCCAGGCTCCCAATCTGACTCCGACTCCGACTCCGACTCCTCATCAATCATCCGACTCCAGGCTTCAAACTCGAAACCGACTCCGACTCCGACTCTGACTCCAGCCTCTTATAATTATAATAAAAATCAAGCTTACAATGGCTACAGTATAACTAGCCTGGCAAATCAGATTAATTAAAATGAGACATACAAATAAATATGTATAACAAACACAAAATCTATTTCTTGAATTAGAATTTTATTAATATTGTTACCGGAAGGACTTCCATAACGAATATATCCAAAATTAAAAATGATATAAATCAGCGAATTGGGAAAAAACCTGGACAACAGTTCAAATGTAGGACACATCTTTTACCCCAAGGGTCTTCACTACCACCTTCTCTTCTTTCTCATTGAAGAACTGGACGTTAACTCCCAGGTAATTGGCTCGGAGGCGAGTGCATGCATCCACCTTCACATAGACAAATTTTCCTTGGAGATTCTGGATTATCTCTTCCCTTTCTCTCTCAGCGGTGTTGATTACTAAAGCTCTTACACTCTCCCTGTCTAACTTGACATTTAGTTGTTTAGCAAGTTCACCATTGATTCTTACAAATCCGGTAGATGAAAAAAAAGTCAGTGGCACAGCCCCATACGCCACCATCTCCACCAACCCCTGTTCAAATTTGTCCTTTGTCATCTTAACTTTGATCACATCTGTTGCAACATATGCTGATATTCTCTGTTGTTGTCTGCTATGCCCTGCTGCACTTTCATGACTTTCATGTGCACTCTTCTTCACTGGCAGCTTTTCTTCTTCTTTATCTTCTTTCAGAACTTTGTTATAGACGGGGGCGTGTGTACGTTCTAAATGCCTCTTTAAATTGAAACACCGTGTTGGAACATTTTGGGACTGCCCAACCTTAGCGCTGATTTTCTTTCTGCATCTTTCTCCTTCGTAATTTTCTACAGTACAAATGAAATAGTCTTCTTGTAGCTCGAAGTACGAGAAGGCTGATGATCTTTTCGAAGATTTTGGTGGCATTGTGAAGAACACTACTGTGAAAAAAAGAAAAGAAAAAGAATTAAAATAAAGAAAGGATTTTTGTTCCTATTGGAAAAGGACACAAGACTACCACAACTACTACCAGAAAGACAATCGCAACTGAGTGGACAGGAATAGCATTTTTATTGATGCATGATTTCTGCTTGCGCAACGTGTTACATTTGAGCCCACAATTATACTTGTAGAATGCTCAGTCATGTCACATTTGAGCCCACAATTATTACTTGTAGAATGCTCAGTCATGTTACATTTGAGCACACAACTATACTTGTAGAATGCTCAATTGTGTTACATTTGAGCACAAATACGATCGTAGATTGCTCGGCAAAGTGAGAGAATAATGTATAGCGAGAAAGTAGGTATAGGTTGTTTTTTTTATACTGTATAGTTTTTGTATAATTTTTATACTATATTTAGAGTTGAAGTATAATTTTGGTATAATTTTTGTTTGTTTAACTTGTAACAGGAAGCTTCAGTGTAAGTAGATCTAGTCGAATTGCAGGACATTTTAGTTATACATTATGATGATTATTATAGTAATAATAATATCAGTGATGATAATGATAATATAAATAACAGAAGCAATTATGAAAATGATACAAAAATTATAACAATAGTGAAAATTGTGTATACTACTAATACCAGTGAAGAAAATGATAATAATAAATAACAATAGATAATGAATTAAAGCTGGATGAGAAAGGATAGTAACAACAATAATAAAAAAAATAACAAAACAAAGATATGACACTTGCATGGAGTCAAGCAGTACAGTTATATTTTATATTTAGTGTCAAATGAAACACATCAGTCGAATCGACTGAACCAAGCGGGTAACTTTGGCCACTTTAAGAAATATTTTTAAAAAAGGACATTTAATGTTCTGTTGGAAACAATGGGGAAGGTAAGTAGATACTATGAAGATGTGTACAGCATTTCAGCACTCTAGGACAAAAAAGGTGGGGGGGGGGTGAGTTGGGAGGTCAAAGTCATAGGCCGAATTGAGGGTGATGGGCGGGGAGAAAAAAGGGGATGAAGAGAGAAGGGGAAAGTCTATTTTCTGCATGCTATGGCCTAGAACTGGGCCTGCATACTGCAACAGTCAAATATTGATTTTTACTTGTACATGTAGTTCACTTACCTGCATGAAAATTCTGGCTTGGCAATTGGCAAACAAAATAAGACCTTCAATATCTTCTTGAGGACTGCAAACTGCAAACTCAACTGTGAGTAAAAACTGGAGGTATTTCAAAATGATGTTTACTTTCAATTCACTCTCAATGCAATGGTTACTACCTCATAGTCCTACTCCTTGAAAAAGCAACAGAAACAACCAACATAGCAGTTTCAGTTTCAGTTTCACTTTCAGTTTAGGGGTAGCTACCTCAGTAGCTAATATAATATATAGAGACTAGAGACCAAAATACTCAATAGGCCTAGAAAAGGGCCTTCACACACTGGAATTACTCAATTAGACATAGACTAGGCCTATAGAGAACAGACCATAGGTCATTACTTCATTGTAAATAATTTTCCAGACATTTTTTTTATGGTCATCGGAGTCGGGAGTCGGAACGTTTTTCTCCGACTCCGACTCCAGCTCACGTAGCTCCGACTCCGACTCCGGCCTTCTTTTTTTTTCGACTCCGACTCCACTCAGAAACCTTCCGACTCCCGACTCCGCAGCCCTGGTTGCATTGCATCTGTAAAGCACATAGAGCATTTTTAATGGATATATGCGCTATATAAATGCCATCCATAATTATTATTATTATTATGAATCTAACCCTATAATGATATTTGCTGTGTTGCACTGCACTGAAAGACATGCTGAGGGAATATAAGCCATAAGGGGCAGGGGTGATAGGGAGAAGGAGGACTCGCAAGAAGTTTATACCAAGGTGTAGTCTATCTTGTTTCAAACTTGCATAAATTGTGGAATAAATTTTGTGAGGATATAATTATAAGCCAAATTGTGGAGTAGGAATGCATCTTGTTTAGTTTATTCCACGCCTGTTATTCCAAATACAAGAGATGCAGCTTTTTCTGAAATTCAGGAATTTGTGTGATCGCCAGACATGCTCCGGAGATCTCAATGACTCCATTGCAGAGTAAAACCTTGTCCAGCAGATTAGAATAGTACTGGGGATTGCCAAGGACGAAGATTGAAAAATATGAGAAACATGAAGGGTGAATTATTTCCAGAGTAAAGTCCCCTAGTATTGTGTATCTTCTTTTCACTTTTTGCATGCTGTGATATTTTCCTTGGCAGTGTTGAATTTATTCAAATTAGAATATTAGACTGTTTAGACATCTAGATGTGTCCACAGTTTCAACATTGTTTGTGAGTCTTTGATATTAAAATATTACCAAATACTAGCGAATTTAATTTGTATTATAATTACCATGTAGGAACATTCAAACTTCATTGACATCAAGATTATGAAATAAACCGCCTGCAACGTGTAATACCAATTCAATACATACTGGTCAGGCAAATGCCCTGAACACAATAGTTTATCGCAAGCCAGCAGAATGAGTAGTACATGTATTACCTCCCTGTGCCTGTCTTTCTAGCTTCCAGGTGGGGCAGTCAAAGATTCTTTGGCCGAGTTTAGCAGATCACAAGTGACAGAGTTTTGGTCAGGCACACTTTCCATCTGCATATCAAATTTGCTGAGTGATGATCAAGATGAGAACACAAGGGTAACTCATTCCTCTCTTTGTCTCTCAACTCTTACAACCTTCTGCCAATTTAGTTTGCATGTATTGTAACTGTATCATAATATGTGTGATGGATGACACTGGATCAAGCCAGCTCAGGTTAAACTTGATTTCATCTTCTTCGTGAGACTTTCATTAAAAAAAAATCATACTTCAAAATGGTAATATAACTCTGTGAACTATACCTTTTCAGTTTCTTTTATGGGCTTCATGTTCCATTTGTGATATGGTTAATAGAGGTGAAAAGAGCTGAAGTGTTTCACTGCCTGATATGTCATTGTTCACATTGTCATAAGAAGAGTGTAAACGACAGCTAAGTATTTGCTTCCTCCAATTTCATTTTCATTGCTAAGCATACTGCTCAAAAACAGCAACTTTTAAAAAGACATGTTCTGTTCCAAAATCTTGGATCCATGGTCCCCATTAGTATTGCTGTCAAATGTCATCTCTTCTCCAGCAAATGGGCTTACACCCAACTTTAGAAATGGGGGAAATATTAAGTGCATTGTGTTCACTTTCACACTTTTACACATGTAAAATAAGTTCAAGTCTTAAGTGTACATTATTATAACTATTATTATTAGATCTTCTGAAGGAAATATAGCACTCGTTGCAACCATGACCACTAGTCCTAAGCAAAGTAAGAATGCGATGATTCTGTTTTGTGATCAGACCTGTACACACTGCTGACGTCAGCATGAAATATTTTCTCCAGTGCTATTATTAAACTATTCTTTTTTTTCTTTTGATTTTGTCTTTCAAGGCAAGTGGTGCCTCGCGGCAGTTGGACAAAATGTGCGAAATTATTTCTTGTATCACAAGTCTTTCACTGGCTACTGTCAGATGTCTACTGGAGTCATCCAGTGAGGAGCAGATACCGCAGTCTTTGCAGGAAACAGCCATTATTTTGCATGGTCAGCACTTCTTCTTTTTCTCTCATCAGAAAACCATAACTTCCTGTTTTCACTTCTGGGTGCATTTCAAAAATAGAAAAGAAAGAACAATTTACAGGAAAAGTTTTTAAATCCTGAACATTTGTGTTTTTCTTCTACACTTGAAATTGATTTTTAAATTTTATGCTACATTCATTTCAAAGCCCCATCAAATGATCTTGGTTCTGGACTCCAAAGCAGGAAAATAATCGAATGGCAAACTTTCTCAAAATGTCATCGTCCATAGACCTATTGTCCTAAAATAAGAAGGTAGTCAAAAGCAATTACTACAGTTTTAAGGAAAGGTGATGAAATGAAATTGAGAATTGCTGTTTCAGGAGGTTAGAGTTAGACTGCATGTGTCAGAAATTCAGTCTACTGTTCAGTCGAGAGATGCAATAGGTACCAAATTATGACAGTGTTACATGATAATATTTTGAACTTCTTACGGTCTAACTGTCTTACAGCTCTTGCTTAAATGTTTTGACTTATTTTGCCCACAGTAAAGTTTCAACTACTTCGCTACTATGAACGATAAAAGGGTAATGGGTTATTTTTGCCTAAAAACTAATACTTTCTTAACTCTTATGAAACTATATGATTTTGTAGCTAGAAATGGATAAAAAGATGAAAGAAAGCCAGAACTGCAAAGGTAACAAGAAAAAAAAAATAAACCGTGTGCTCTACATTGCTCGGGGGGAACCTGCATGCAGCCCCTACCAGGGGAATTGATGCGGCTTGCATGTTAACCAAAAAAAAATTGCTAAAAAGTATATCAATCATGAGGCAAAGAAATATGAAAAGCATACATGATAATGTTGACAGAAATTCTATTAGACTTTTATAAACATTGTAAAATAAATGCAGTAGCTCTATGCAATTATGTCATTTTTTTGTTTGAAGAACTGATGAGCTTTGAGAGTTAGTTAGCCCACTTTACACTGGGCTGAAAGGGATGTGGAGATCCATGGCAAACATTTGCCCATCCCTGGTCTAAATCTGTGTTTCACATCTTATAATGTTACAATGCATCATAAATATTAGTTCATGATTCAGATATGGTACCACTTTGTTACAGGAGTTCTGCCAACTCTGCCAGATACAAAACACAATGTTAAAGATGAACTCTGCAGTCTATTTGAATTTTGGTGGATGAAAGAGCTGCCAAGCAGGGCTGAGTTGATGGAACACACCATTGTCCATTTACTAAACAGATGCATTCAAGATAAAACATCTTCTGTGAGTTATGACATTTGCAGTCTTTTTTTTTTGTTCTCCCTCACTCTTTCTTTTTCTCTCTCTCTCTCTCTCTCTCTCCTCTCTCTCTTTCTTTCACAACACGTTTGTAAAGCGTTATGCCTGGACACGACGTGAATATAATCTGATTTTTGTTTTCGTATCTTTAGCGGGCCAGTTTGTCACATCTGAAAGTGATTGAAGACGTTTTGGCTAGCATGGACCTGACTACAGAACAGTTACGCGAACTGACTCCCCTGTTGCTCCAATGTCCTTTTAATGTCAACTTTCTCACACACAACAAGGTCAGTGGATTCAAATGTGACCTATGGTTAAGTGACTAGAGATGGAAATCTGCTTCCAATGTTTAGAATAGGATTTTCATTCTTGACTAATTTGCTGCTTTTTTTTTCTGTTTGTTTTTTTAGATATTGTTTTGGTCACCGTTCATAATTCCCAAATTAAATTTTCAACTTTGAATTTTTAAATTGTTTTTGAGCCTGATGAAAGTCCTGGTGACCGATAGGTGCATTCTTTTTCTTTTCTTCCTCACTTAGGACTTTGGTAAACTAGTATTTTTTTGGTCGCAATTCAATATGGGAAGAAGTAGTTGTCTTTTAGAAAATGGAATCAAAATAAAACTGATTTTGTTATTTTGTTGTTGTTTTTTTAACATAAGGTGGAGATGGGGGAAATGTATGATAATGCTGCAGTGTAGAGGTCTGCATGCCCTAATTTCATGATCTCTGTTGTTTGCAAACAGGGGCCCAGATTCCTGGCAACTTTGTTTACCCTAAGCGAAGATCTTATAGAGCAAGTACACATGACAGTCAAAAACCACTTGCCACATACACCCGTGTAAGTATTTATTTTGTGCCAGTTTTCAGTGTAGCTCTTGAAATGATATGTGGCCCAGCTTCCATTTTGGGTTTTTATTAAAAGATACACGGAAAGTCTGTGGGGTGGCAGCAGGGTTAGAAACTAATTTAAAATATGGCAAAAACAAAAGACGAAATTTAATATTCCAGAACCCAATAAAGAATTGTAGCATTTTGTGACACAGGGATTTGGAGCATTACAAACTTTTTTCTTCTTCCGCTACATACATTCTTTACTTTTGGGATGTGGGCTTAGTGTGATCGTTTTGGTTCTGATGATGTTCAGTGGTTTTTCAGAATTATTTTTTTTTTAATTTGAACCCTGCTTCTCAAGAATTGGGTTCAAAGATCTCTTTAGCATTCACACATTTCAGATGCAGTTCACTGGATTTCAGAGCTATTTACCTTGAGGCACATGCCTGTTGTCAAGTCAAAGCATATTTCAATGAATTTCAGTTACCCCCAGAATGTTTTTTTAATCTTGAACCATGCTTCTTAAGAATTGGGTCAAAACAAAAGATCTCCTTAGCACATTTCAGATGCAGTTCACTGGTTTTCAGAAATTTTTGTCTTGGGCTCTGCTTCTCTATTTTGCATGTGTCTGTGTCCTCAGTTTATGGCATGAGCCTTACGGAAAGATGTACTTGAGAGCCTGGGAGATAACTTCAGGGGCAAGAAGAAAGGTGAAGTATAACATAGCTTTATTTCTTGCCCTTTCCTCTCTTCCTCCTTGTCTCCTCTCCTGTATTCTTTGCATGCCACACAAAGTTTAGTGCACCATGGAGTACAGAAACAACTTCAATTACTTGAAATGATTCGAAAAGCTGAGATATTCAGTTCGAGAAAAACATGTTTTCCAATGGTAAATTTTGTTGTTGGTTTGTGTTTTTAGATTTGGGTGGCAGCAAATTCATCCTAGAGAGAAACACTGGGAGATCGCACCAGAGTTTAGTTGCTGATAGCAGAGAGTATGTATATATAGAGAGGTTTCACTATTGGTCGATTTGCACTGCGAGACACGGGAGATGCCGCGAAACCACTGTTAGCATGGAGCAGAAAGTAGGTCGCTGTGGTAAACAATATGTGTTTGTGCATTTCCACGGGGTGTAGGAGTTTACAAATAGCTCTAAATAGTTTCCATCAGCCCAAAAACATGAACAAATCACAGTAAACAGATATGCACACTATCTTTGGCGAAGATGGTCTCTTTCAATTCTTCAATTTCTTGTTTATCGCAGTGACCTAGTTTCACCATTGAGATCTCTCTATAAATCTATACTCTCTGCTGATAGTTACTGACATCAACATTTTCAGTCTGTCCATCAAAATTCAAATTATTTGGCTTTTTGGATGGGATGTTGTTAGGAGGGTGGAAACACATTACCAAGCCAAACAGAGAAAAAACTGAGTTGTGTTCACTGTTCAGCTATGGCTTACTATGTAAACCACAATGTCCCTCTAACAACAGCATTTTGCATACATGTAAGTTGAGATAATGACATTTAACGCTGCCTCAAACTTTGAATCTTTGTAGAAAGTGGAGGAATTCTGTATTCAAGATCTGATGAACAGGGCCATCCATGCTCAGAGACAATCTGGAGGCATGTTCAAGATTCTGTTCAGGGTAAGACATTGCTTCATCCTGTCATTTGTAGGCCTGAAGCTGGGTTCTCATGTGTATGGAAATGGAAACATTTAAAATCCATCAAGTGGTGAAAAGATAAGAATGTTTGCATGAGTATAGAAATGGTGAAAATTGCATATAAATGAAAATATTCTTTCTGTTTCACTACTTGATGGGTTTTTGACATTTCAGTTTCCGTGCGCATGAAAACACAGCTTTATACTTTTTTTTGGTTGTGGCTATTAGTTTTTCACATATTGGTGTTTTGGTGGGGTTTTGGGGGGGGGGGGGGGCAAACTCACTGGACTAACCACCTAGAATATAATATGAAAATGTTTGACAGGTGGCTGAAGATTGAATTTAGCATCTGTGGTATATAAGGCCTATAACAAAATGTCAGAGCCTCACTGACTACTTTCACCAGGACAGTTGCAGTAAAAATCACTGCTAAGATAACCTGCTTTTACTGCAATGGTTCCAGCTTCATAATTGTTTTTCACATTAATGCTGTAGCAGTTCACCTGTTTGATTGTTTATTCATTTTCCATCGCGTGGAAAGTTGCAAAGTTGTGTCTGATTGAAAAGGAAGGGAGCTATAATAATTTTATTATACATATATAACCACCGATAATGATTTTGATCATCCATTACACAGTGTTTTGCTACTGGTTTGACAAATTCAGCGTCAAATGTAACCCAAACAGTGATTGGGATATTGTTTATTATATTGCAAATTATATGCTCCAAAATTCATGTGTTTGTGTTAATTGACCAAGGTGCAGTGATTTTTTAACATTACTCCTGAAATGGCTAATTAACAGGGGGTGAGGCTAGGAAGGTAGTCAGTGAGTTACAGCTGCAGACACTATTTTTGGATGGATGCTAAGAAAACGAAAGTCATGCATACTGGAACAGGGCACCATGAACACCAGGAGATACTAGTAAACAAAACAGCACTAGAAAAAGTGACTGATTTCAAATACCTAGGATCACATAAATCGCAAGATGGAAGCTGCTCAAAGGACATAAAAACAAGGATAGGAATGGCAAAACACAAAATGGTTCAACTAAACAACATTTGGAAGGATAGAGGCACACCAACGGACCTCAAAGTGAACATACTTAAGTGCTTGATCTGGCCAGTCCTACTATATGGTTGTGAAGCCTGGACACTCAAAAAGGCAGACATAACAAGATTGGAGGCAGCTGAAATGTGGCTTTACAGAAGGCTACTCAGAATAAGTTGGACAGAAAGGAGAACAAATACAAGCATCTTAGAACAGCTTGGCACCACCAGAAGAATAACACCTGAAATAAATAAAAGAAGACTTGCATACATCGGCCACGCGGCCCGAAACAAAAGCACGGCCCTTATGATATCAATCCTTCAAGGAAAGACAGAAACAAAGAGAAAACAAGGAAGACCACCCATTACATATCACGATAACATCAAGAAAGTCAGCCAGCTGGAAATAAGTGAACTAACTAGGAAAGCTAAGGACAGGATTGGGTGGAGGAGATTTTGTCGTGACATCCACTGTAGCAGCTAACATCGATGACGATGAAGCCGACAGGTGACCAGGTGAGGTGAGGTTTCATTTTAAAATTTAGGACCCTTTTGTCAATGTTCACACTTTTTTATGTTATTTGTTCATTTTTACTGTATTAAACTCCTTGTTACTAAAACATGGGCAGCACCTTACAGGCAATACTAAGGTGGCCTGCTTTGAAACCTAATCTCCACCTTAGTGAGCAGATTATTAATTATTCATTATATGTTTGTTGCTTTTTTATTTTATTAAAAAATTTTTTTTTTTAAATTTTTCTCAGTTGCTGACCTGTATCCATAAGGCAAAGACTCAGAGGGGAGTTGAGAACATGCTTTTTCGTTTGTATGAACCCATCCTTTGGCGAGCTTTGAAAGTAAGTTCAGGAGTGATCTATGTTGGTAATGCAACATCTGTGACGTACCTTTGTCTTGGTTTTATTATGAGCTTGCAGTAACTCTGAGTAGTCATTTGTCTCAGTGTGACCAAAGCTGTAGATATTACATTTTTTCATGTTACCAGAAGTTCTTAACAAATGCAAGCTGTATGATAATCTGGCTCTTACCGGCACTAAATGGGAATAGAGAATATAATTAGCTTTGCAAATATGTGAGGTATACCTGAGATCATCATATATTGTCTTTATTGGGGGGGGGGGGGGGGGTTTGCTTTCATTTTATTTCACTTATTTTCTGTCCCTCCAGGCAACCAACTCTTCTGTCCGACTGAATGCTGCTGTTCTAATGTTTGATGTGTTCCCTCTGGTTGATCCAACATTTAACAAGGAAAAAACTGATAGCTGCTTGCAGTCTCAATTCGATAAAATGCAGGTAAACATCATTGCCTGAACTGGTTCTCAGTCAAAATTAACATCACTCAGTCTCATGACTAACAAAGACTGATCCAGAAAACAAAGGCCTTTGTGTGAACATGGATATATGTCTTTTGAATCCAAAATCTGGTAATGAATTTCTATATATATTGTCGAGCACACGAAAACTCAAACACAGCATGTCAAAATCATGGATCCCACGAACAAAGACCGAGGTCCACCCTCATATCTTAATTTTTAAAAAAAAGGGGGAACACTGCCATATAAACAGTGGTGAAGCCAAAAAGAAAAATTGAGAGTTGTGTCTACCCTTCAGTCTATTTTATCTCTGTTGGGCTCGTCTTGGGAAGGGCCCTCACTGAAGCACTCCCAAAGGAGAAAAAAAAGTGTTCGGGCACAAGGCCATGTGCCGCTGTCACCATGCACATCAGGTTAATATTTGCTTCTCTTTCAACTGACCACGGGAAGTGGGGGGGAGGGGGTGTGAGATTAAGGGAGGTAATTCGGCAAACTCAAACTACATGGAGGCGCCAAACCCCTCCGATTCGAGCTTTCCGTGTTCGACTGTATTAATAATTCAGTACAAATCAAGCTCCTTACAATAATTTTGAAAAGAATGTTCTACAATGATGGGTCAGAAAATTGGTTTAACTTTCAGTCTTTCTTTCCACAGGAGTTGCTATTGGATGATTGTGCTGAAGTACGGGTGGTGGCTGTGGATGGTGTGGGCAAAGTCCTGAACATATTTTGGGAGCTCATCCCTCAACAGGTGGGTGTTGGAAAGAGGCATGTTTGGACCAGTTTTATGTCAGTGCTACTGATTATTTGCATTGCAATTTTGCATTTTCATTGTGAAATCACTTCTTAAAAAAGATATTTTACCAGCTATAGCAAAATAGAACCAGTCCCAGGTTGAGAACTTTTCCCATTGTGGCATATACCGGTAGTATTTTACTATAGCATTTAGCAGTTAACTCTTACCTTTATGAAAACTTCTGTCCACATTGTCTTTCACTCTTCATGATAATGAATGCAATTTCATTTTCCGGAAGTGGGATCATTTCACCATGCACTAAATTGTCTAGAGCATGCATGCAGTAATATGAAAGAAAAAAATTATAGTATTGATCTTGTTTATCGACATAAGTCTCAGGTTCCTTCGAGTTTTGATGGGTTCCTTCGCAACTGTCTCTGTATCCACCATTTCATTTGGTGTTTAATTTATTATCATCAGTGCAGGATTTTGATTTGAGGTCTTTATTTTAGGAGGTTCGCTGCCCTTGGCATTTACACCTCACTTTACTTGTTTTATTATTTCTTGTTCTGGGGGGGGGGAGATGATATGGATAAATTTTAATCTATTAATTTCAATTTTGCCCGGGCAGCGGCCTTTCGGCCTGCTCTTTACGATTTCCAACTGCCAAGGTATCTTTAACGTGCACACGGGCCCTCCGAATTTTTTCGTCCTTATCCGAGAAGACTAGGTACTCGATCCTACCCCCCAATAGGACCAGGGACTTGAAAATATGAGAAAAATCCAATTTCCAAGAACTACTAGATCCTACCCCCCAATAGGACCAGGGACTTGAAAATATGAGAAAAATCCACTTTCCAACATGCCTGCACTGCCCGGGTTTAGAACCCGGGACCCTTGGCATGAGAGGCGAGCACCTTGCCTCTAGACCACCTTGTCCCCACCCTTGTGCAGGATTTTTGGGGCAGAACATCTGATTTAAAGGATGTTTCTTATTATAGTCGTCACAAAAATGGTTTGACACACCTTTCTCTTAACGCTCACCCTGCACGCTACCCGTAAAGCCCGCTGCCCGGTCAGTGACCTTACTCACTGAGAATCTTATCTGGGTTCACAGACCCGTGCTGCTAGACGATGACCACATACGCTGTCCACATGGTTCGGTTTTTATTGATCGGTATGAAAACATTCGCTGCTATGCCTTATCACGCTTGATAATGAATTAACCAGCAAAACCTTAGTCTGTCAGTCTCTAACCAATGATCTGACTTATGATTCCAAACTGACAGCTGTAGTTTTCGTGAGAACGAAGCATGATAACTAGCCACGCCTTCCCAAGCCCTACACAAATGGTTTCATCCTGATTGACACATACTAATAAACTAATGTGGGCATTTGGGGCAAAGATTATTTCAGAGCTTGTTTCTGATTGGTTCTTAGATACAGACAACTCCAGATGGTGGTCAGCTTGTGAGAAAATGAGATAATATTGCAAATTTGTTGAGCAACAGTTCGCATGTCGATGTTACATCTTTTGAAAGTGTGGGGAGAGCCTTTGAAAGCTTAGACTTTGTGATTTCGATCAGTGTTTCACTGGTTAACATGTCATAATGCCAGGGTTCGTACACCTATGGAATTTCTGGAAAATCTATGGAATTTTGGATTTCAGATTTCATGTATTGAAAATCTATTAAATTTGAGAAATCGGTCAGAACCTATGGAAAAACTATGGATTTTTATAAAGTCGTCAGAATTAAGAGTCGTCAAGACTCCCCTTTAAAAAAAAAAGGCGCGAGCTCGAGCCAAAAAAATCCATGGACCATACGATCTTCCCTGCCTCTGGCATGCCTAGCATCAGGCTTACAAGAAGCCAGCATCATGTGTGTAAACACCATGTGGGCGAAATCGTAGCAATACGATATGCGATACCCGTAACATCGAAGCGTACGTCACACTAGTTTTTCCTTCTAGCTCTAAGCTGTACCGTAATAATTGACTCGTTCAAGTCACTGCATTTTCTCGTTGAAAGCCACCTTCCAATTTTCCGACGTAGCGTTTCATATCTGGTGTGTTCGAAACAAGCAGCACAAAGGAGCATGAACGTACCTCGATTTAAAAAAAACACAACAAAACAACAAAACTTGATTTCTGAGACCGTCATACATGACTGGTCCACTCTTGAACTCGCGATGAGATGAAGCAGACTTTTTTTTTTTTTTTTTTCTTCGCGCATGTGGGACGGGGTATCAATTTTTATTCAGTGATATTGTTTTTTGCGTGATAGTAACAGGCCTAATGCAGGTATGGAAGACAAAGCCCACAGGAGATGTGATACTAGAAATGGGAGCAAGGTCAGACATGTACGAACTCGCATGCTGTGCCTACTAAGGACATAAAATAATACATTGTACATGTATATACCGCAGATATGCAGGGAGGAGATCCATTCAAGTTACATACTACAGGGGCGTGACTTTAGGATCGTGGAGTGTGTGTATGTAGGGGGGGGGGAAGGTCGCAGGGGGAACGCCCACGTGGCGAGATAGTCCTCCATATGGATGGTTTTACAGTAAATTCGGGGCTCGGCAATTAGCAATTGGAACATGAAATATGTGCCCGACTAAAGTTCTGTAACTCACGGTACTCCTCCAGATAAGCGTGTACAATACTAATAGGACCTCTCCTAATTTAGTGCTGAAAATGAAGGTAAAGATACTACTCTCGTGTATAAGGCGACCCCTGACTGAAGAAAACCTAGAGACAGATTTTGCGCTGATACCAAGGACTACTATATCATAGTAGTCCTTGGCTGATACTTAAAAGGAATCTGGTCACCCCAATCTATTATAATGCGATTGTTAGAAAGTTGCGGTCCAATACTGATAGACAGTGCAAGTGACAGTCTACAACCCTTAAGCCGAGATTACCCGCACCTTTTTTTTTTTCTCACTCTTTCTCTCTCAAACCGGCGCTGGCCCGACCCGTACGTAGACTCGTCTCCGGTCGTGCATCCCTTCTCAGCTCTCCTCCAACTTGTTACGGCAACACGCGCATCGTGGCGCCACACCTTGTAACATCTCACCTACCGATGGGTGACCGAAGTGATTACAATGCAGCGGGACACCTGTCGGCGCTGACCATCTCAGCTTCCCGTGAACTCGATTAAATTGATATTGCGTATAATACTATAAAATCCATTGCCACGCTCGTTCCGTCCACGTGGGTAATGGCCATCCGCTTGCTCATTCTCCGGTGGTATTTAACATGACAGTGAGCGCACCCGAGTTTGAGCAGTCGACAGTGTTGATGGAATTAATTAAATAATTGAATTTGTAAAATATCGCACTCGCGTCTAAGGTGACCCCCTTCCAAAAATTGGCCTTGTAATTGAGGTACGTGTACAAAATGTCTCGCATATAACACCGGTGTCACAAATCCCAGACTGGGAGATGTAATAATTATAACAGGACAACAATCACGAACGAACACGTACAACACTTAACAGAACAACCCATCAGACTCACACATTTATTAAACATAAAGATAAAGATAACAGTGCAATTACATACATTATATTATTCTAATCAACTGCCGTCCAACGGCCTTCTTTCCCTCAAGCACTCTTCCTCGGGTCCACAACCCGGTAGTTACTTTTAAATACACGTCGGCTTCAGCCTCTCCACTCAATGTCTTAATAACACATTCCTATGGCAATAACACCTGAGCATTCCAAGAGCTCCTCAACATGGCAATAGCACGTTAATAGTTCAATTCACATTAATAGCACAGTCGTATATCACTATCACATGTAGTACATCTTAAGAGCACATTAACAATTATATACACATCCCTGTCTGTGGCCAGACTGCCACGACTCATGCGCCCCTCCTGTCCTGCTCGACAGCTTCACTCCACTGACCTATGCGTAGCCTTCGGCCCTATGCTGGCCTATCCCCTGTGCTCACCGCGGGTGGCGTCTCTGCCCGACCTCGGCACCTACAAGAAGAACATTACATTGGTATAATACCATACCATTTCTAACCACTTCACCCCTCATTACAAACCATGAAGCGTACACACAATAGTCCACCTTTCACTCACCACACATCTTACGGTAACACACCTCCACCGTACCACACAGCACTCACTCTCGCTACGAATCCATGAACCTAACTTACATCTATCGCTCATGGCGCACATTTCTATACACAGTAATCACTGACTTCCACATTCCTCACATATACTTATTTACATCATGGTCATAGGCGAATATAATACATCAATCATCATAATTATAAATCATAGTTCAACCTACCAGTCATCACTGGAAAACACATCACAATCTCCCGACTGCCTGTGATCTCACGTCTGTCCCCTGGGACCTCTTAACTTGCAGTGATCTGACTATTCAGATTTAGCCTCTACTACGCCTCAACTTCACTCACAACATGCACGCTTTATGTCAACTAACAGAAGTCAATACAGGTGAGCAGCCTCCCTATCCCGTGAGTCAATCCCTACACTTCCATGCCCCCGTAATCCTTGAATCCCGCTCACTCCACTCGTGACAACCGGTACTCGAATTTTACCGCTGTACGGTAGGTCGACGTAAATTACGATGTCGCGGGGGTTATCCTTTTGCTATTACCAAATCAAGTTTTTCGAATCTATACATGTTGTCAAAATAATTTCAGAGACTAACTGATATTATTAACGGAAATTCTTACAAGGCATAGTAGATTGTTTGCCTTTCTATCCTGCATATTATGGGGCCAAATTGACTTGTTTGTTTTTTTTAAAATTCCATTAAGCTAAATCTATATCATGATTCACTGAGACAAGTCTATTTGTTAATGGGTCTCGTACTGCTCAGTGTTAAAAAAAAAAAAGCTTTTTACTGTTTAAAACTGTAGAATACTGTATGTTTATTTAGAATACATCCATACCCCTGAACTTCACACGAGACATACTTTACTCATCATGATGTATGGAATAAATAGTGCCAGGCTTCTTTTTAATATGTATATTTGATTCCCAACTCAGACTAAGTCTGTTTAAGAAGTTTAGTTTTTCTGAGAGTCCAATTCCAAATTGACATGTGAAATGAATTGTAATTTAAAGAAGTTGAGAGCAGAGTGTTTTAAAGTGAAGTTCCAACATAGTTTTTTTTGTATCTCACGCCACAATACAAATAATCAAATCAGCAGAAGTTTTAAGACTAGATTGAATATATTTACAAAGACAGTAACACTAAACTCTGTGTGCACATAAGTATAATTAATTTGGGTGTATACATGAGTCACTGCAAAATAAGAACAGCCCAAATCTACTTGTGTTTGTACCCTGTTATGAACTGTCAAATTGTGACCAATAATGGTATCTTAGAGGTTTAAAACACATCATTTCATAAAGATAAAGAATTTACTATTCGATTTTGGGCAATAAAAATGCGAAGATCGTTTTTTTTTCACTTTAAATCAGTTTATTTTCTTTTCGAGGGTTTTTGTTGTCCGTGTGTGCACACTGTTATTTCGTGGATCTATTTAGATAATTACATGCTGTAAAAGTGCATGTGGCTGTTCCAACAGTCGCATCTTCACCAATAATAAAGAAATTAGGCTGAAAATCGATATTGGCGTGGGCTAAGGCGCATTATGGTCGATATTAATGAGTTTGCGTCCGACTTTTCGTGTGCACACTGACAAAAACAATGGCCATTGTTAAATCAAGGGCACTAATTCTAATAAACTGAAACAAAAGAAAGAAATAACACATAACATATCACACAACTTCGATGTGACGAACAACTTTCCTTCATTGAGTAGTATTCAGTTTTGCACATTTAAATAGCTATATGCAGTTTAAAAACTATACTTTGGCAGGTAGATTTGGGCTGTTCTTATTTTGCACGTAATTTAGTAACCAATGAAAATTCCTATTAATCTTATCAGTCAGTTCTAAATTTGTTTGAGTTATATTCATATTTTTTAGCCTTTGTTAAGAGATTTGAAGTATGGGAAATTCGCGCCGAAATACTGCATTTAGCTCTGGAAAATCCAAATGAGCCTATGGAAAAGCTATGGAAATTTTTGGAGTCAAAAGTGTATGAACCCTGTAAAGCGTTTGATTTAGAAGAGATACAGTGTGAACAATAAGACGATGGTTACGTCTCAAAAAGGTCAGTGACCTGATGCGTGAAAATACTGCTTGCGCATGGCGCGGTCAGCTTGACTTTGCCGACTTTTGCCGCCCATGCGGCGTGAGCGCTTGCGAATCAATACCGACAATTGCCGCCCCTCGCAGGGTGAGGGTTAATACCAGTTATTTGTGGACATATTAATATTTCCTACAAACTGGGCATGTTAAAACCAGTACATATAAAAAGATTTTAGAGTAATGGCAAGTTTATCACTGGCACTATCATAAAACCACGGAATGCAGGAGACCTAATTTTACAGCAGTGGAATAAAACTGTTTACGGTGAATTCTATTCCTTATTTTATGTATCCTTTAGTGACAAACATGAAATGGACTGTTTGCACTCCACGTTAAGCGAAAGAAAGGATTGGAGTTCATAAAATTATTATTTGGCTAAAAATATACCTGTGCAGTTTCCATGCTGGGGCAAGCGTAATTTTTACAATGATCTCTTTCAGGGTGGACAAAATGTCATGACTTGTTTTGAAGTCAGTTGTCTGTCTTCTTTGGGTTGTCTGTCTCTGTTCTCTGTTCATTGTTTACTTACAAAATATACTATATGCAGTCTATTTTCCTCAGGTGATCAAAACTATCATGAATATCCTGGTAATTGAGTTAACGTGTGACAGTGCAAGTGCAGCTGTCCGAGAGACAGTGATCAGGGTGAGCATTTGTGACAAAATGTCTTTCCACTATTTTAGATAAATTATGACTTTAATGGAAGGTGGAGCTCCTTTACAAATGTGACAGATTTCATAGAGCAGAGGATTGCATGAAAGTATAAAATTGCTATGCTGCTGTTCTGAAAGACTGTGCATGGTTGACTGAAGTTATATTACAAATTAAAAAAAGAGCTGAATTTTTCTGCAATGTTCTCTATCACGTTTCCACATAAGCAGTAGGGGGTGTTTGATATGTCATTTGGGCATCTTACAGCTGTCATTATAGTGCTATCTTATTCAAATATAACACTCTCTGTGCAGTATGAACAGCATGCACCAAGAAAAACAAAAGATCAGGACATCATAAACAAAGACATTCATATTCACAGTATTTGCTTTGGGTGGCAGCAAAGCAAGACTATTGCACAATAAATGTTGAAATTCTTCATATTCAGCAGTAAACAAGATTTAATATGAAAAATTAATTATCACACGTAGACTGGATATCACATCTTCATATTTTAGATTTGTTCCTTTGCTGGGAGAAATATGTCGCTTTGTCTCACAGAGATATAAGAGGCCTGTAACTGCTTTGGATAGATCCATTTTGTCAGAATGCTATGAGAATATGTTGTGATAAACAAACATGATGGATGTGATTCCAAGTCTTTTTTCATTGGTCTCTCATTTCAGACAATGACACGCATGTGTGACAATCACTTGAGCGTACCCATGCTTCAGAAAATTCTACCACAATTTAAAAACTTCATCTTTGACAGCTCAGAGAAGGTCAGAATTGCAATGTGTGATCTTTTGCTGCGTATCATGGGCATGCGAGCTATTAAGATATGGCATGTGGTCCCACTGGGGCATCTTTTGAGTGCTTTAGCCCATGACACAGACCCAGTTGTCCGCAGAATTATGAGGCTTTTGCAGCCCTCCTTTGCCCCAGTTGATGCAGCTCCCTCTGTCCAGATTGAGAGATGTATCTCCCTGATCGCTGAGAATTACCAAGCAGCTCGCAAGTTTTTTACCAACCTTCCTCTGCACATTAGTGTCAGTGAAACTGCACAGTACATTGTAATGATATGCCGATACTTGTTGGCAATGTGTCATCGCTCCACTGGGTGTAATGACAAGCAGACAGATGATAATGATGACACTAGAAAAGGTACGCCGGTATCACACAGCAAACACAGGAAAACTGATGAGAATAGTCCAGGTGCTGTTGCAAATAATGAAGATGATGACAGTGATGTTTTCCAGTCTGACAGACGTGCCTGTTCACTAGACAGGCAAAGTCTGGAGGGCCTAGTGGAGGGGATCTACTTGATGCATACATGTATCAGTGGAGATCTGTCTCAGCCTCGGAATCTGGAGCTGAAGGAGGAACTGAGGAAGAAGTTGACCATCACTGTGCGTGAGCTGTCAACCATTCATCAGGTTTGTATTCCTCGTTGTTTTCACGGGTACCGTGAAAAGATCTGAGGATCAAAATGTAGCAGGTTTCCTTACAGCCCTGAAATTCCAAGAACCCCAGGTATAGCACTGGCCTGGAGTGGAATTCTGGGGTTTCAAAAAAAATTTAAAATCGGAGAAAATCTGAACAAGAATTTTATAGATAAATAACAGGGCTAGTGCTAATGGGTTGTATATTTTCAGAGATTTCAGCATACCCTGCTCACTTTTGCAGTCATGCAGTGTTTAACAGTACTTATTGGATGTTTTGATCATTCAGCACCTGCCCCTAATGCTGAGCATGTTAGTTTGTGTCAGTGGGTTTTTTTTTTTTTTTTGGATCACTCTTTAGTTTTGGATCACTCTTTAGGCATCCATTGTTTCAGGCAAATCGCCTTTCGTCGGCTTCCACCCATGCTGTCATCTTAACCACTTCCACACATTTACATCCAAGGTTTAGATATGCTAAGTTGGAAAGGGCTTTGTGCTTGTGCAGTCTAAGTGAATCATATAATATGAAACTGACAGGACATAAGATTTCCATGCTTGAGCAGAGCCCAAGAGTATCAGCTTAAGGTTTTCTTTCCAATACACTAGTAATTAATTTTTCCATTACTTAACCCTCGTCCTGCGTTGAGTGAACTCGTCGACGTAACGTCCCGTGCGGGGATAGCCAGCGGCTAGTCAGCCGATCGTTCGCGTGTTGCCGATAACCTCGGCAGTCGGGTCAATCGGGTCGTTGTGAACACCTGTATCGCGTATACTTCAGGGCGCAGTAACAACATTAGTGGTGGATAAATCGTAAGGGACCCCTATGATATTTGGATAAAGTACTTGTGATGATATGCAGTAGGTTTTATTGTGAAATGGAAGGTCCAAATCAAGAATTTTCTGCATTTACATGCCGTTTAACACATGTTTTATCATTTTCCCAAGACCTCTGCGCTTTTTCTGCCACTAAGTCAGGCCATTCAGGTGAACAAATTATTTTTTAAGCCATTCGCTTCATTTACTAACCACATGTATCGTGACATTGCCTTCTCCCTCCTCTACTATGTAAAGCTTCCACGTACTATGATGTTAGTTTTAGCGAGAGATTTGATTTCCAGTTCCAGGTTGTAGAGCACAGTCAGACATGTACTGAAAAGCGGTTTAACCAAAGGAACACAATATCTCTCTAATTACCACATCAAATAAAGACAACGACCAACAACAAAGTCGGTCATTTTCTTCCAGTTTTCCCTGATGAAAAACCTACTGACAGACGCCCTTATGCAGCATGCCCTAATATTACATCCGAATTCATAATTACAGACACAGAACGGCGTCTCAAATACGCATAAGGCCCCTTTCTTCTCATTTCACATGTAGACGACAACCAGCATCAAAGTAAAAGTTTCCCCAAGATTTTCCCCAGTTCGAACTTCAGACCGTCAGTACTATTACACGAGTGTAACAAATAGTTACAAATAGTTGCATCGTAATAAACGTAATCGGACGATACCATTTTGTTAGATATAGTAGGGGTGACAGGATAGATATACACGCGAAAATAGTGTGGAAAAAAAACCAAAAAACAACGACAGCCTTGGCAACCGAATACACAGAGCGCGAGGCGCACCGTTGCTATACAAAAATGTGGCCTCCCGCAGGACCCGCGGTTAAGCGTGGCGGACAAAATAATGGTCTCGCGTGTTGCACGGGGAGGCCAATATAGTGGCCTCCCGCAGGACTAGGGTTAAGGTTAGTAAGTTTTTACCAAGGGATGATTTTTGTGGTCCACAATAGATGCAAAATTATTTGTTGTCAGCTCTTCATACAGGCAAATGCTCTCTGTGGTATGATCAGTGAACTTCAAATTTTATATACATGTACATATGCACTGACAATCACCTTACTGAAAGTACACTTTTCCTATTTGTATTGTATGTACTTGTCCTATTTGCATACATGACATGTACATGTTTTTTATGGTTTTTTCTTTCTTCTGTCGCAGACAAATGGGCTATTTTCAGCTCTTGTTGGTTTGGCCAGTAGTCTTCCAGAAAAAGCAGTGAGTCATCTTGTCCGGAGGCTGTTGGCCGCACTGAACAGCTGTTTTGAGACAGAGATTAACATATGCCCAGAGCTGGCTTTGAAGTCCTTAATCTTGTGGGGCAAAACCAGTGTCATTGTTGAAGTGATTTGTGAAAGTCTGAAGAATGTCTTCCAATCAGATGTGCTTCTGACAGATCAAAGCAATAAAAACCCCAGAGCTCAGAAAAAATCAGTAGCCTTTGCAGCTAGCCCAATGTCTCTAGACCCCAAGGATGCTTTAAATTATATACTGCAAATGATGGGCTCAGCAGAGTGTCGACCTGTCTTGCTGGGTCGTCACACTGACAGCCTGATGTCTGTGGTTGAAGTCCTGAAATGTGTGAAAGACAAAATGAGAGATTTGCTTGATGGCCAAATTAATGGGTGTTCACAGCAGAACCTGAGTTTGTACTTGGAGATTTACACTGTCTATCTGCGTGTTTCCACCTTCATGTGCACAAGGGTGAAGGATGAGGCAGAGGAATCGTTTGAAAAAAGATGTGAATTAGCTAATGAGTCAATTCACTCTGCTTTGACATGGAACATTAACTGCCTGATACCCCGTCTGGAAAAAGAGGAAGAATGTGAAAAGGTCAAAGAACTGGCCAGTCAAGTGATTGGAAAGACCATAAAGATTATTGCAAACATGTTGCTGATTTGTCCTTGTAGCCTCTTTCTGCTGGAGGAAACCACTCAGATGTGTTTGAAAATTGTCCGCAGACCATGGGACAATGAAGATTTGACATCCCAAGCACTGGCGTGCATGTTTCAGCTAACCCAGGTTTGTTTCATTTAATAAAGGCTGAATGAAATCGTCAGTTTCCATTTTAGGACAATATGCAAAAGAAATTGTGAAAGGGGGTTTATTATGGTCCAGCTTTTAAATTTTTGGTCTGTTGTCTTCATGGGTTTTTTTTTGGTTTTTTTTAACCAAACTCAGGAATGGAAAATGAGGAATGCACAGAGTAGTACACTTCATAGAGTTGGTCAATATTTCAGCAGTTTCATCAAATTGAAAAGATAGACTGTTTCAAGAATGGTTCCCAATTTTGAAGTCAAGTCTTATCACTGCCTGTTCAGTGCAGAAATTAAAGCTCTTATTTAAATATCTGAATGACATGGGCTTATTGATATCATGCTGCTGTGAACCTTTCAACACTTGCCCATTCTATAGCACTACTTGGCCAAATTCTGGCAACACTTTTTGAACATGTATTGTTAAAAGTTTTACCTGCATAAGAACACCTGAAATGAAATGAAAATTTCCAAAATATTGTCTTAAGCAAGGCTTCACTCGGACAGGGTTTTTCATTCAGTTCTGCCATGCAAGGTCAGGGCGACATAACTGACAGCAT
The DNA here is from genome assembly GCA_963931925.1 of Onchidella celtica. Taxonomy (NCBI): domain Eukaryota; kingdom Metazoa; phylum Mollusca; class Gastropoda; order Systellommatophora; family Onchidiidae; genus Onchidella; species Onchidella celtica. The sequence continues at coordinate 22,200,319 of OZ007582.1, forward strand.
GGCCTTTTTTTTTTTACTTTATTGTCTCTATGAACTTGTCTCACACATTATAATGTTTTTATTTTACGGCAGATAAACGTATCTGTTACTGAAGTAGTAGTTTCTGGTATGGCAAACTCATAAATAAAAGCATTTATATGTGACGATGCCACACGTTTTTTGTGTTTTCCCCAACTATGAAATGAGCATAATTATACATCACTCTTCCTTTGCACAGCCAAATTCCATTTTATAAAAATCCTTCCCTCATATCCAATTCGCTTCTCTCACAAACATCTGCAACCTCTTTCAACCATTAGACAGTGATTGCAGTCGGTTGTTATAAATGACAAACCAGTGTGAAATCAAGCAAAAGATGTTTAGAAAACTTTGTGAAACAAGCTGGCCTTTGCATTGTTTTGAGATAGTTATAGTTCAATTATTTAATTTTTGTCACAGAAATATTAATATCAGTGTGGAGAAGCTACTTCAAACTTAGTGCTGTAAAATTTTGAACCTTCATGTTATTGTCGTTCGCCAAAAAGGTGTCCCCAGATCTGGGACAAAATGAGCAAAAAATAATCTGTAATATACTATGAATAGTCAGATTTTTTACATTAATTTGATTTAGGTACGTCATTTACAAGAGACAGGGGAATCACCCAAAGATATGAGGATACGTGACTACAAGGGAGCTGCTGATGTTGTACATGAGTTAGTGGCAGCATACAGACTGCACATCACTCAGACTTCACAGATGTCAGGCACCGGCGGTGGAACTAATGAGTTATCCATGAAAGTGCCACAGATTTTAACCACCCTCAGCCTTACACTTGGAGCAATCTTGAATGAATTGTCCAGTTATTGCAAACCCACAGATACTGTGACAGACTTGATAGGTTTCATTCTGGGTGTCATGATGCAAGAGATGACAATGCTTGCTCAGCAGTGTGCAGGAGAAGCTAAAGAATTGCCTCCATTGTCTGCTACATTGACATCCATTGTCAATAAATCTGTTGGATTGAAGAGGTCAGCTGTGTGGACACTTAACTCTTTGTGTGCTATGAATTTTTCAACATTTGCCGATAATACAGGAAGAAAATGGGGGGGGGGGGGGGGGATGAAAAATACAGAAAGTCGACTTCTTTTCTTCCCGAAACAAAATAGACTAGCATTCTTGTACATTGATACAGCGGTGACTGGCACAAACGTGACCAGTGGAAGAACCGATACATTGATGACTGGCGCACAAAGATTTAAGTTAATCTAGCTCAGATTGAGAGTTACTGACCTGTTATTTGTCCCTTATTCTCAGGTTGACCTGTACTAAAAGGGTGTTGAGAAAAACGGAATAATTTTTGTGCAAAAAAGAAATTCCCTACTGCCAGGTTTGATGATAGAGGTCAGTAAAGTGCAAGGCAATTGTGATATTATGCTAAAATACATAGAGTACTACTGCCCAAAGGCAGAGCGATGTAACTCACAGCGGTGAGCATGGCATTTTTCTACTTTATTGTGTCTATGAACTTTACTTGTCTCACACATAATTTTTTTTATGTCAGGGGCAGAGAGATGTGATCTGCTACCAAAACAGTAGTTTCTGGTGTGGCAAACCAACATTTATGATCTATATTGTAGACTGGCTTTGCCATACAAGTTTTTTTCTGTTTTCCTCAAAACTATGAAATGAGCACATATAATGTCACTCTGCCATGCGTGACAGAGTACATTAAACCAGTTATTATTTTTGCGGGGTGTCTGAGCATATATCAGAAGTTTTCTAGGAATGCGGGGCTTAGAAAAGATTGGGAACCACTGCTCTAGACCTACCAACTAATTAAACACTTCAATCAGGAATGCCTCAAGAGGCATGTGAACCCATGCCTTATAAAGTAAAGCATGCTGTTGGTTTTGATTTTCACAGGCAAGAGAACACAAATACAAAATACAGTACAATCTATTTCACAGGTCATTTAAAGATGACATGTACAAGGTGATTTTAACACAATTTTTCCAAATCCCAAGTTTTTGCATCCCTGGTCTAGAGTCATGGAAAAGAAGTGGTTTTTAAGGGGGGCCTACCATGGCCTTGGAAAAATAAACACTTCACTGTCTTGAAGGTACAGGCTTTCTTTTATTGTGTTATTGTATAATGCATAATAGTTATTACTCATGTTCAGCTCAGTCTCCTTTGCTTAATCCCACTGACATGGGTTGCATCATCAGCATGCCAGGTCTGCAGATGTAAGCGTTGTTATTCCAGACATGACTTAAACTAAATCTATCTAATTTAAGCTAAACTTCTGGAGAGAAAAAAATTGACCAGCCATGACCGCAAATTTCCAGAACTTTAATTCATAACTTCATTTCTCATCTTGGTATTTTCAGGCAATTTCTTCAAGAACTTCAGATATCTGTTACAAATGGTGAAATAAAGGACATCCGTGAAATGAGCTGTGTTGTGTCTCTTCTGGCAGCACTGAATACAGGTAATTTATGTGTTTTCAGTGCCATAAGGCAGAAAAAATCCAGTAGAAAGAAAAAAGATCCCCAAATTGGTAATTAAGTCACAATTTGGCAGGAAAAACAGCCTTTTTTTTTTTTCTTTCTTTTTTGACCAAGGATAATTTCAGTCAAAACCAATGCCTTGCTTGATTTGATTGTGATTCTTCTCTCTTCTATGTGTTTACAAAATGGTTTTCATGCATAAAATGCCTCAATTAGATAAAAATTTGACTCCGGTTTGACCTGTTGGATCAATAGGAGACAAATACATGTATGTATAAACTAAAATTTCACGAATTCTTGTTTTTGTTCTGTTGTCTCAATGGCTTTGTTTGTTTGCTTAGTTTATCTAACTTTGCAATTTTGTTTTGACAGGAGAAAGGAAAAAATCAGATGTCCCGCAACCCGTATTTGTGAGTGTCAAAGATGCTTTGTCCAAACTGCCTGTTACAATAGATGAAGATGTCTTCAGGTGAGTTACCCTAGATTTTTAAAAGACAGCTTTCTGTACATGTGAAAGAAGGAATGTCATGGGGCATACCATGTAAAATCTAATGCATGGAATATGATTGTGAATATACGAGAAAAGGCAGCTGTAAATCTTGAAAAGTATGGAAAAGCAAACATCCACCAGTATGTATACAATATATATGTATGTCTGTACATATTAACCTTCTGAGAGGAGAGCAGTGCCATCAGAGTTAAATTTAAAATTGCCATCTCGCCTTAATATAATAATATTGCCATCTATGTCAATTTTGGTAGTTTGGGATTATGGCTACCACATTGCTTATGGTTCAATCTTTGTATATAAGTATTCTTACAAAATGTGTATTGACATCTGTTATAGTTTTATAATTATTATTAGAAACATTTTCGCCCTGTGTAAGAAATTGCACTCTGAACAAAACATTGAAAAGCTCTTCTGAAAAAAAGGAAATTATTGATACCCGAGTATGTGAGATGATGACAATGGACATATTATTCATGTACGTATTCGTCTTTTATTACTTTTAAACTGCAGTCCAGCTGACCATTTAGGACACCACTGATAATTTGGCAACCAATTCCCTCCACCCCTCTGTCTTTCTCAGGAAGTTGCTGAGCTTCATACCCGACCACTCACTGATGTTGTTTTACCATCTCTTTCTCTGTCTACCTCTCATCCTCTCTTCTTGTACTGTGCTTCTGGCAGGATTATTTTTCAGTGTCCTGTCAATCTTGAGATTTGCCCATACCACTTGTGCGTGGCACAACAGATCTGTCAAATGTCCGTTAATTCACAGTTCTGCCGTATATATGTGATTTGTAAAGTGTCATGGTATTTCCAATAAGTTGTTCTTTTTTTGGAAATCATAACATACTGTTTGTGTCAGTTTGCCTTCGTGAGGCATGGCTTTGCGCGTCACTTGCAGCATTCTTTATTGAAGTGGCTATTTATTTGGCATGTCTGCATACAAGTGAAACGTGTCTCCCCGTCTCTCTTTTCTGGCACATCATTGTGCAGTCTCAGGCCAGTTGGATTTATCCAAGATCAACACCCTTATGTATACTGACTTGTTTTTTTCTACGTTTCCTCAGACTTGTAATGTTATTAATTGGGTGGATGAAAAGTCATGATTTAATACTCATTACTGGATTTGCAAAGTATTTTCAGGTTGTTTTTTTTTCAAAATGTTAAAAACACTATTTAGCTAACTACTGATGTCCCTGGAGATTGGCATATTTTGGACATCACAGGGTACCAATTCGTCTTGTCAGAGCTGAAGGCACTAAGGGCTAATAACACTACATACAGCTATATTATGTTTTATGCCAAACATAATAATCTTTTATTGCTCAATATGTTCACAGAGACCTGAAAGATGAACTGGACACACAGCTTACAAAGTGGATTTCCCATGCCATAAATATCAACGGTTGTCGTGAATAAATTGGGCTCCTATACATGTACAGTCAACTACGCTTGAGTTGATGTCGCCGGGGGATAAAAATAAAGATCAACACATCCGTTGTTCAACTCATCCGTCGCCGATCCGATGTCAAAGGATGTAACCAATATTAACTTTACATGTGGGGGTGGGGGGCGGTGAAACGCATTCAAACTGAAAGCAGTGGTCGGTCAGTGCACTACAGTTTCTAATCTTGGTTTGCCACTCATAAAATCATAAACTAGACGGCAGGGTGCACTACATCAACTACATGAATTTGGGATACCTTCTAACCTCTGTGTTTATTAAAACCTCCAGCCGACGCTACTGGTCAAGCCCGCTTACCGGGTCAGTGACCTCGCTCACGGGGGAGAATTTTATCTGGGTCGCACTGACCCTTTCCGACTTACACACTACCGCTGTGCACGTGGTTTTTATGTGGTCGGTAAAACATTCGCTGCTGTGCCTTATTACAGTTGATAATGAATTAACCAACGAAACATTTGTCTGTAAGTCTCTAACCATTGATCTGACTTAGATACTGACACTGACAGCTTTAATTTTCTTCAGAACGAAGCACGATACCCCAGAGCGCTAAACAATGGTTTATTCAGATTAGCACTATTAATGAACCAACGTGGGCATTTGGGGCAAAGGTCATTGCAGAGCTTGTTTCTGATTGGTTCTTAGACAACTCTAGATAATTGTCAGCTTAGGAGAAAATGAGACGATAATAATGCAAATGTGTTGAACAACAATTCGCATGCCGATGCTACGCCTTTTGATAGTATAGGGAGAGCCCTTGAAACTGAAAGCTTAGTCTTTGTGATTCCCACCAGTGGTTCACTGGCATAGGCTGCCAGTCAAAACACCATCACGCCGCTGGCTTGACCACAGGCCTCTAGACCTGCTCTGGCCTTGGGACTAGCCTATCAGCGTTCCCTTGCTTTGGGTGTTGGGCGGTGGTATTTTTGAAGTGTGTGTGGGAGAAGGACTGAGAGGGAGGAGCATTGTCCATGACACCGTGTGTAATCGTATGCACCCACGTGGACTCACTACTTGTATGGCTGTGCGTGAGAACAAAGAGAGACCTTACAGCCTATCAGCGCGCTGTAGTGTACTGTGTACACATTATTGCGTCGCCAACGTGGGAGTGTCGGTGACGGATGGTTGAGGTGTTGACTCAATTTCATTGGTCGGACAATCGAGATCAACTCATCCGTTTGGGGTTCAACAATTGAAATAAGAGATGGGACAGGAAATCAAAGTCAACACAGGCGTCGCGACGCTTGAGTTGAAGTCAACACAACCGTTTTATTTTAATATAAAATATGATGCGATGGTGCCGGTTCCACCAAAAAAGATCAACTCAAGAGAAGTTCAACTCACTGTATATTGCATTTATCATCATGGACATAGTGCATTCACTTGAGTCATTTTTATAACTTTTTCAGAAAACATGATTTGCTCCTTCAATAACACTTTCTGTGCGAAAAATTAGAATGTTGACTCTAAAGGCAAAAGAACTCATAATTTCATATTTCAAATCAGTGATAGTGGCACTAAAGATAATTTTAGGAACATTGAGAAACAATGGCTACTCTTGTGGAATGTCATCAGAATCCCCTCAGAACAAATATTTTTATTTATTGTTGCTTCAGTTTTTTACTTTTTTTGCACTGAACATGAATGAGGCTATACTCAGTGCAATCAAAAGGTGAGGACTATTTATCACAGTTCCCAAAGACTGTAGTAACTCAAAAATTCGAAAAATCAATTTTATACAAATTCACCTACAGTGAAAGCCGAATGATGTTGGTTACAGACTCCTAAGATGAAAAATAACTGAACCGCAAAAACTTTCAAAAATTCCTCATAACTAGACCAGTTATGCTAACATGAACATTTTTTGCTTTTTCTGCAAAGTAGTCAAAACTAATTACATGTACTACAATTTTAGGGAATGGTGACGATATGTTCATCATGTTCAAAGGTGCTTATAGTCACAAATACGGTACTCTGAGCAGATATTTTCAGAGATTAGCTGTTGAGAGTTCTAACTTCGCACTATAACACTTTTAACAGACTGATATTTTTGGTTATGGTCAGCGAATTAACTTTCTGATTGTCAAACGTCCAGAAATTTCATTTTGCAATGGTGAATATGTGGGAATTGCTTTTCCCAATTATAGAATGATGTGAAACTTTACGTGAGCTGATCAGGCTTTGAGTAGAGAAATACATGTACTTATAAAATTACTGATGCTTCATATGCATCCCTGCGGGTGGGCTTTGCAGCTCTTGCAGTCGGTGTTTTTGGTCACAAATAATTTGTAAGACTGATGTTCAGTTGTGATAATTCTGAAATTTGTCCATTTTACAAGAGCTGAAACAGTTGCTTCAGACACCAAAACTTTTGTTTTATCACAAGGGAGAATATTGATGAAATGTTGGAAAATTACCATTTAGATTTTCAGCCATTTTTTTTTTTTTTTTGTGGAGTAAAATTTGTATGATGTTACAATGCAAGCTATTGGTATGACAGGATATTACAGTAGTTTTGCACTTTTCAGTAGGGGAGCCTGTGTTGTATTCTTTTCCAAAGGTGCCAGAACATTTGATGCCAAGGTTTGATAAGCTAGCTAAGTGTAGCATGATGCTGTTGGAAAATACATTATTATTACTACTATATTGTACATGTAATACCCTTTCACTTTTTTGTGTATCTATATTCACTGCAAGCAAGAGCATGTCAGGTAAGATGTTCAGTAACCCTTCATATGGTACAAGCAAAATTGGTCTCTTTGCTGTGTTTTCTAGCCAGAGCCTTTAATTATTCAGTTTTGTGTATTCATCTCCTCCAAAATATTATCAAGACTGATATATTTTGTATTTCATAATAAATACAGTATATTAGTTATCTTTTGTCTTATCAGGCGCTGTTGGTTTTGCTTTTTATTTTATTTGTTACTGATTCTTTAATGAGTATCTGCAAATCACTAGCCCTACCATGAAATCGCATAGCTGCAGGTTACTGCTCTTGTGCCAAATCTTCTGTGAACTCCTTGAAAGACATTTATATTTTCTACTATTTAAGAGGTACAGTGGATATATCTTAGCTTTTAATGTTTATTTATAAAATACGTAACTAAAAATTTCTAGCAAAACACTTCTTTTCCCTCTCCTGTAAAATGAGATCCCTCACATATGTGCAGTTCCATGATAGCGTCATGCTTGTCTGTCTTTCAAGATAAAAGAAGGGAGCAAAGTTATTTTTAAAAAACAGACAGTTAAGACAAAATGCTAAACATCCACAGTAAAACAATTGATGTTTTGTGAGAGAAAGCATGTATTTTCATCTCTGAGCAAATAAGTGGGCACAGCAACTTAATCATTGGAATCCATGCCTGAAAATATATTTTAATACAATTTGAACAAACAAAAATGCCATTCAGTGAAGCCATAATCAGCAGCGCATAATTTGTGAATCAAAGAAAGTGACTTTGTTAAGGAAAATGGTAATTTATGGGGCGTGGCTGTTAAGGTAGACAGTGTCACACATCTTTTGATGATGTGTGCAAATAAAACTCACATCAACATTATACACATTTAATACCTAAAGATGCATTATGAAATTACAGTAAAACCTCGCTATACCGCCCCCCATTATACCACCATTCCCACATACCGCCAGCTTTTCGCCGTGGTACAGATCTGACACCTATACAAAGTCACTAAAAATCTCATTATACCGCCATCCGCCAACAGTTTGACTGCTACATTCATAACTTGAGTATAGTAAATACTGCTCGTTATAGCGCCAATGTAAATTTAACCCCCACTCCCCACCTCTACCTAAATCCAGCTAACAGATGGAACATCACATGGCGCCACAGTCTGTGCTTGTTACTCAAACACCGATCCTACTACACAGTCTTCACTTTTGAAGTCCTGATAGGCATACTGATGGGGCATGCAGTGGGAAAGACGGGTCACAGTTCAATAGAGAGATTACGAACGAACGTAAGTGTCACAAATCCCAGACTGGGAGATGTAATAAGTTATGACAGGACAGCAATCACGAACAAACAAGTTAACAATTAACAGAACAATCCATCAGACTCACACATTTATTAAACATAATTATACAGATAATAGCGCAATTACATACATTATATTATTGAAATCAACTGCCGTACAACGGCCTTATTCTCACACACACACTCTCCCTCGGATCCACAATCCGGTAGTTACTCCTAAAGGCACTTCGGCCTCAGCCTCTCCCCTCAGGGTCTTAATAGCACATTAATAATTTACTGGCACCGCAGTCTCTCAATATCACCTTCCTATTGTCATACACCTTAGCATTCCCCTAGCACCTCAGCAGGGCAATAACACATTATCATTTCAATAGACATTATCATTTCAATAGTACATTCTCCCCTCAACATGGCAATAGTGCATTATCACATTCACGCTCATATCTACGTCCCTGTCCGTGGCCTGACTGCCACGACTTTATGTGCCTCTACTGTCCTGCACTGACAGCCTCACTTCTGGCCTATGTGTGGCCTCCGGCCCTATGCTGGCCTATCCCCTGTGCTCATCGAGGTGGCTCTGCGGCCCGTCCTCGACACCTACAAGAATAACATTACATTGGTATAATACCCTACCATTTCTATTCACTCCACCTCTCCTTACAACCCATGAAGCGTACACACACTAGTTCACCTTTCACTCACCACACATCTTACGGTAACACACCTCCATCGGAGTACACACTACTCACTCGCGCTACAAATCCATGAACTCACTTTCATCTATCGCTCATGGCGCACATTGCTATATCCAATATCAAGGACTTCCACATTCCTCACATATACTTATTTACATCATGGTAATAGACGAATATAATATAATACATCAATCATAATAATCAATCAACGTTCTACGTACCAGTCATCACTGGAAACTCTCTCACTAGTCTTCTCGACTGCTCCCCTTATGTCTGCCCGATGGGCTCTTATTCACAGGTCCGTTCCGTAGGACCTTCTAACTTGCAGTGATAGTAATACAGCGCTTTCGCCTCATTCAGACCCCACCCCCCCCACTACTCACGACAGCACGCTTATCTTACTTGTCTACCGTGAGCCATTCTTACTCTACACCCGCTCTGTAGCAATCCCCTTAATTGCACTCACTCCACTCGTGACATCATCCCCCACCCCAAAAAAATTAATGCAATTAATTTCAAATCGCATCAAGATGACTGTCAACGAGTGAGCGTGAGCAATACCTACACTAAAAAAACTGACCTAGCAGTTCCCCCAGTACATAAAATACCGAAATCAGGGGAAAATCTGGGGATCAATATGGCCTGCAATATGCATATATGTGTCACCTCATGAATAGCTAACTAAACACAATACTTAATACAGAATCAAAAACCACTCAACCTATCAACCATTCTTCATATCATATTTATAATGTCAACATTTTAAAGTCGACTCATTCACACAAATCCTGTCAATGTTCCTGTCCTCCGATGTATAAGCTGCTGAACTCTTCCCCTAGGCTCGACTAAGGTAGTCGGCGATATGATTGCTGGTTCCTGGAATTGGTTGAATAACGAAGGTATACGGCTGCAAAGCCAATGCCCATCTAGACAAGCGTGGGCTGGACGAACGATTCTTCGACAAAAATGTCAGTGGCTTGTGGTCTGTCTGGATACAAAATTCTCGTCCCATGAGATAACGTCCTAGTTTCTGGACGGACCAGACAATGGCAAGACACTCACGCTCTATCACAGAATACTTTCTTTCTCTCTGCAATAACTTCCTACTGACATAACATACAGGATGGAGACATTCGTTCTTCTCCTGTAGAAGACAAGCGCCGACACCAGAGTCCGACGCATCCGTTCTGAGGATAAAATTAGATCGAAAATCGGGTAATATCAGAATGGGTGACGATGATAATGCTGTCACCAAATTATCAAATGCTGTCTGACATTCAGACGTCCACTGGACCTTATCGGGTTGTCCCTTCTTAGTAAGGTCAGTAAGAGAAGATGACAAGGAGGAAAAATTTGGAATGAACTTTCTGTAATAATTTAAAATTCCCACTAAGCTTCTGACTTGTTTCTTTGTTTTAGGGATTTGCAACCCTACTAACTTGTCAATTTTTGTTACTTCAGGTCTCTGAACACCTCTACCCACGATATGTCCTAAGAATATTATCTCTGGACATGCCAAATCCATCTTTGCGGGTTTAGCAGTTAACCCAAAATGACGTAATCGTTGAAAAATTACTGTTAGTGTCTGAATATGATCAGACCATGTCGACGTATGGCATGCTATATCGTCAAAGAATGACACGACATTAGGTATGTCCTTCAACACCAGTATGAGAATACAGATACTCTGGTCTCTCATGAAACCTCTGCAGCATATCAACATGGAAAACCTTTACTGATCCATCAATGTGGATAGCGTAATCTACCTTCGAAACAATTCGCTCAATAACATAAGGACCTTTCCATGTCATCAATAACCTATTATTGTCCGTAGGTAACAACAATAGGACCTTGTCTCCTGGCTTAAAAATTCTCAGTTTGGATCCTCTATCTCTATAGTTTTTTTCTCTTTTTGAAGCGATACTCGAAGCTTCTTCCGCAATATCCTGACGAGGAGCCTGAGGTGTACGACCCTTATGCGTCGTCTTTTGGCACGCACTGCACGTCTTACAATATAACCGTACATCTCTGTATACTGACGGCCAATAAAAATTTTTCAGAACTCTTTGCTTGGTTCTAGCACTTCCCATGTGATCCGCTAATGGAACATCATGGGCCAGACGCAATACTGTAGCAATTAACGACCGTGGCACGACGACCTGCTTTTGAACGGAAGCCACTGTGACGTACATACGGAACAGAATGCCCCCCTGGACAAAAAAAGAAGATGACCCGTTTTTATATTTCCTTGTTTTCTCGGTTCGCGCTTCCCCAAAACATGGGTTTAATGATGGGTCCTCCCTTTGTAATCTCGCCAAGCGCTCTGGCGTGATATCTAGGTTGACCGCTGGCGTTGCCAAAGGTCTAATTTTACCCTTATCACCTACCTGTCGACGTGTCTCGACCGCGGCGCAAAAGTCAATACCTTTTGATTGCGACCATGCTTGCACGTTCTCATCGGAAGGGGAAACTACCCGTGATACATTCCCAATGATGAGCTGGGCGCCTGGAAAACAACCAACGACTGCCTCGACTTCCCCGCTAAGGAAAGGTGTATCTATCACTATTCTTGCCATGGGTAATTTCTCAATGGCCCCCGAAAATTGGATGCACGGGACAGTCTCACCTGTAAGCTGTGAATCCCGAATGCAGTCCCTATGCACTCCCACAACGGTAGATCCTGTATCTCGTAAAACCGAGACCGGTTCGTCCCCAACAAACCCCGGATAAACCCTAAGACCACCTCCTGTATGACATGAATTTATAACGGGGATCTTTCTCCCACAAGGTAAAACACCGGAAGATAATAACTTCTCACAACTGGGACACTTAGAATACTGTCCGCCTCCGTTGTCCGATGTAACACACGCAGCCGCATGATGAAATTTATTTGGGGAACATGGACTGGAGCTACTGTCCACGTTCGCCGCTATCCTACCTGCAGGGCAATTCACGCTGATGTGATCTGCTCTTCCGCAGTTCCAACACTTCGCGGCCCTACACTCGCGTGAAAAGTGACCCACGCGTCCGCAAGTCCAACACTCCGCTCCCTGTGCTGCACTAGGCCTGGGTCCCCGTGACCCATCGCGACCGGAACTAGAGTCCCTATGCCGTCGGTCATCGGCAAAGGTCACAAATCGCCCCCGGCCATTACCGCGACCTAGCCCTCCTGCTCGGTCAAACTTACCGGATCCATATGCCGGTGATTGGTGATAGCCCCTACGCTGCCCCTGGGCTTGCCCGCTATAGGCACCACGCTGACGCGACCTGTCCCTAAGTCCTGCCGGCGACCCTTCGACAACGGCGACGTACCCAGCATCTTGGACGTACGCCCTGGCGACTGGTTTGGACGGATGTGCCGTACGGTATGCTTCCGCCAACTTAGACGCCTCCTGCACCGTCGCGGGTTCGTTCTCTTTCAGGAAAGCCACCAGATCTTTGTGGCACGACGCGTACAGCTGGTCACGGATCATTAAGTCTTTCAGTTTAGCAAAATCCGCGCCCACATGCGCCAAGTCTACCCAGTTCGCGAAATACTCCGTTAGTCTCGCGACGAAGGCAGCAAAGTCCTCCCTGGTATCTGCACGTGCTCGCCTAAACTGCTCCCGGAAATATTCCTCGGTACGCGCAAATCGGCGAAGCAGCAAAGCCTTCAGCTTATCGTAATCTTGCACGTCTTCGCGCTGTAGCTCTTTAAAGTAGGTTAACGCTCGCCCCTGCAATAGAGACGCCAGGTACGTGGCCCATAATTCCTTATTTTCCCCCCATTGCAATTGTGCGTTCAGTTCGAACCTGTAAAGGAAGGCGTCTATGTCGTCCTTCCGGTCGTCGAACGTAGGGAGCTTAATCCTAACGCCACCTTTATTGTGTACATGCCGCTCAACTGTTTCTGTTGGCGTATTCTTTTTGATTTCCAACTCCGCTATTCTTATTCGCGCCTCTCTCTCCTGCTGCTTATCTTCTAACTCCTTTAACTTAAACTCCCTTTCCTGCTCCTGAGCCTCTAACTCCTTTAACTTAAACTCTCTTTCCTCTTCTCTCTGTCGGTCCTGAGCCTCTTTTTCTCGCTCTCTATCCTTAGCACGCTCATCGCGCAAATCCGCCCGCTGTTCTTTAATCCAGCCGCGTAGCTCTTCTCCCTCCAGGCCAAGTTCCTTACCCAACTTCATTAGTTGTTGGAGTTCCGCCATTTCACAGATTTATGGTTATGGTATCTGTTAGAAAAAACGGCTAACCTGTCGGTATGATATCTAACGACACGACCAGAGACCTGAGATCACACCAGATATAACAATACCCAGTTGTCTCAAATACAATTCAGAAATTTACCTTTACAGCACAACTAATTCTATATCTATAAAATGCATAGCACTATTAATTATAAAAGAAAATAGAAGCGACAAGAATGAAGAAATACAGTAGAAGGACCACAAGTACGTCAAGGACAACGAACCAGACTAGGACAAAGCTTCTACAAAAAAAAAAAACTATAATGGAAAAAAAAAATGCAACCTACTACGCCGATTACACTACAAGGTACGAACAAGAACAGAGTCTGAAAAAAAAGAACGTATCTACAGAAGGTAAGAGAGGGACAAGAGAGACGTCTTCCTAAAACACGAGGAAGATAGAACGCTACAATCTAAACAAAAATACAGGTCCCTACAGAACTGTTCGCTGTGATGAACGAAGTTCCAAGTTTCCCACACCTTTTAAAAAAAGATAAACTAAGTTCAACACAGCAAACCCGCGCCACCGCCCGTACAATCGATTACGACAACAAGAACAGCAAAAACAGGGAAAAAGACAGAAGAAAAGACAGCCCTCAATCCAGGGTACAAAATTTTCACTTAACTTTCCAATTTTTGAGTTTAACTCCTCCCTTTAATCGGAGCTCTGGCCGCTTGACTCCTCAGGCTGGCACACACACTCTGCAGAAATTTAAGTACACATTAATACATATTCATCAAAATACATGCATCAATACATATTATTCATAAACATACATAAATCATATCATGATGAAATTTCCATTCATCCCACGAACAAGGACAACAGCACGAATTCCTAGCACAACAGAAAAACAACTAGATATAACGAATACACAATGTCAAAATGACCACAGGTAAACAGGACGAGCCCCCAGTGTCACAAATCCCAGACTGGGAGATGTAATAAGTTATGACAGGACAACAATCACGAACAAACAAGTTAACAATTAACAGAACAATCCATCAGACTCACACATTTATTAAACATAATTATACAGATAATAGCGCAATTACATACATTATATTATTGAAATCAACTGCCGTACAACGGCCTTATTCTCACACACACTCTCCCTCGGATCCACAATCCGGTAGTTACTCCTAAAGGCACTTCGGCCTCAGCCTCTCCCCTCAGGGTCTTAATAGCACATTAATAATTTACTGGCACCGCAGTCTCTCAATATCACCTTCCTATTGTCATACACCTTAGCATTCCCCTAGCACCTCAGCAGGGCAATAACACATTATCATTTCAATAGACATTATCATTTCAATAGTACATTCTCCCCTCAACATGGCAATAGTGCATTATCACATTCACGCTCATATCTACGTCCCTGTCCGTGGCCTGACTGCCACGACTTTATGTGCCTCTACTGTCCTGCACTGACAGCCTCACTTCTGGCCTATGTGTGGCCTCCGGCCCTATGCTGGCCTATCCCCTGTGCTCATCGAGGTGGCTCTGCGGCCCGTCCTCGACACCTACAAGAATAACATTACATTGGTATAATACCCTACCATTTCTATTCACTCCACCTCTCCTTACAACCCATGAAGCGTACACACACTAGTTCACCTTTCACTCACCACACATCTTACGGTAACACACCTCCATCGGAGTACACGCTACTCACTCGCGCTACAAATCCATGAACTCACTTTCATCTATCGCTCATGGCGCACATTGCTATATCCAATATTAAGGACTTCCACATTCCTCACATATACTTATTTACATCATGGTAATAGACGAATATAATATAATACATCAATCATAATAATCAATCAACGTTCTACGTACCAGTCATCACTGGAAACTCTCTCACTAGTCTTCTCGACTGCTCCCCTTATGTCTGCCCGATGGGCTCTTATTCACAGGTCCGTTCCGTAGGACCTTCTAACTTGCAGTGATAGTAATACAGCGCTTTCGCCTCATTCAGACCCCCCCCCCACTACTCACGACAGCACGCTTATCTTACTTGTCTACCGTGAGCCATTCTTACTCTACACCCGCTCTGTAGCAATCCCCTTAATTGCACTCACTCCACTCGTGACAGTAAGCGCGCGCGAGGTGATGCTTCAACTGGTTCATACCGGTTGCGGAGGTGTGATGCAAACAACGCACGTTTGTTGCTGAATTGTAATGTAGCATTATTTGTCGTGTTGCAATACATAATACTTTTACTCTTAAGGTGCGATTTCCTGAATAAATAAACTCCAACACACATAAACACAAAAAACAACAACAAAAAAATACAAATGCAAGCAATGTAAACTTCAAAATGACAATGGCGGTTTATGGCCATTGGAGAGATAAGGGAGATAACTGCAATATTTTCGACATGTTACTTTGTTAGCCAGTCCAATGTTGGTAAATTACTTATTTCCTTTGGTATTTTCATTGTACCGCCATTCTCGTTATACTGCCAATTTTCTGTTTGCCCCTTACTTGGCGGTATAATGAGGTTTTACTGTAGTTTCAATGAGCTAATTTTAGGCACTGTGACTGCCAATCACTGAACACATTTAAACATGCACATGTATTTGTGCGTATACATGTACAAGTATTATAAGAATGTTAATAATAATATCAGCTATAATGAGAGGTTTGTACCTCAACTCAAAATGCCATTTACTGATTGATCTTACAAGGATACATGTACATGGTAGGAATGTGACAAAACAAAATGTTCATCTGACTGACAAAATACATGTATCAGTGTACAATGAGTTCCCGATTCTTGTGACTATCTAAATTGTCTGTCTAGAAAAATATCACTTATGTAATATTTATCAATCCAGCTGTCTCAAGAATATTTTGAAAGTTCACTTTAAAAACAGAATCACTGCATACCCATATGTGCCCTATTACACATCATGAAAATCTAGAACTAAAAGTGGGGATTATAATGTCATCCATCTCATGTAGCCTACTGGTGGTTCTGAGTTGTGGCTACCTCATCACGGTCCATGGTGAGGACTATATTCGCACCAAGCGATGTACTGATACATGTACAACTACATGTATTTTGAATAGTTTTGAAATTACAAGCAGAGATTTTTTTTGCCACATGCTTGTCCGTACATGGAAAATTTCACTCTCACCAAAACTTTCAATGCTACTTTGTAAAGAGGGAAAAGTGTTGGCACTCTGGAGCGTGAGATGGACGACGGTAAGTGTAAGGCAATTCTTAACATTTTCACGGTGCGGGCAGTTTTACAACACAAGGTGCCGCCACTCACATACCCATTTGCAGTACCACCAACCACCTGGGATAACATGTACATGTAGTTTCTTAGCACGTGCTGTTTTTGGTTTTTCTTGTTTGTAAACATACAATTGTTAGTGACAATTATTCTTCTCTGCTTTCCAGTGATAGCATAAATCAAACTAGCTTTATCAGAAGATTTTATGAGTTTTCAAAAACATCCCATAGTACATGTAAGTGGGTACACTGGTAATACTAATAGCCACTATAGAAAAGAAACTGACAGTGGGCATGTGAGAGCCGTGATCCCCATGATGTGAAAAGGTAAAATCATGGGTAATAAGTTAGGGGCTGATATTTATGTCTCACCCAATACTTCCCCAAGTGATTTTAAAAAAGTGAATGGCTGAGAGCAGCACTATGATTTAGGTGGAGTTTACGCAGTTATTTCGTATGACAGGACTACCACTAGGTGACTTTAGAATACATGTTCAATTAACTGTATCACCATTGAGTTCACAAGATCATAACACAACAAAACATAAGATGTGCAAAGGAATGGTGATTGAAAACATTAATCACAGCTGCTAGCTGCAGTGGCTTAAGGTCTCTATAGCGAGTGGATCACAGCTGAGGAATTTCACACTACTTACAAAAGATATTGCTACTGTGGTTGCTGACTTGCAAGCTGCAGCACAGAATATGCCCACCACACCTCTGGTGGCAAAACAGTTGCACTGCTCAACCTAAAGAAAGCAGTGTGAACTAAAACTTAACTGCACTCACAGTTGAATACATGGTATCATTTATGTATATTATATCTGCACAAGATCACTTGTTGCTTTTAAAAACCAGAATTTGGCTTCTAGTTAACTCTCAACAATTGTAGACAGATGGTCTGATACATTTTTACTCTCAGTGCATTTGTGGATTCAAAGCTAGAGCATGTGTGGCCCAAAGACTGTTGAGCTTTCCAACAACTGGCACATGACCAGCTTTCAATAACAAAAACCAAAACATCCACATGCCAATGAACTGCCATTATAATTATATGATGAAACTCAAACAGAAAACATCATTTTTATTTTTTTTTCAATGTTGCAGGAAGATAGTATAGTAAAAATTCTCCAAAACAAATACCTGTACATGTACACCATATTGAAATAAGACATAAAACTCACAGCTCTTTAAAATTTGAAATGTAAAATAAAATACATATATATAGCAACATCACTTGAGCTCCATGGCACATTGCCATCACATAACAAATTTTGGCAAATCTTCAATTAAAGCCAATAATTATGACAGTCACATTAAAGTACATATCTCCGTCCATCTCAAGTACTGGTGGATTGATAATTTTGGTGGTTTTGAGTTGTGGCTAACTTATTAATATTATTGCTCATGGTGAGATCTATGTTCTCCCAAAGTGACATCTTACTTAATATCATTCATAATTTTGAAACTACATGTATAAACAAAAATGTTTTCGCTACACACTTTGTCTGTAAATACAAGAAATCTCAATCTCACAAATACTTGGAAAAGCTCTCCTGTGAAAAGGGAGAACTGCTTATATGCCAGTATCTGAGATGGACAATGGTAGGAATTTGTAACTTATCTGAATGTATATGTACTTGGCACAGAAAACAAAGGATTAATATTCATTAGAATACTGAAGTAATTTCATCAATCATAACACTTAACCATCACCTGCTGCTCGTTTGAGTGCATAGGCTAGGCTTCAGTATAAGATTATATGAGATATAGATACTCAACTACAAAGCGGTATTTCAGGCAATAGAATCATAGAAATCAGAGGTGGTAAGCGGTTACATTGGAAGGATGGTTGCACTCGGCCACATAGTGGGAAAAGACAGTATTAATGTTTCAAAAACATTGGAGACACGAAAATAAACTACATATTTTGCCCTGCTAAAATTGTTGAATTTCCATTTTTGTGATAACCAAAAGAAATTATTTGTCATACAAAATTATTAACCCTCGTCCCGCGTTGAGTGAACTCGTCCACGTAACGCCCCGTGCGGGGATAGCCAGCGGCCAGTCAGCCGATCGTTCGCGTGTTGCCGATAACCTCGGCGGTCGGGTCAATCGGGTCCTTGTGAACACCTGTATCCCATATACTTCAGGACGCAATAACAACAATAGTGCTGGATAAATCGTAAGGGATCCCTGTGATATTTGGATCAAGTACTTGTGATGATATGCAGTAGGTTTTATTGTGAAATGGAAGGCCCCAAATCAAGACTTTTCTGCATTTACATGCCGTTTAACACATGTTTTATCATTTTCCCAAGACCTCTGTGCATTTTCTGTCCGTATGTCAGGCCATTCAGGTGAACAAATTATTTTTTATGCCATTCACTTAATTTACTAACCACATGTATCGTGACATTGCCTTCTCCCTCCTCTACTATGTAAAGCGTCCACTTACTATAATGTTAGTTTTAGCAAGAGATTTGATTTCCAGTTCCAGGTCGTAGAGCACATACATGTACTGAAAAGCGGTTTAATCAAAGGAACACAATATCTCTCTAATTACCACATCAAATAAAGACAACGACCAACAACAAAGTCGGTCATTTTCTCCCAGTTTTCCCTGATGAAAAACCTACTGACAGACGCCCTTATGCAGCATGCCCTAATATTACATCCGAATTCATAATTACAGACGTAGAACGGCGTCTCAAATATGCATAGGGCCCCTTTCTTCTCATTTCACATGTAGACGACAACCAGCATCAAAGTAAAAGTTTCCCCAAGATTTTCCCCAGTTCAAACTTCAGACCGTCAGTACTATTACATGAGTATGACGAATAGTTGCATCGTAATAAACGTAATCGGACGATACCAATTTGTTAGATATAGTAGGGGTGACAGGATGGATAAACACGCGAAAATTGTGTGGAAAAAAAACATGAAAAAACAACAACAACGACAGCCTTGGCAACCAAATAACCGAGGCGCACCGTTGCTATACAAAAATGTGGCCTCCCGCAGGACCCGCTGTTAAGGGTGTCAGACAAAATATTGGTCTCGCGTGTTGCGCGGGGAGGCCAATATCTCCCGCAGGACTAGGGTTAATAAACCAAAATGAACTAATTAAAGATAAAGCACATTTTTTCCCCCCCATAAAACGATGTTTTAAAACACAAATCTACAAGGATGTAAATTTACCAACCTTATCCGTTTTCCAATTTTTACTTTTTTTTTTTTGGCTTAGGTATGTTTGCTCTAGTGTATGTTGATCTGGTTCACTGAGTGCAGCTGGGGTACACAACAATTATATGAATGGGTAGTTTCTCTTCAGGATTTTCCAACTTTCTACTTAATTTACATCCTTGAATGTGTCTTCATTTGTCATCATGGTCCTTTTCCACAATAGAGCTGTATAACTCAGTTTAATAAATGTCACAGTTCTAAACCAGTTAAATTTAAGAAATGAATGACATCAGCTTCTAGATGAATTAATCCTTCACCAAGCTGACTATGAAAATGATACACACTTATATGTATGTAATTTTTAGTGAATAACACCCTGTCATGGTTTCTGAATGTAACAGCCTATCTATATTTTCATAATTTTGAGAAAAGTGAATAAAACTATTTTATTTACCAAGATCAAATATTTACCTTCTCTTGTTTAATGCATTATTAGGGTACGGATTAGCACATACATGTACATCTTTTTTTTTTTTCACTTGACAATGTGGGGCTCCTCACGAAGAACTTGAAAGGTCAATGCAATTCTGGATTAAACATGACTTATTAGGCCATTGTGTCAACACAAAGATGATAATATGAGTTTTCCCCTCAGGCAATTACCAAATAAATATTAGAAAAATAATTTCCACAACTTTCACGTCAGTTGAAGTAACAATTACATGTAATTAATACTGTCCGTATTCAAGCATTCGCAACAGGCTAAACTGCTTTTTTCCCCTCTGCTTTAGACCTAACTCTAAGGGTGAAAAGCAAAGTGACTGTCCACTAATGCTGTAATGGTGCAAAACTGCATTTAATATGAAAGTTTGATGTTTTAGGAGCATGCATACATACTGACAGTAATTGATCAGAATCTTGTATTCAGCTTTTCTGGCACTTTTGGAAATACACAGTATGTGCTAAGAGCCAGATTTTTCTAGAAATGCAAAACTCTCTTCAAAAGATGCCCCACTTAATTCTTTGTTCAATTTCCGTGTTGTGATGATCAAAGAAACTACTGGTCACACAAAATTCTAACCCAGAAGGAAAGATAGGGTACATGTCCTATAACAAAATGATATCAAAAGGTAAATTTGACCTAGACTGGGCTGTTTAGGCTTTTCTTTTATGACAAGGCAGATTTATGAAAATATTACTCTAGTAAACTCATCACAGAAGAACACCTGATGTAAAAGACTGCACTCTACTCTAATGGTTTTTTTATTTTAATTTACTGATAACCCATTACTTTTTTTCTAAATGGATTTTCACATCTGTTAGCTCAAATCTTGATAAAACAAGAAACATTTGAAATTTTGATCTTTCATAAACCATTGTCAAAATGGCTTTGGTGAGCCACAGTGGGTTTCCATAGATACAAATTTTCACTGTTCTGTGGCTATTTAATTGGGTACATATTATTTTGAAGGTTTTACTCTTGTAATATCAAATCTTTGATAGTTCTGATGTAAATTCACTCTCATCTTAGAATAGCAAAATGAAGTACAAATGATTGTGATGCAGAAACATTAAGTGCTCTTTCTACCAGTAATAGGAGAGCAAGACAAAATTGCACTAAGAAGTGATAATTTTAAAATACTTTTCAATTTTCCTTACATGACATACCAGGCAGCCAGTGAGTTGAAGGTTAATTTTTGGAGGATCATTGCCGTGGGCATTCGCATCTCACTTTACTTGGAGCTTCTGTTTTTCTTCTAGTTTCTTGGCTAGTGCTGAGTTGTTTCTTCATGTTTATACACATGATGTGAATTCAAAATGAAATCATCTGTCACAAACTTTTACTATACTGTATCTCCAAAGAAGTGTTTCTTATTTCAGTACTGTAAATGGTGAGCCAAAGTTGTCTTGTGACCTAGTTTGTTTCAAATCTCTTCTCAAAGTCTCGGTAACGAGCACACAACTGTGAATAGATCTGCAAAGGAAAAAACACAACAGCACTTTTTAATTACAAATAACTGCGCTGATACAGAGGCAAAGTTTTACATTTTGGATTTATTTGGCCACAAATTGATCCCTTAGGTGTGTCTTCAGTGAGTTGAGAGATGACTGCTGGAAACTCACTTACAAGGAATAAAGTTGTGTTTGCCAAGGAAGTTATACAAAAAATGGGGGGGACAGGGAAGGAGATTATCATTATTTTGACCCCACTGCATAATCTACATTGTTTCATAAAATCGCTTCTTGAAGTTTCTCAATTAAACATATAAACAGATCTGAATATGGAGTGTTCGGCCATCTTGTTATTGTTCATTACCAATGAAATAATAAAAAAGCAATTGAACTGCAACATAATAAAATTGGGGGGGGGGGGGGGGGGGGAGGGGGAGAGAGGAGAGACACGCAGGCAGATTCTTTCTTTGCTCACAGTTTATATATCATAATAAAGTGCTGCTGATTTTGTACGGTAACCATTTTCTGTACAAATGTAATAAATTAATACATGTATTATCAAAATCAAAGTATTCCAGTTCCTGCTGCTAGTTTTTCTATTACGTATCACGGAATTCTGAACTTGAATATGAAACAGATCTCACCTTGCCATAGTTTCCTGGTTCAGCTACTAAAGATGGGGGCTGGGCATGCTTTGCTACCTCAGAAAATGAGACTGCGCTTCCCAGAAGAGCTGGTGAGTGAGGAGTATAACAATTTTATCTTTTGATGACCAAAATATTCAGATGGCTGCCAACCTACTACAGATGTAATCACACTACACGAAATATTATGACTGCTATCCGTTTGTGCACTTAAAAATCCCTTTGCTTATTTCATTATTTTGCTCTGTTCTAACCACCTACACATGTATGTCATAAAAAAATCTGCATTCCTTAGATTTTCAGTTAATGTCAGAATTTATGCACTACCATCATATATTTATATATTCAAATGGCACAGAAATTCATGTTGTTTATCACAGTAAGTACTTTTCCCTCCCTTGCCAAGATTGACTGCAGCTGAGATACCTTAACTAGATTCCTCATGGCTGATGATGGAAATCATTAACCCTTTCACTCTGTACATCTAATTGACCTATTGTTTTATTAAGCATCCCATGTCTTACTAGATGATTATTGACTTTGACAGTGGGCAATACATGTGTCCACTTATTAAGAAAACTATCTAGGAGTGAGTCAGTTAAATTAACCTTCAAGAAACCAGAGAAATCTGTTAACTGTAAATGAGGTTCACTTTAACCATTTTCAGTCATCACGATAGACAGTATAATTTTTATGTGCATCACTGATTTATCTCCTTTATCCTGGCAACTAGAATTCCACTGGCATTTAGGAGCAACTGTGTGTGTGCTAGTGTGTGTATGTGCCTGTGTGCACATGCATGCTTGTGTGTATAGATGTTTGGTTTTTTTTTGTTTCTTTTTAAATTTGGTGTACATGTTCATGTGCTTGTTTATATTATGTCCATATGAAATTGACATTGTGAAATTTTACACCAGAGCTAAGCAGTTCATTTTAAGCAAACACTGATTCTGATTACTTCAAATAATTCAGTGTTCATCAATGATGGCAAAAAAGGAAAAAAATCAAGACCAAAATATATCTTCATTTTAAACCAAGTTTTCAATTTAAGCAGCTTCACGCTAGACCAGTGTTTCTTAACCTTTTTTGACCCATGCCTACTTCAATTCTTATTTTAAAAAAACATGCACCCCACCCATGGTCGGACAAAGTTAGTATACAGTGTACATCTATATACCCCATTCTGGAGACCCATGCCCCACCAAAATACTGCCACGCCCCACCGTGTGCCCCACTAGAGAAACACTGCTTTAGACAGACTCCACTGTATTACACACATCGCCAACCATTTCACATACTATTACCACTTTACTCATTGTGTTTCAAAGAGGGTTTCAAAATTTTGGTCACTTTTGTTATCCTTGATTGTGGAAACCACATTTCTGCTTATAATTTCAAAATTGTAAAAGATGTAGATACGTCATTTTGTGACAATGCAGATCTCACCCCATGCAACGACATGGGAGTGAAAACACCAAACCCGTCGATAAGTCTGTACATGAGATAGATGACGACCGCTAGAGATTTGTTTTGTAACTGTTGATCTTCCAACATTTTTACTCACTGTGCTTAGCTCTCAATGCACAACCCAGGCAGGCAGAGTTTGGGACATTTTTCACGTAGACTGGGGAGTTAAACACATCTGACAGGACCTGCGTAAAAACAGACATTGACAATTGTATGTAATCTCATGTGCCATTGAAGAAAATTTGAATGTAATAATCGCTGGCCCTGTCATGAAACCACACAAGGCCAAAGGATTTAGTTTTACAACAGAGGAAACAAAATTTATTTACTTGAAATGTATTCCTCATCTCAACCCCTTCACTGCTACATGTTTTTCCCCGCCCTATGCTGAAAAATGTTTTCAAAAGTGCACGAACGTACAGGTTTCATGATTTTAATAGGATGTACGGTGCAGTGTATACGGTATGTCCACAGAGCACTCAGACTACCATATCTTATCATTATGCATGACATTACGGTGTACTTCCGCAATAGAGTCAAGGGGCTTAGTGCTTTCAGAAGTTTTAAGTGTAGTTTGCCTGTAACACACCTATATTTCTAGACCCACAGACATACATAGAAATATATTTCAGACACAAATATAATCAAAAGACAAGCTGTAACATATCAGTATTTCTGGATTCACAAACATATGGAAATATCCAAATCCACAACCATAAGAAAATTTACTTCACACAGACACATAATCAGATTTTTAAGTGTAGTTTACAGTACCTGTAATATATCAGTATTTCTGGACCCACCACCTGTGGCAATGACTTTAGTTCTGGGACCTGGGAACAAACAAAATATTGGTGTGCTTGCTTGAGTTTGTTTTATTTCCATTCAGTCCACACAAAACTGACTTTGTGAACTTCTACACTGGTGTTGCAGAGTTCATTCTGAGTAAAAATTATTCGGATTAGTGATAAGAAACTCCTCAGGTGGAGCGAGACAGGTGATGATCTTCACAGGGACAGTGGGTTCTTTCATTAGATGTTTCAGCCTCTAACTTCCTAACATCTTCTAGAATCTCGGCCACACCGAGGTCATGATTCTCGGTGTTCGTCGCCCACATTTTTTCCCCCCATCACCAGGTTTTGGATTTGAACCAGTACCACTGGTTTTTAATGCAAGAGTCTTATCCACTCTGCTAATGGTTATCGCTGATGGCAAAGTCGGAACAGATTGAGACCAGGGCATGTGTTCATTTAAACCAAATTTTAAATTTAAGCAAATTAATTATGGAAGTATTGGAAGGACTCCACTGTACTTTCTCTGTTCACATTTCTCTTCACATCTCCTTAGAACCCCTTCAAACAACATTTCTGTCATTCAGTCACTACCATTTACCTAATTTGAAGCCAGCATTTTCAGCGTGAACTCGCCGAGCAATGAATTGACCCTCTAGCACAGCTCTAACTTCTGTCTCGGGTGGGAAAGAATCTACCTGCACAAAATATCAAAGCCACGTTATAAAACTGAAAAGTATCAGATACCATATGTGACCTGTTACACACAAACTGAATAAAAGTCGCATTTTGATGATTTTGAATTATATGTATACATTTTCACAAAGTTGCACTATTCCTCTTTATTATGAAAAAAAAAGTACATGTATTTTGATGGGATGATTAGGACTTGAGATATTTGCTATCCACAAGGGTGGGTCACAACATCTATGAATCTGAGAAAATGTTTTTCATGATGACAGGAGTTATTTGTTGAAGGCTGTATAGAATGTTTAAAATGCTTCTAAAATCATGGTTATCACTTGAATTATAAGACTTGAAACTTAAATCCTGTTCTCAAAAGAAACAAAGTGTGACCTTTGGTCCTTTCCAGTCAAACTGTTTGTTCCACTCAATGCAACTATTATTCCATTTGCCTCTCACAGGTCTCATTAACTTTGTTTTACTTTATGCATTCATATTAATTTCACAATCTTGTATTGAACAAAAAGTTTGGGCTTCTTATCAGCTAACAATAATTATTATCTGGCCCTAACAAATCACTAGCCACAAAGCGTGACTTGCCATAGTGCGAGCTGTTAGTCTCATAAAACATTTAGGATTAAAATGTATGAATGGGGGAGCAGGCTTATTTTCTTCTTTGAAGTGTTCAGTTTCATCTGAAAAATATTTAGGTACTTTGAAAAGGATTTATGACAGGCAGTTTTAATTTATAATGTGAAAAATTTTTAGCTGCCCGAAATCAAGACCATGAAATTATCATTACAATATTACCAAAATACAATTACATTAGTACACGTTTCTGAGGCCCTTTGAATTACTTTACATAAAGGTATTTGGCAATGTGACTTACTGGTTTATTTTCTCCATCAAATCTGAACACTCCTTGTGCAAAAGGTTGTATCTCCATCACATCAAAATATACGCCTGAAAGGGAAAGGTGATAACTGTTAACACTGTGAAATCTTAACTATATGATTTGCTTTGGATAGTAATTATTCAGAGAACACAGTCTATGCACCTGTGACACCAGTAACATTGTGAAATCTTAACAGTGTGATTTGCTCTGGATCATCATATAGATCTAATGCAAATAACATAATTTACACACCTGTGACTTAGATTATGAAGGTTTCCATTATCTTCAGATCACAATCTGCATAGAAAGCCACCATTATGTTATCTCGGACCCTAGGAACGCTCATAAGATACAAAATCAAAGGTAACAATACTGTGAATTACTTCCACATCTTTTGGTGGATATTCCTTCATGGACTAATCAAAGATAATTTTTAACAAATAAAAAATTATGGGTCAAATCTTCAAATACATTATTACAAATTATGAATTTTGAGGAAGCCTTCACATACATTCATGAAATGATCCAAAATTGAGCCATCTACCTGCATAATTATGATGCTCAATACTGTGTATTCACTTAACACAATGCCCTGTGTGCACTGCTGCAACTTTATTTTTACCCACTATGCACTGACTATAGAAGGAGAGTCAACAACATCAAAGAGTTTTTTTTTTAGTTTAGAATTAGTATTGCCCTGTAGATTTAGGGTTATTGTTAATGAGCACATGAGTAAGAATAAATTGTCAAAACAGCTTCAATTTTGATAATGTTAGAGAACATGTATTTACTATTACAAGATACATCATTGTGGGTACATCAAGAACTTTTTTTTAGAATTTTACCTACATATTAAAATTCTATGAATTTATTTAGATCTAATTCTATGTTAAACTTAACAGCTCTGAATAAAAAACATAAAGAAAGAAAATGTACCCAAATAGACTTTGAGGGGCGCAAAGTGGCCGTTATTGTGCCGACACGCCGTACGACCCAAACTCAAACTCAAAACATCCAACTGTTTTGTTGCTTTTTAAAAATTTTTGTTGGTGTGGTAACTGTAGCCATCTTTAAAATAAATCAGGGTCACAAGATTTCTGATTATAAAACTGTATAAGATACAATATACTGTCTAAATTGCTTAGATCTACATCTATTCAATCGATGGCCCTTTAACATTCAAACTGAATGAGTTTTCGTAGAGTAATGTTCTGTTCCTTGGTGGGTTTTTTTTTGTGTGTGTTTTTTTACCTAAGTTGCCACTGTTTCCAGGTGGCGTTTTCTTCAACAATTCACTGAAGGTTGTCCATGATCCCTCAGCCTTCTCATCACGGATTCTCTCTCTTGTCAGTGACCCATTTTTGAAACTGCAGAGGATAACAATTTTCTACACTCCACAGAAATTGCATAAAACTTGATCTGCAGTGAAATTCAAAACCTCAAGATTAATGATCTCAGAAGCACAGTGAAAGGAAAATAATTTAAGAAAGATCGTAGCTATATAAAACAACAAAATGCCTAAATTTGGTGAACTCTTTAGGATTATACACATATTTTTCACATTCCTCCAAATTTCAATTTTTGATTGCTATGCAAAATAAAGGGATAATGGGCTAACCTTTTTCTCCTACAACGCTCTCTCATATTCATGCATTCATACACTAACAGAGAGAGAAAGAAAGAGAGACACAGAGACAGGAAGGAGAGAGAGAAGGAGAGGGAAGGACCAACTGTCTCCACCAATCACTATATGTACACACCATTACACTTCAGCTTGCCACACCAGAATAAAGGAGAACTCACCATGTCAGGGACATAAAATCGTTCTTGCTGAGAGG
The DNA here is from genome assembly GCA_963931925.1 of Onchidella celtica. Lineage (NCBI taxonomy): Eukaryota > Metazoa > Mollusca > Gastropoda > Systellommatophora > Onchidiidae > Onchidella > Onchidella celtica. Next base: position 22,228,404 of record OZ007582.1, read on the forward strand.
GTTGGCAAAGATGTGTCCTGCCAACCCTGGGGTTGGCTTGGTCAACCACAGGAATACAGTGTCACTTGTGCCAAGACTAACCTAGGCAGTGGTTTAAGAGAGAGAGAGAAAAAAAAAAAGTTCAAAAGTCTAGTCGATTTTAATTAAGGACGTAATATTCACTATGCCTTCATTTCCATGTTACACCTTATCAGACAGTGTGTCCAGGACATTTTAATTGAACAAATTTGGTGTAGTATGCTTTCATTTTCTGACACATTATTTTCGTGTCCAGAAGGACTATGGATGAAGTCAGCATGCTTGCCATTTCTCTGCCACTCACTAACTGCTGAATTCTTTCTTCACCACTCTACAAGCACATTTAAAAAAAAAAAATTTGAAATAACTACATGTATTGGGTCAGTGGGCCTTTTTTTTAACGTTCCTGTTTGCACAGAAAATTTCTTGAGAAATTGCAAGGGGCAGGATTATGCTGTGGCATAGCGTTGGCGGGATCATAGGCGGTTGCTCCAGGTGCAAAATTTAGGGCTGGGCAGCGAATCGCTTCCTGGTTACCCGAGCGATCCGAATGTGAAAAGCCGGTTGACCGGTTCGCGAACTGAACTTTTAACAACTGACGAAAGTAAGTCTGGTTTTCAATGCGTTTTTTTTTTTTTGGCGGCAGTTTGGGATGACCACCGCAGACAGGATGGCGTCATCGGAATGCGGCGGTGTCCCCTTTCAAGCCTGTTTAGGCGGATTGGAAAAGTCGGCCAGTAAACAAGTAATAAGTTGGTCAGATCGAAAAAAAAGTTTGCATTTTTGAAATCAGCGTATCAAAAACATCAAAGTCTACGCGTTCACATCCCGTTTTAGTGCTTTGTTTAAAAGATATCAATTTCATGAGCATTACACAATTAATAGAACCAAATCTGAAAATCGAGTTGAAAAGCGAGTCGAGTCCAATTTTTGGTTAATCGGTTTCATCCGAATATCGTTAACCGGTTCGCGAACCGGATCTTTGCTCAGGCCTAGCAAAATTTAAAAACTATCAATTTCAACCATAGATTTTCATTTATCCCACATTTTCCAAGATGTCTCAAGTTGAAATATCTCACACACGTTCTTTCACTCTTGCCTCAAATTTTGACAACCAGAAACCCGTACGCCCTAAAACCAATTGGATTTTGAAAACTTTGGCAGCAAACCAGGCAACCTAATATGTTAGATACATTCCTTATCATGCACTCATAAAAAGGTTATGAGCCCAGATAGCGTAGCAAAGCATGACACTGATAGGTCTACACTCAACTTGACTGTTATGGTTGCGGCAAATTAGCAGTAGCAGGTTAGTCTGATTAGAGTTACTGGCATTCTCCAGGAATAGCATAGCGCTGTACTGGTACTGAAACCATTCATTTAATCTAAGATGACTTGGTTCAGACCCCAAATATTGGTGCGGTTCCAAGAGAGTTCTAAAAAAATACATCTTTTTTCGGTTTCAGTTTTAGGTCGAAGTCAACCACACAATGATACATTTATTTCAATAGGCCTACAATTTAACTTTTAACAGCAGAAAAAATGGTAAAGCAAAAACAACTAAACAACAGTAAACTTACTTAGAACAACAACAACAAAAAAATACATGAAGATCTACATCCCATCTACTTGATGGGAATATAAAAATTTACGGTTTATCATTGTCTAACTCTGATTGATCTAGTCTAGCAGACTATAATTACTCCCTGTCTGCACCCATGAAATATCTAAAAATAGTTTATTTCTTTTCCAAACAATACTGTTGTGTTGTGCAAACTTGCAAAATATGCTGGTCCTCCTAATTTAACGCCTCTAAATAAGTAAATATGAACGCGAAAGTGATAGCAGACAACAAAATGTTTACAAGCGGAAGCCCCGCATTCAGGCTTATCGCAATGGGGGGCTACTTCCTGTCTGGCATCACTTTTCATTCCACCAGCGGAAGGAGTGCGCGATCTCTGACTCTGTGTTACTATATCTATGGTTTCAACTGCCAGTTGTGAAAGAAATTTCTCAAAACTTAAATTAATACATGTACATGTACAAACATATCAGAGATCTACTATGAGCTAAGAAAGACTGCGTAAACTAGCAATACTGGAGTTCAATACACGAGACTGTTGGAAGTCACTCAGACACACAGTGCTCAGAGAATGCAAACGGTCCACGGGTAGGCGGGGAAGAGGCAACATATAAATATATATAGCCTACTTGCTTTGCCCCGGGCGTTGACAACCCTCGCTACACCATTGGGACTATGTTTGGCAGTCTGTCGGCAATGGAACTTGTCGCGGGCGAAATAGTAACATTTTGGGATGCTGGTTACAAGATTTAAAAAAGCGGGGAGGGGGGGGGGGGCTACTGTGAGTATTTTGGATACATGGCCTAAATTGCCCTTTTTTTTTTTTGTTTGCCTTTCTGCCAACTTGTAGCTGGCGCAGACTGGAAACACGAGCTTCGGGCTGTGTCTTTTATTACGGAATTTCCGAGCGGCGACTGTATAACCAACATGGCCGCCGCTCGGAAAATTCCGATTCTAGTTCTATCTGCAGTAGAAATTTCTTTTTATTTGTCAAGATTGGTTGCACATGTATTAATTTCTTGGTGCGGAACCAAACTTCCGCGTTCAGTAGGCGCATCAAAATGATATCATTCAAAATTGTAGCTATGCTGAAGCGTCGGTCGCTACCGTAAACCTACAATGGCGGATGGTTCATGACCTTTCGCTGTTTTGTGACGTCACACAAGGGGATAATCTAGTCTGGGTATTTTATTAGTCGGTGGTAATTACTAACAAAATGCCCTAACAAATTACGTTGCAATAGTTGCATGCCAGTTTGGGGAACCCAACAAAGTCAGGTGAATAGGTACGAAACAAACTTAGCTGCCACACTATTTGGTCTCTTATCTAGTACAAAAATGGAGTTAGATTACATAATATAGGTGAAAGCGTAGGTAACTAGCATGATCGCCTTTATATCGCCATAAGCTGCATAATGCTGGATTCTTGGCCAATCCCGTACGTAATAAATTCAACTGGGAAACTCTGGGGTTAACTGGCATGATCAAATGCCTTTGGCAAGTCGTACATAATGTATCAATATTTTATTTTCATTTTGAATTCATTTTTTCCTTCTGAATTTGTGTATGTACATCTATCTCTGTATGTATTGTTTTTAATAACTAATGATGGTCTCTACAAAATACAAGAGGTTTCTTGTTGTTGTTTAACATTTCACTCAATTCAACTGGGTGCCAAACTTTAATGCAACGCCCATTTTTTTTGTCAGTGTAAATCTGATCCTCTTAGCTAAAATCGCAAGGCCAGGTCATGTACCCACAAGTGAAATCCTTCATCCACAGATCCCCAACTTCAGCGTTTTCTGCAATCAAAACGGTGGCTCAAATGAGTCACAGGAAATCACTCCAAAAAAAAATAAAAAATCACACCAAACACCGTCAAAAGAAGGAGACACAATTCAAACAGAAGTTTAAAAACAAAAAACAACCAAACCCAAGGTCCACTAGAGAAGCAAAACAAAATTTAATCTAATTAATCACACCTTCTGAAATCCAGACTCAAATAATACGTGACTTCATGAAATAGGCCTACGTCATGGAGAAGACAAAAAGTTCTACATGTAACTCTGTGGGCTGTAGCTAGGGGACCGTAGACCAAACTTGCATAGAACAAACAATTTTATTGCCCCAACCGTAAAAGGGACAGATTTTCATTAGTCTCGTTTCCCTTAATTACGGATAACACTAATAACAGATCTTGTTCATGCGGTTATACGAACTTTTTTTTTTTCAGTGATAACCTTAACCCTATTTTACACACGGCGTCTGACACACCGCAGGCACTTACTTTTGTCATCATAACGTCCCCCAACTGAATGTAAAACAGGGTTAAATGCCGGCACGAGAAAAGTCTAAAACTGGCCAGCTTAACAACCAGAGTTTGACAACAGACTTTTCTTTTCCTTTCCTATAATATAGTATAAAATCAGGCTCTTCGCAACAGTGCTGTTTATGGCAGGGCCCCAGCAGTATAGGCCTACTCCCGTGATACACGACCATTCATCAAGCCAATGACAGTTGAGATGCACCGCTGTGATGGTCTCTTTCTCCTCTCTCCCTTTCCCCTCCCCCACCCCACTCCTCACGCGCCCCCACCCCCTTTCCCGACCATCACATGACACCCGTTACGCTAACCCCCCAAAAGTGAAAGCAAGGATGCTTGAAAGTGCCGCGGACTAATATTTCGTCATACCCAGCGTGACACTTTCACCAATTTTACTTCCTTCCTGACTTGTATTTGTAATAGACACTATGAGAGGTGACGCATTGCCAGTAAAACTTCCGCTTTCCGACAAAAACTGGGTACAACCACAGACTTAGAAACAATAATTCGAAGGTTGGCACCCACAATGTTTTATGTGCAAAACAGTCGAATTGAGAAAAACGAGTTTGAAATACTGTAATTTTAATGAAAATTCAAATGATTGCAATAACCTCAACATGATCACATGAATACATATTACAGCTGTACATGTAGTTTCATTAGATTATGAAATACGGTCTCGTGTCTTGGATATCAGATCTACATGCATTTATGAGCAATGAATAAAACTGGACATGACATCAAAAAAAAATAATTAATTATGGCTTAATTAAGCTCGTTGATAATCCTCGAATCATTAGCTTAGCGGTTTTCAACATTATCCGAGTCATGGGGCCCCCATTTAGAAAAATCTACAAACTCCCGCCAAGTTTTCCCCATCTCTATGATCTTGCAAAGACCCAAATGCACAGAAAACCAAGTACACACCATAAATGTAAAGAAATACCCCAGCTTTGTTGATGCTCTGATTACCCACTAGCATCACGTACACCAAACTGATTTGTACAGGCCGGTTTCTGTAGGGTTGGTAGGATTCCCAATGTCAAACCAACATCGGCACAATGTCGAATCTAGCGGATCTACATAGGAACTATGTTGTATTCACGAAATGATAACTAAATGCGTCGTTTCTGAAACGGAGGAATATTTTACAGATTTACACCAAAATCCGTTTTCCTGTGGAAACACTTTTCCATGGAACCACCCATGAAATATAATCCGTTTCCGCTAATAAAACCCGAACAATTTCAATTATCAAGGAGATTGGACGCTGTCACTTGGCAAGGAAAATAAAAAAAACAAGATAAAGATTTTGAGACGGCTGGATCACCAACTGCAACGTCTTTCAGCAGACCATCAAGTGAAGGGTCAGGACATGAGTGTTTTACTACGTGTTCCTATCTCCATTTTCTGTTTCTTCTGCCCTCAGGTAAGTCTGACCATGACACATATCATTATATTAACGCGCGCTCTCACACACACACACACACGCACACACATCCAGAGCAGGGCTATCTCAACATCGTTATGGGCCCCTAGGCAAAGCAATACGCTGCTGCCCCCTGTTTAAAAAAAAACCCATGTAAATTTGCATGCATGGGGCCCCCTAAACCCTTGGGACCCTGAGCAACTGCTCGATGTTCCAATGCGTTAAGACGGCTCTGACAGGGAGGGAAAACACCTGTGAAGTCACAAGATGGTGAACCCACACGAGCAACAAGACAAGACGCTGTTCAGTTTTCTTTTATTCATTTTGGCAATAATAATAATATTAACAATGTTGTTTTTTCTTTGAAATTATTAATTCCTTGTTTCAGATACTCTTTTCAGGTTTTCTAGTCTGGCAACAGATGGTGTTTTTATTATGAAAGTTTGCGTATACTTTCTTTCCTTTTTCAGTCTTTTAGAATTTACTGCATAGTTGCTTTTGGACGGCTCCACCGGGATTCAGCACTTGTATCGGGTTATCCGGATACTTGGATCCATATTCAATCAGACAGTAGATATCCCATACTCACTGATGTACCGGTATCTCCTCAGTAACTGATACCGACAAAAACAAGGGCCGGTGCCTTATGGATCCGTAATTGCGTACATGTAATTTGGTCGGAGGCTGCGAGCTGATTCACTAGTATTGCTTATTATCCATTCAATGCATTACGAAACCTTAAACATTTTTATGCATATTTTGAGTTGAGAAAAAAAAATTGGGGATTTCTGAAAATCTTCATCTTCAACATGAAGCAGACTCTTTTCCCATCCTTTGCTTCTGGTTTTTACGGAAATATTTGGTTTGGCAAAATTTAAAAAAAAAAAAAATCATCTGCAGGCTATATAATGCCGCTTCAACTTGAAGTAAGGGGCAGTGTCTTTTCTTTAAAAAAAAATTATTATTAGTAGTAGATGTAGTAGTTGCGTTATTATTTTTCGTTTCATTTGACAGAACCAGAAGAGAGATGATCGGTGCTCTGGTGTTGATGTGTGGATTGGCCAGTGGAATCCAGGCCACTGCTAACGTATGTCCCGTGCCAGAAGAACACAGCGGGAAACCCTACACTGTCCAATGCTCGGGGACAGCACCACATGGCGACATGTAAGATTTCCATCATAAATAAATATTATACTAGCTGAACTACTCGGCAATGCTCGGGCTAAACTCTTACCCCCTTCTCCTCCCCTTCTCTTATACCTTCTCATCCCATTCCCCCTCCTTTCCCAGCCCAGTGCTTTCTCTTCCCCTTCCCCTCTTCGAAGCTCCTACTCCCCCGTCCTCCTCCACTTCTCACCCCAGCATATGGCCATTGGAACGGCGATGTCCATCATAAGACCTAGATATTCTAAAACTTCAGGTGGCATTTTGCACAGACTACTTGACTGTTTTATTTGAAACACATGTACTTACGTTTATATAACCCAATAACTTACCCTGCTTTTCTTCAAAGCTTTTCTAAAAGTTCACAACCACAATTTGAAATGCCCAAGTACGCTCTCCAGAATTCCCTAACCTCATGACGTACGCTTTTCATACGCCGCAGGCAATATCATTTTCCCTCATGCAGCGTACACACAATGTGGATGGCCGTGTTTTCGTGTGTACGGAAACGGAAACGACAACGGCAATGTCAAAAATCCACCAAGCAGTAAAAAGAAAGAGTGTTTTCATGTGTACGGAAACTGAGTTTCTGTAAGCCTGAAAACATTCTATTTCACTACTTGAATGGTGTTTGACGTTTCCGTTGCCGCCTCCGTTTCTGTACACATGAAAACCCAGCTTAAGTGTTTTCCTGTTTCAGTGTATTTGTCTCATAACGCTGGACATTACAGCAAAATAAACTACATCTTGTCGTTGTTTTTATGGTTGTTCTTGTAGCAACATTTCTATAATAACATTAATTTAGTGACTCTAGGTGGCCGGAAATGAAGTTGTGAAAAAGCTCTGAGGTGGCTGTGGTTGAAGTGGGCAGCAGAAATGTTGTAGTTGTGGCCTTGTTGTTGTTGCAGTGGCAGTGGGTTTGAGTTTGAGTCTGGGTTTTATGGCGCGTCGGCATGACAACGGCCACTTTGCGCCTTTTACGGTCTATTTGGGTACTTCATTTGTGTTTGGTATTCACAGCTTCATCAATTTAAATTTCACAAGTTATTGAATAAAATAGTTACGTATAAATTTTGTTACATTGGTATAAGTCTTAAAAGTTGTTTTGTGGCAGTGGCAGTGATAGTAAGGCGCGCCAGCTACCGCAGTGGGTCTAGCGGCGAGTATGAATAAGGGCATTTAATCGTTCAAAGTAATAAGGCAATATCTCGATAAAGTCAAATCCCACGTACGGTGGCGGACACAGGCTTCATAATTATATCCGCTGGTCTTATTATGAAACCCTACAAGTGAGAAGAGCCGTGTCCTACAAGTGTGAAGAGCCGTGTCCTTATTGGAGGGAAAAAATTGCATGTTTTACTTGAAATGTATTCCTCATTTAACATTCAAGATCCCGAACCCATTTCTGCTTGTGGGAAAACTCTGATTTGGTGAGAATTTATTCTTGAGGGCTTATTTTTGGGGTTTTCATGATCATTTGGTTGATTTGGTGTATATTGTGGAAATTACGCAAAAACAACTTTTCTCGCCTTGAGTTCTTGTGAGAACTGCAGTCGAGTGATACATTTTTTGTAGCAGTGGTGATACATGGAGCCTAGAGGATTAAATACATTTTTTGCCATATAAATAAACATTTGGAATATTGTACCCCCTTTTGATCATAAAATAACAATATTAATAATTAAAATTCCACTCGGAGGTTCATAAAAGTTCGGGCTGGTTACAGCGCTGAATTGTTTTTTTTATCCCCATATATTTTCTAATCTACAAGTAGATTTTTACACCCCCACTGAATTTGTTGTTTTTAACTTGAAAACAAATATTTGAATATTTTCAATCTCACAATTGGCAGCTATGTCAGCTGGCAAACGATCCATCCGTCTTCAGAAGTTGCTCATCTCATATCTTGCTTCCGGAACGCAAGTTGCCATAGCCAGGACCAAAATTACAAAGCCAGCATCAACATCAGCGACAACTCCTTTCTCAGTCAGATCACCATTGTCAATGTTACGTCATCCCTCAGACAGCAGAAGCTCCGATGTGTTGGACCCAGAGGGAATGACATCATCACCTGTGCACTTCGACTTCGCCGCACCCCGGAACACGCGAGCTGTCAGGTCCTCACAGAAGGGTCTGGTGTGAAAATCAGCTGCCGTGCTTACCCGGTCTTTCCTGGCATTCGCTGTCACGCAGAAGTGGTCGACGGTGACAGTGAAGTGACCACGATTAAGCCAGACTTAATCAACTACAGCAAAGGAAAGGTTGAAATTGGCGACGAAGAAGATTTTGATCATGTGTGTAATGTCTCGGTCTCAAACAAGTACAAGTATCGTGTTACTATGACTTACGACCAAATGGGTGATGAGCCTGCACTGACACAGATGTCCTTCCAAAATGGGAAATTGATCTACGAGAATCCTGAAGTGGTTCTCAAACCTGTCACTGGTGGCAACAACTGCCAAGATCGCCACATCACCCTGAGGTGTATTGGTTTGGCATTCCCTGCCAATCCATTGTATACCTGGTCCGTTAACAATCTGACCCTTCATGAATACACGAGCGAAGAGCTGACCATTCCACTGCCCAACACCACTACCCGGACGACAGTGGTGTGTCAAGTGAAAGCAACCACTGAACACGGCCGGCAAATAGTCGAATCGGAGTCATACTTTCTGCCACCAGCACCAAAGTTCCTAAACAAACAGGGAAAGCTTTTAGCCGTCCAGGAGTCGCACATAGGGACTGAAGAAATACTGACTTGTCAAGTCAATGGCGACAGTGCAGAAGTAGAGTCCATGTCTGTGCAATGTTATGATGAAACTCGAACCAAGACACTGGTGGATGTTAAGGCAGACAAGTCAGAAATTTCTTTCTTTGTTTTTGGCACTCTTGCGTTCCATAAAGGCATCTGTGTTTGCACTGCTCTCCATAACCACTTATGTAACAATATAATGGCTACCATCTACGTCACTCCACCCCAGAGACAGGACACAAATCTCTTTAAGGAGATATGCGCTTATCGATGTGGAAATGACAATATTACCTGTCAGCATACAGAAGCTGCATCCAACAGTTCCTTGATAATGAATGTCGTATACATCGGTTTGGGTATCGTAGGATGTGTAGTAATACTCATCGCAATAGCCATTATATTCATGAAAAGCAAATTTGGATCCTCGTTTTTGTCAGACAAATTCGCCAGAAAGGTCAGCAAACACCAGTATGAGTACATCGGGTCTAGAAATACTAGGATCAGCCGGGGTAGCTTTCAGACGTATTCCCCTTACAACATAATGACTCGAGTCTTGTATGATGATGGTGACTCGGAGAGCAGACCTACGGACACCCACTATGCGACCATCTCCTTAGAATACCCAGATGCTGCACTTTTACCGTCACCACCACCACCGCCACCATCCCAAGAAGAAGTTCCCTACACAGAAATTATCGACGAGCCCCCACAGCTTCCTGAAACTCACACTGCCACATTACCATACACAAAACGCCCCAACCAAACTGTACATTCTCCAAGAAGACCTTGTCTTCAAAGACTCTCCAAATCCATGACCACTTTCTCCAAAGAAAATATCGCTGTGGAAATGGCACATGGTCAAGGTTTTGGACACCATGACGACTCACCAGGTTCGTTTATCCACAAACGCAAAATTAATCAAGCCTACTACAATACCGTTGGAGGAGATAGAGAGTCCATGTTCGGTACCTTGTGAATGGCATCTTATGGGGGCTATCCATAAAGTACACACATTTCATTCGGCGATTTTTAAATTTACCCCCTCTCCTTGTCTGCATTTTATAAGCTTAGCTACCCCCCCCCCCTTTGTATGAGCATATAATAATTAGAATAGCGAATGTCCTTGTCCATGCCTGAGTAGCATTTTGCATCTCTTTTTTTTTCATTTGACCGTTTCATTAGAACACAGTTTTTATATAATCCTACAGCTAAAGCTCTTACTTTCTTTAAAATAATAATGATAATATTACACATGTAATATTAGTAAAACCAGTCTTGTAACTTCATTATCTTAACTGAAAAGCTTAACTGCACCATCAAGAACACGGGGCACTGTAAACTTCTTTTTCACTGCCAGAAATAAATTTCGTATTGCCACTTTTTACACAGTTGTTGACAAAGTAGAAACTCAGATGAGCAGGAAGGAGAGGTTCAATTACATTGGAGACCAAAACTTTTGATATCAATTACACTGGAGATCTATACTTTTGATATTAATTTATGTTGGGAATTCATACTTTTGACATCAACTACAATGGGAATCTATACTTTTGATATGATTACATTGAAGATCTATAATTTTGATACTCATTTATGTTGGGAATCTATACTTTTGATATCAATTACATTGGGAATCTATACTTTTGGTATCAATTTATGTTGGGAATTTATACTTTTGATATCAATTCACTGAGAATCTATACTTTTGATATCAATATCATTGGCGATCAATACTTTTGATATCTACATGTGGAATCTATTCTTTCAAGATTGAGATCAATCACACTGGCATCTTTCGAGCCTGATAGTGATACAAAAATCCGTCATTGTTAATGTCAGTAATATCAAGAATCTTCAAATTTTGCAGTGACACTCACATAATATGTTATCTGATCTGACACTCACATAATATGTTATCTGATCTTGCAGAATCTCAGCGATATTTCTTGTGGTTTTTGCTTGAGAAATGCAAGATGTACCTTTGAATCATGTGACAGTAAATCATAGTCGCAAACATCTGACCCCACAGCCCCAAAGCATTTGTACTATAGAAACTTAAAAACCTGCTTCTATTTTTGTTGATGTTACTTTGTTTTTTCAATAATTTACTATATGCATGGAAAAATCACTAAATCCAAAATTGTTTCTTATGCTTTCTTTTGCTTTAAAAAATAAATCATTTTATTTCTCAAAGTGGCTGCATTGTCTATGGAGAACCTTTTCAGAAACACTTAAGGAATACCTCGTTATACACATTGTGATATGCAAATGCGGTGTGAAATTACTGTGATTGGTGCCAAATATGCAATAAAAGAAATGATTTATAAATTAAAGGAACAAACTAACACAGGTAGTTGGCATGTCAACGTAAAATATGACTAAGATTGCATCTTGTGTTGATATTCTTGTGCCCGCATATTTTTACACACTTTGTCAACATTAATTTTCTCAAGTACTGTGAAAGCCAAAGGGATAAATAATGGTTCAAATACATTTAGCACCAGTGACCTAGAGTAAGGAATTGTCAGGGTAATTTAATGCAGCGTGCAGGACTGCAACAGGGTATTTCATCTGCTCTGATCATGAACACACAGTCTAACATGCAGTATAAAATACCATACTTGAGATTTCTTGCAGAATGACATGAAAATATTGTTCGACCCTAGACAACCTCTTCCAGTGTTCGAAATAAACAAATAAACACAAAGATGTAAACAAACTGCACCATTCAACAATCAAAATACCTTTTCCATTACATTGCAAAAAAATACAAATAAAACAAAAACAAACAATAAAATGAAAATTATCTGCCAAAATCTCAACCACAATTAATGGCAACAAAGCTGAAAAAACACTTACAATTACGTCCCCTTGTTCAGGTGCCAATCCAGCCAGCGAAGCTGAAAAAATGTGATGAAAACAATCATTCACAACTCAATTTTTTTTACCCCAATGCTTCCTGACACAAACAAACAGTTGTCACTTCAATTTCAGCCCAATACGTGGACCATCTGGTCAAATAGGTATTTGAGCCAGATGGAGATTATGGAATCACATTTCATTTAGGCATTTGATTCAAGGAAAATGCATTGTACACACACAGAAGAGACAGTGGGGAATCCTAGCAACCAAAACCATTTCTTTGCTGCGTTTTTGTTTTTCGTAATGTGCAAAAACGGATCAGGTTTATCTGTTGCACAGACTGTTTTTTACCCAGCTGAATGAATAGCCAATCTTACCTGGGTTGTCCCCAACAAAAGCAGCAACAATACATTCAGGGTTGAAGCCAAACCTCGAGACCAAGTACTTGGACACTTTACCCTGTCAAACATACATAACATCATTTCTATGGATGTATGTTTATATGTGTTAGATTGCTATAAAGCATTGTCACATTACTCCCATTATTGGAGCCTGTGCATTTCTGCAGCTCTTAATAATTTACTCATGGTGTGCGCACTGGACAGTCTGTTTTGTGAACATGCAGTTTTGAATATCTTTCGCAGCAAAAACACTGACAGGAAAAGGTAGGAACGTTAGATATCACAAAACTGATTTTCACTCACATTCTGCCCATAACCTTTTCAAATCACTCTGCTCATGCATTTTCATCTTCCCTCTGAATGCTCTTACTTCATAGCACTTATTCGCTGTAGACAGACAACTTTGGTGTACAGTACAAAATCCATAAAAATCTTCAAATAAACCTACAAGTTGGCAGTAATATCAGTGTACTGGTTTTTAGAATTGTAGACAGGAATACAACATGTTTTGTACATAAACATACATTGTAAGGTGTGCAATGTGAACTTCATAAACTCAGGGTTTGAGAGGCAGGACACAAAAGATTGAGCAAAGAGCCACTCAACTACAGCACGCAATATATCCATCGGCTGTAAAGTAGGGAACTCAGGCATTGAATGAAGCGATGTGAAAAGGTTAAAGCTGACTCATGATATAGGCTACCTTCCCGGCCTGGGTAATGGGTACTGAGGTTCCCGGTTGGGTTAAAGGAACATTCAACATTTCTTACCCCTAGAAGAAAGTCTTATGGAAATAATTTACTGATTGTGCTGCACTTGGTGTTGAGGATTTAACATACACATATTACGGATATTATCTAATGACTGTGCTGTGCTTGGAGTTCAGGTTTTGACAAACAAATACATGTATGGAAATAATTTAATGAATGTGCTGCACTTGGAGTTAAGGATTCCACAAACAAATGTTAGGGAAATAATTTAATGACTGTGCTGTACTTGGAGTTGAGGATTTCACGTACAAATATTAATGAAATAATTTGATGAATATGCTACGCTTGGAGTTGAGGGCTTAACAAACAAACTATTAATCAAATAATTTAACGGACACAGAATAATTTACAACAAAAAAACAACAACCAAACACCCGATTCTTGTTACTGCATGTAAACGAGTCACCAGATCTAAAATGTCAGCAGATTTCATATGAATTCCAGACACCCAGTCAAACCTGCTTTGATGAATGAATTATAACAACGACAGTGCAATGACAGTGAAAAAGACTGCGTGCTGAAAAAAAACATGGACAGATGTTTTACTCACAATGTTCTCTGTTGAATGTACTGGAGGTCCCAACTTAGTAGCCAGGTCCATACCACAGGCCTGAGACAAGAAAAGATAAAGAATTGTAACGACTAACGTTTTGATGCCTATACATTTATCAGTACAGTAGTCTCCGTCTAAGAACTCGCCGCCTTAGAACCCGATCCGCCTTAGAACCCGCTATTGCCGTGAAACCGAATTTTTTCACTGTAATTTACATGCGTAAGAACCCGCTCGGAAACGAAAAATCCGCTTAAGAACCCGGCATTTGACCGTGAGACAAGCACACTTTTACGTAAAATGTCCATATTAAACACAAAATTCTCTTTCAAGTAGACGGAATAGAACAAGCCACACAGTACAGTGAAAGAGAACGGGTGGAGGGAAGGTAGGGGGAGGCGAACCGTACAAAGGATGGAGCCCAGTTACGTCTTTCGTGTGCAAGCAGGCCACTCCTAGACTAAATTAGCATAGTCATTACCTAACATCTATTGTTGTCTGACTCGAGGGACAGAATTTTATGCGTAATTGACCACGTGCTTGGTTTGCATGGCACATGTACATGTACTAAGGGCTGTCTGTGGTTATCACACAGGTATTACAGGTCTCAATGGACCCCATATTGTATCCGCCTAAGTGCCCGGTCCGCCTAAGAACCCGCTTTTTCTGTCTCCCGTTGACCGGGTTCTTAGACGGAGACTACTGTACTACAAAAATTGTCACAACCAAGAAAAAAAAGAACAGGTTTATATTTCTTTTTTCCATGTAGTAAATATCAGTTTCAAATAAGATTTTAAAAATCCCATGACTAACAGGTAATGATAATCATCTAACCACAACCGGAAACAATAGGAATGTTAGATAAAAACATGGTGCGGAAAAAGTAAGGATCAACTTTAAAAATTATCCTGGCTGAGCATAGTACAAGTATACACCCCAAATTTTATTCACCCATCCCAAATAACTTATCTTTATTAAGGAATTTAGGTGAAAACAGCATGTTCATAGGTATTGTGGTTATCCCATAGTTCTCAGCATAATTTTTTCAGCTAACTAGTTATGTATACAGATGATAACTCAGTTAAGTATGTAAAAACTAAGACATGATTTTGGACAACTCAAATTCCCATGGTTCCACATCAGTCTCACACCTCAAGACATGTGGGTGACCAGTTACGTGACCAAATGTCCAGCAGGTTCATTCCTGTGCCATCACTGTGGTCGATGGGTGCATAGTCACCAATGAACAGACTGGCGGCAAAACTGCTGACCAATGATATCCTCTGAAAGTAAGAATGGAAAATCTGAAGATTTTGTTCAAAACAGAATTTCTCTCAGAAATATATGAGACAAAAATAATTAACCCCAGCCCTGCGAAAGGCCACTATAGTGGCTCCTGCCTGCAACCCAGGAAGCACGTCGGGCCACTTTATTGCTCCTCTCTTTGTCACCGTGATCCTGCATGAGGCCACTTTTGTGACTTAGTGACACAGAGTCTCTTGTTGGTTTACTTGGCAGCTACCACTGATTTGTTTTTTTCATGTTAATTTCATTTGTTTATCACCCCTACTATATCTAATAAAATGGTATCATCCGCTAACCCTCATTAGGATGAAATGTGAAAACTATTCGTCATACTCAATAGGCTGACAGTCAGACGTATGATCTGGGAAAATCTAAGCAAAACTGTTGACTTTGGGAAATAAAAAGAAGGGAGCAATGTGCTTATTTGATAAGCCATTCTATGCGATGCATAGTAATTAATTCCCGTTATACCTGGAAAAATATACAAGGAGTCTGTCGGCAGGTTTTTCATGAGGGAAAAATGGGAGAAAATGTCTGACTTTGTTGTGGGTTATTGTCTTTATTTGATGTGGTATTTAGAGAGCTACATTCTGTTGCTCTGGTTAAACAGTGTTAAGTATGGTACATTGTATGTGTGTGCTCTACAAGCTGGCAATCAGATCTCTTACCAAAGTCATTAAGATGGTTGTACTGACCAAAAAAAAAGAACCAAATAATGGAAACTGAGCCTTAAAACAGTGCAGGAGAAAGAGGAGAATGCCATGACACATATATAGTTAATACAAGTTAAGATGGTTTAAAAATAATTTGTTCTGCGAGACAATATACGGCCTAACTTACAGTCAAGAACTTACAGACTTGGGAAAAAGGTTAAAACATGTTTTAAATGGCATGTAAATGCAGAAAATTCTTTCTTTTCAGCCTTCTTTCTAAAAATAAAACTTATTGCATCTCATCACAAGTAGTTTATCTAGATATCTCACTTAGGATTTATCCAACACATTTTTGTTATTTCGTACTCAAGTAAACATGGCGAACATGTATGTTCAAAATGTCCAACGTGATCTGCCTATCAAGGTTTGTGGCAACACAAAAGTGACTGGCTGGCCACTACCTAGCCCCATACTGGCTGTTACATGGATTAGTTCACTAAAACCTGGGACCAGGGTTAACTAGATGAACTACTCTGTCCCCGCGGGAATTACGTGTCCGGCACAGCCGCGTATTTTCCCGTGAGCCGCAACGCGGCCGTGTAATCTCAACTTTTTTCCGGAACATTTTTTTTTTCATTTTGGGCTGCAGTCTAGGCCTGGAAGTTAATATTTTACGATATTCCGAACCTACGAAAAGACGACTATAACTGGAGTGATTTCCCTCAGGTTTAGGCTAGTCATAGCAGTGTAGATAGGGTTCACTTCCGCGAGATCACAAAACTGGGTTGTTGCGGTAAACAAGAAATTGAAGAATTGAAAGAGACCTTCTTCAGCAAAGATAGTGTGCATATCTATTTACTGTGGTTTGTTCATATTTTTGGGCTGAGTGAAACTATTTAAAACCGTTTGTAAGCTCCTACGCCCCATGGAAATGCACAAACGGATTTTGTTTAGCGCAGCGACCTACTTTCCGCTCCATGCTAACAGTGGTTTCGCAGAGCCTCCTGTGTCTCGCAGTACAAATCGACCAATAGCGAACCCTCTCTATATATCTATACTGGTCACAGATTATCGAGTTTTCTTTGTTCTCAAACTCAAAGCGCAATCCATGATTCCTATCGTCAACACAGTCATTCATCATCGATCTTCATTTACTAGTGTAGCCTCATTACGGTACCTCCATATATTGATCAACTTAACAATCTTTATATCTGTGAAATTTTCTGTTTTTTATACATGTATTACGGTACTTATTTAGATCTGCATTCCTGCGATAGTGTTCAGATACGAGATAGAGCCATTTTTAACCAGGTCTATTCACTGGTGGCTGCCAAGATAGATAAGTCTGTGGATAGGCAGCCAGGACTTCCTTTTCTGCGTGATGTGCAGTTTTTTAACCCAACAAAACTGGTGCTGTTGCCTTCACATGCATCCGCACTACCAGGGGTTCCACGCTGATGGAGGTACCGGCTTGTGAGTTAAAGCACTACAGAGAGGATTTGGGGCCTGCAGCACTACGGAATGCGCCACCTTTTGGGGTTGATCTCCAGCTATTCTGGAAAGGTGTTTATCATGATGTCCCTACATTGGCACAGCTTGCTCTCCGGTCCATGTTCTCAACAACCAACTATGTAAATGCGGAACGCAGTTTCAGCCTCTACAATCTGATTCACAGCGAGAGGAGGAGAAGCCTGGGGGAGGACACCATTGTGAAACTGTTATTTCTATTTTATAACATTAACAACTTTGCCGGTCGTGATTTTTTTGAGTAATGTTTTTTTTTCCATTAAAATGCGAATGATATATCCAGGTAGTCAGTTCTTTTGGTTTTAATTCAATGGTGTGTTATTATTAAGCCTTTTTCGGTCAGATAGTTAAATTATAGGTCTTATCCATAGGTCGCATAATTTGGGGTTTTGGTTTGCATAATTATGCGCATAAGTTGAAGATTTTTTTTGCATAATTCCGCGGGGACAGAATACTGCTACAACTTTCAAGGGAGGTTATGACATAAATCTCTCAAATCAATTTTTTTTGGGACATCACAAATGCCATTGAAATAGGCACGTTCTTGACGGTGAATATTGCATAATAAGCAGCATTCACAGCAAGCGTACATGCAACACCAACACCATCATTCAACCAACCTCTACTGTATGGCAAATGTAAATGCAGTTAATAAAATGCTTGGCCAATTGCTCATAAAAATCACCTCTTGGTATTCTTTATGCTCGTTCAATTGTCATGTGCCTGGCCACTAGTTCAACTTGTGTTTGGGTGCATTCAGTTTGGCATCACTGTTTTAGCATTCCATAATTTCATCCAGTCCAGCATATTGGCTGAATTACCAGTATGAAGGGGGTTTATTTCTATTCTCAGTTGTTTTATTCTTATGCATGGCACTGCGCAAGAGAGTGGTATTTGTAACTTGTGTACAAATGTGAAATGATCCTGGTATGTACCAAGAGTTTTATCAGTTAAAATTTACATCTTCGATTTATGTACTTCAACTGTCCTTGATCAAGTATCACAATCAGTTCCACGTCTGATCTGAAACCCAATTAAATATCACTCACATGAGATTAAATTGTTGAATAAATTAAATGGCCCGCAAAAAATCAGAGATCAGAACAACTCACCTCAGTGTTACCATAAGCTGCTCTTTGAGTCTGAAAGAGTTTCATGATTTGGGAACCTGTGAATCTTTCATATGCCCTGGACCCTGTCACATTAGCTAGCTCCTGTAAAAAAAGATGTAATAGGTCTTAAGTCAACAACTGCTGCAAACTGTACATTTAAAGTCTACCATCAAATCTTTACTAGGAATTTTTATATTCAGACCAGAAAACACAAACACAGATGGAGTCAGTATTGAGAAATTCTAATCTGAAAAGATCATTAATTCAAACAATAAGACAGAGGCAACTGAAATTTCTAGGACGCATCTGTTGTTTCAGGAGCCTCGAACATCTAGCAGACACAGGGAAGATCGAAAGCAGGAAAAGCAGGGGTAGACAGAAAAAAAACGTTCACTGACAGTCTTAATTCAAAGGGCAACAAATAAACATCACAACAACAAACAACTCCTTCTTGTGGCTGGCTGATGACAGATCCGGGTGGAGAGCCATGACCGCCAATGTCTGTTCCAGAGGGGGCAAATGATGATGATGATGATGCTCAGCTGATAAGCCAAAAAAACAAATCTTTGCAAGTATACATGCTCAGCCATCATGCACTGGGGGGCGGGCGTGCATCACAATTTTTAGTGACATACATGTAACTAACCAATTCACATAATGTCCGTAAGCACGGCGCGATTGTGAAATTAATGACTAAGTAAGTCCATACATACTTCACAATCAAGGAAATTCAATTTATAAACAATGAAACAAAACTTACTCACACATTCTAGAACTATGTAATTGAATCAATTCACCTGTGGTCCTCCCAGTTTCTCCTCTAGCAGTTTGCACTGTGCCCGAGTGCTTGAGTCCATCCACACTGGAGAATTTTCTACACTGAAGCAATCCTACAGAAAGTTGGCAGGTGCAAATTATGATAAATGTATTATATGACATATTCAGTCCATGCAATGATGTTCTCAGACTTGAAATTTTGTGAATTTTCCTATAATTGTTATCATTATATGCAAACAGAAAAATCAATAAACTCCACTGGTCAGTCACTGAGTGACCACAAAGTTCTGACCACTTCTCCCCACCAATGATGATCAGTTTGTATAAGATTCAATCACTCACTAAGAGTCTGTGGTGATTAGGTTGCATAAGGCTCAATCATTTGTAAATTAAATGCCACTGGCTCTACGCGAGTTTGAATTTTGAGTTTGGGTTTTACAGTTTATTTGGGTACATTTTCTTTATTTATGTCTCTTATTCAGAGCTGTTAAGTTTAACATATAATTAAATACATTCATATAATTTTATCACTTGGTAAAATTCTAAAAAAGTTGTTTCATATAGAGATCTGGAAAAAAATGTGTAAACGAGTAATAAAGTTATAACATCAAGTTATAGATCTAAGCCTCTTTCACAAAGGACATGATACGTTGCAGGTCCACGTCAGATAATAATTCTTTCATCGATCCACAGGCATAGTGCTTCTTCAGATATGCATGAAGTCTATACATTTAGTTAAAATACGTTTTATTGATAGTTGGCAACAGCATTCCACACATTCGGGGGGATCTTCTCCCTGAAGTAAAAAACAGTGTGTGAGGTAGGTATGACCTAGACAGAGTCTACTAAGGACAATTTCATCTCTCTGATTTTGTTGAAACGTCCACCACAACACTTAAAAATACCACACACTGACTTTAACCCCGCTGGGTGAGTAACAAACATGCATTGTATGATCTAATCACTGGAGCATTGAATTTTCATTCACCACTGCATGGGTTAAGTGTTAGTTCACATTAAACCATTGAATGGAAGGCATTTTGACTGTCACATGAATTGACACTCATCAATTTCAAACTGATATTAATATTTTGTAATGGAGCAAGAGGGTGAACATCTAAGCACCTAAAACTTTGTGACTATGTGACCAAAAATGATGAAACTTTGTACACTGCCTCAAGTTTTGATGCTCATTCAAGTAGACACATTCATTTTGGACAAAATTCAGTAATTATTATATATATTTTTTTTTTTGCCTCAAAATAAAGAGATGCATTTTGTTTGAGTAAAAATATGATCGGAAAGTTCGTTCTTCACCACTCTTTAAAGCACACAAACATGGAATATAACCAAGAATATATCACATTTTTTGTAAAACTACACACTTCATTTCCCACTTAGATTACAATATTGGGACACAATCAAGTAAATATTAAACTGTCTATGTGTATTTCTTCCTCTTTTTGAATCGGTGTCATATTCATCTTCCTGTGTAAACTACACTGACATAGATTACCTTATCCAAAACTTCCGGAACATGTAAAAACTGATTTAAAATTGTCAGATCGATGTGAAAATATTCTATATGTATATGTTTTTTTAGAAAATTATTTGATGATGAATAAAGCGGGTGTTTCACAGAATAAGGCACTGAGCACCAGGTGATGTGTTTCAGTTACAGAACACTGAGCACTTGAGGGTTAAGTTCTCAAAAATTTCATACCTTGAGCTGCTCAAAGAGGGTTTTGTCTGCCTGAAGACCAGTCAGGACGGCGCGGGATCCTTTCTTCCAGTAAACACTGCCATGTTGCTGGCAAGACAAAGAAACCATGATAAGTCCGTCATCCCTTCCATATTTACCATTCTTTGCATGAAATTTAGTTTATATATAATATATATACATCCCTATGGTTCCTCCCTAGATTCATTTAATGCTCACTGGCAGGATAATCTTCCGGGAAAAAATATTGTAAATTCTCAATCAGCCTGAAAAAAATTCTGATATTTCATTCCGGAGACAAGAATTTGTTACTTGATAATCATTCAAACAGTTAACCCTGCTAATTGCTTGGAGATTCAAGATTAATTTTGACTTCATTTCCCATAATGAAGAGAAAATGGAAAAACATGCGGAGGCCCTGAAACTAAAGCCACGGGACATGAAATTACATACTGCTTTATCTTATCTCGTTGTTTTTTTTAAAAAATAAGATAAGACAATAATATGACAGAGCATAGTGTATTTTACCATTCTTATGGAAGTTTTGGAGGTCTCTCACCTCTCATAGTAGATTTTGAAGAAATAAAAAGTTGTTCTCGATACACGATGGAGTTTAAAAATCTACAAAATTTATTTTGCACACGAGTTTCTCAAAGTGTGTGCAATAGTAGGAAGGCAACAATCAAAATTAACAGAATGAAAACATCAAATTTAAATGAGGCTCGATGACCACTTTGTTCAACCCACCTGGCCTGCTCCAGAAACAGCACAAACTCGCTGAAAGGGAAATTCTGCAGCTTGCATTTTCTCCAAGAGAAGATCAAAAGCCTTGACCCACATCTTAGTGGGTGTGGTGATGGTCACATGATCATCCTGTATATGCACTCCTCCATGGGTACTGTCATGAAAAAAATTGAAATGCATAACAAATTTTTCAATCAATATTTTCATTCATTTTTATTTGGTGCCACATAAGTAGAAGTAAATTCTGGATGAATTGTATTACTTCTGACTCTTGCATAATTCATTTCTCACATCTCAGAAGTGAATGTTTAAGAAGAACATCAATACAGAACATGGTATTCTGCATGGATTGTGAGAAAGGAACTATAAATTTCTGTTAAAAGTATTACATCAGATTTTCATATACATAATTACAGTAAGTATATGGACCTAAATATTCAAACCTAACTGAATAAAATTTGGTTTTCAAGAAAAGGGCAGCATTCATATGTAAGACTTTCCAATTGTATTAGAACTGAGGAATAATCCACAAGAAATGTTGTAAGCTTACCTAAATTCAGGCAGGTCAGCATCAAACTGCACGAAGCCATCATAAACAACATTCAATGTGTCTGTCACAGCCAGTGCTTTAATCTGGAAATGACGATTTCAACAGCATAAACAGTCTCCTGAATGCAAGGTCATTTCACAGGTGGATTTAGACTGCAAGATGGTCAGTAAATTTGTTTATTGGTATACATTTTAATTTTACAGTTGGTCACTTTTGTGCACTTGCTTACTCTACAGATTTCTGCAGGCACTTAAAATTTAATGAGTTTCATTCATCAAGAGTGCATGGCTTAACTACCACAGTAAAAAGCATACATGGAGAGAAAAGTGTACAAATAACATATACTTTTAAATATGGTAATACATGAACATTTTTTTTCTTGTCAACAAAGTTAAAATAGATCTAGAGTACTTAAGTTGTGGGAGTGAATAAAGATATGTGTTTTATATATATATTTATAATAAATATGTATCCAATATTCAACTAGCTCTAGATCTACATCTAGATCCATTAAATATTTAAACTGTTTCATGAATTTGTCAAACAGTTCATCCACACCGCCCAGCAACCCGACAGAAATCAGACCCGTGCTAGGATCGATTGGCGCTTTTTCGGTTGTTCCCACCCCTCTCCAGTTAACGGAAGGACTTCGAATGCGTTCCATAGTCTGAGTGAAAACAATACATAGCTACCTCGGCGGCTTTCCCTGATACGTCAATCTGACTACTGCCCAGACGAACATCGGCCTACGTCCTCGATGATACAAACTGACTAGACCTTCACGTCGTTACATATCAATCTGACAATCGACTAATATAGCCTAGGTAAGTTGGGGTGGGAACTACCGAAAAAGCGCCCTAGGATTGACATTAAGTTTGCACACAGAAATGGCTAGCCTACATAGATCTGCTGGTTACCACATCATCTCGCTGTTGGTTTGATGTAGCATATATATGGAACTTACCTCAATGGCGATAAACCAATCCTTCTAACCTTGAGGATATCCTATACAAATATACGTCGGATTAATGTAGGGATGGGTTTGTGGGAGGGATGGGGGGTCTGTGAAGTTAAATTAAGCGTCTAGCGAACATGAGGAGGTAAACAAAATCGAGTGCACGTAAACGTTATGCACGTCCCTAATGCTACCTGCAGTTCACCCGTTTCACCGTAACCCAAAAATCTCGGTCTAAATCGTCCTGACTTGTATGAACAATATTAGCAGGTCGTTATGACATTCTCATTATTGTCAACGTAAGGATATAGTATATACAGCTTGGAACGCGATGAGCTCATGAAAGAGACGGGTCAAACCGGCTTCACACAGCCTCAAATTAACTCAGTAAACTTATGCAAAAAACCAGCAAAACTAAGTGCAAATGTCAGTTCCTGGCAATTTTTAGCACATCCAACATTCAAATAAGTATTTAATCGTGCTGCAAACCTGCTGGGTGCTGAAATCAAAGCCCAGATACAGCCGTTCTGAATCGCCTATCCCTGCCATGTTTGCAATTACACGGTCAAAGGTTAAGAAGTGAAAGGTTACATTATACTCTCTTATCAGCTGTGAAACCTTTGACCCCTGATAACCTTCATCACGTTAATCGTTTCGCGATTCTATTCGGTGTATTCCTTACGATAATCAGTCGACTTGAGCACAATCACCCACTAAAGTGACAAGACGGCGGTGTGGGGGGGAGGGGGGGGGGTGGGGTAAATGTTTGAATGATTATGGAAGTGAAGACAATGTCTCCAAGAATTACATACAATATGATGGGATCAAAAGGAAAGTGCATGCAGGTACATAGCACTGGCCTGGTGTGGAATTCTTCTCGGGTTTCAACAAATTTTAAAATTGAAGAAAATCTGATCAAGAATTTTATAGGTAAATAACTGAGCTAGTGCTAATGGGTTGTACATTTTCAGAAATTTTCTGCATATCCTGCTCACTTTTGCAGTCATGCATTATTTAACAGTTTTTACTGGATGTTTTGATCATTCAGCACCTGCCCCTAAAGCTGAGCATAATGAGCATGTCAGTTTGTGTCAGTGGGTTTTTTGTTTTTTTTTCTTTATCACTCTTTGGGCTTCCATTGTTTCAGGCAAATTGCCTTTTATCGGCTTCCACCCATGCTATCATCTTAACCACTGCCACACATTTACGTCCAAGGTTTAGATATTATATTTTTATATGCTAAGTTGGAAGGGTTTTTTTACTTGTGCAGAATAAGTGAATCATGAAACTGACAGTGACAGGACATAAGATTTCCATGCTTGAGCAGAGCCCAAGAGTATCAGCTTGAGGTTTTCTTTCCAATACACTAGTAATTAATTTTGCCATTACTTAAGGTTAGTAAGTCTTTACCAAGGGATGATTTTTATGGTCCACAATAGATGCAGAATATTATTTGTTGTCAGCTCTTCATACAGGCAAATACTTTCTGTGGTATGATCAGTGAACTTCAAATTTTGTATACATGTACATATGCACTGACAATCACCTTACTGAAAGTACACTTTTCTTATTTGTATTGTATGCACTTTTGGCATCATCATTGGGTTTGGCCATGTACTAGCTACCTAGATTCTACGTAACCTCTAGGGTGGGATGGTCGTCCACCCTGTTTAATACCTGTAAGGTCCGTGCTTCGATTATTATTTATCGATTGCTGTAGGCTATCAAGCGGGCTTAGCCACCTTAATTGCTTCGTATGGTTTGGTTCTGCGCTCTAGGGCTGTATGTACATGTATGTATATTAATTTGCATGTTATCTATGCATATGTGTTTCTAGGTTTTTATGTATGCCTTTACAGTAATTATGATCAAGCTGTTGGATTTAGCTATATCGACCACGTGGCAATGGCATTGTTGCCATAGTGTTGGGGTATCCAGCATATAATACATACATTAGTTATGTTGGAGTTCGGATCCAATGCCTCTGGCTTGAGATCTATGGGCCTCCACTATGATCATGGATACTTCGGTGTATTTTCTTACAATCTGAGTAAATTCTTGCATTTTTTGATTATATTCTAGTTCTGGAACCTTGTATTGGTTTTGATGATTAATGATGGGCTTATAGATTCTTATATAGTCACCAGTCTCACTGTTCATATGATTAAGAAGGATTCAGACGACACTTTCCCAGGTGGACTTATGAATTATCATAATGGTGGTCATCCTTGTGTGGTCCACGTAAAATAGTAATGCTTGTAAATAATATTGGCTATATAATCCATAGACTGGGTCATGCTTAATTGCCATGGGGCCTGTTAAGTATTACTTTAGAACAGTCCCTGTGTTTTGGTTAATAATCTAATCGGTAATATATATGCTTTTAGGGGCAGTTCCCTGTGCATATTGTGTCGGGGTAGCACTTGTTGGAAACTGTCATCGGGCCGTAAGGGGCACCCTGATACTTGTTTAGGATGCTGAGGAAATTACTGCTGGGTTACCTTCCCTTGCTATTTGTCATTTTTATTCTTATTAAGCCTTGGATGTTCATTATTTTCTGTATGCAATGTGTTCATGCTGTATATATAATGTTATGACGTGTGCTTATGATGCTTTATTCTTTTGTCCCTACAGCCTGAGCCGCTGTGTTAGTTTGCTTGGGTTTGCTTGGTTTGCTTTGGTTTGCTTGGGTTCTTGGTTTTGTTTGGTTTCTGTTCCCTTTTTTTCTGTGCTCTGAAATAAACGATAATACGTTTACGACCCCTATATATTATAGCAGAGTGAGTTATTTTTGTTTTTGTCACGACGACCACCAACCCATCCTTGTCGTCTGCTAACAGCAGTTATGGACTGGCCAACACCCAAAACGATTAAGGACGTGAGGTCATTTCTGGGCCTTGCCAGCTATTACCGGCGATTTGTGGAAGGATTTTCAACGATCGCTCGGCCCCTTAATGCCCTCTTTCAGCAGGTCCACGTCAAATACCCCACCCGTACTACCACTGTTAGCAGACGACAAGGATGGGTTGGTGGTCGTCGTGACAAAAACAAAAATAACTCACTCTGCTATAATATATAGGGGTCGTAAACGTATTATCGTTTATTTCAGAGCACAGAAAAAAAGGGAACAGAAACCAAACAAAACCAAGAACCCAAGCAAACCAAAGCAAACCAAGCAAACCCAAGCAAACTAACACAGCGGCTCAGGCTGTAGGGACAAAAGAATAAAGCATCATAAGTACACGTCATAACATTATATATACAGCATGAACACATTGCATACAGAAAATAATGAACATCCAAGGCTTAATAAGAATAAAAACGACAAATAGCAAGGGAAAGTAACCCAGCAGTAATTTTGGTGTCAGAAGTGGGATGAACCCACGCCGGGTGGACAATAAGACAAACATACCACTATGGCTACACATGTACATGTTTTTTATCGTTTTTTTTTTCTTTCTTCTATCACAAACAAATGGGCTATTTTCAGCTCTTGTTGGTTTGGCCAGTAGTCTTCCAGAAAAAGCAGTGAGTCATCTTGTCCGGAGGCTGTTGGCCACGTTAAACAGCTGTTTTGAGACAGAGATTAACATACGCCCAGAGCTGGCTTTGAAGTCCTTAATCCTGTGGGGCAAAACCAGTGTCATTGTTGAAGTGATTTGTGAAAGTCTGAAGAATGTCTTCCAATCAGATGTGCTACTGACAGATCAAAGCAATAAAAACCCTAGAGCTCAGAAAAAATCAATAGCCTTTGCAGCTAGCCCATCATCCCTAGACCCTAAGGATGCTTTAAATTATATACTGCAAATGATGGGCTCCGCAGAGTGTCGACCTGTCTTGCTGGGGCGTCACACTGACAGCCTGATGTCTGTGGTTGAAGTCCTGAAATGTGTGAAAGACAAAATGAGAGATTTGCTTGATGGCCAAATTAATGGGTGTTCACAGCAGGACCTGAGTTTGTACTTGGAGATTTACACTGTCTATCTGCGTGTTTCCACCTTCGTGTGCACAAGGGTGAAGGATGAGGCAGAGGAATCGTTTGAAAAAAGATGTGAATTAGCTAATGAGTCAGTCCACTCTGCTTTGACATGGAACATTAACTGCCTGATACCCCATCTGGAAAAATAGGAAGAATGTGAAAAAGTCAAAGAACTGGCCAGTCAAGTGATTGGAAAGACCATAAAGATTATTGCAAACATGTTGCTGATTTGTCCTTGTAGCCTCTTTCTGCTGGAGGAAACCACTCAGATGTGTTTGAAAATTGTCCGCAGACCATGGGACAATGAAGATTTGACATCCCAAGCACTGGCGTGCATGTTTCAGCTAACCCAGGTTTGTTTCATTTAATAAAGGCTGAATGAAATCGCCAGTTTCCATTTTAGGACAATATGCAAAAGAAATTGTGAAGGGGGGTTTATTATGGTCCAGCTTTTAAATTTTTGGTCTGTTGTTTTCATGATTTTGTTTCAAGAATGGTTCCCAGTCTTGAGGTTCAGTGCAGAAATTAAAGCTCTTATTTAAATATCTGAATTACATGGGCTTATTGATATCCACTGCTGTGAACCTTTCAACACTTGCCCATTCTATAGCACTACTTGGCCAAATTCTGGCAAGACCTTTTGAACGTATATTGTTATAACAGTTTTACCTGCATAAGAACACCTGAAATAAAATGAAAATTTCCAAAGTATTGTCTTAAGCAAGGCTTCACTCGGACAGGGTTTTTCATTCAATTCTGCCATGCAAGGTCAGGGCGACATAACTGACAGCATGGCCTTTTTTTTACTTTATTGTCTCTATGAACTTGTCTCACACATTATAATGTTTTTATTTTACGGCAGATAAACGTATCTGTTACTGAAGTAGTAGTTTCTCGTATGGCAGACTCATAAATAAAAGCATTTATATGTGACGATGCCACATGTTTTTTGTGTTTTCCCCAACTATGAAATGAGCATAATTATACGTCACTCTTCCTTTGCACGGCCAAATTGCATTTTATAAAAATCCTTCCCTCATATCCAATTCACTTCTCTCACGAACATCTGCAAACTCTTTCAACCATTAGGCAGTAGTCTGTTGCTATAAATGACAAACCAGTGTGAAATCAAGAAAAGGATATTTAGAAAATTTTGTGAAACAAGCTGGCCTTTGCATTGTTTTGAGATAGTTATAGTTCAATTATTTAATTTTTGTCACAGAAATATTAATATCAGTGTGGAGAAGCTACTTCAAACTTAGTGTTGAAAAATTTTGAACCTTCATGTTTATTGTCATTCGCCAGAAGGTGCCCCAGATCTGGGACAAAATGAGTAAAAAATAATCTGTAACATACTTTGTTTGAATAGTCAGATTTTTTACATTAATTTGATTTAGGTACGTCATTTACAAGAGACAGGGCAATCACCCAAAGATATGAGGATACGTGACTACAAGGGAGCTGCTTATGTTCTACGTAAGTTAGTGGAAGCTTATAAACAACACATCACTCAGACTTCACAGATGTCAGGCACCGGCGGTGGAACTAATGAATTATCCACAAAAGTGCCACAGATTTTAACCACCCTCAGCCTTACACTTGGTGCGTTCTTGAATGAATTGTCCAGTTACTGCAAATCCACAGATACTGTGACAGACTTGATAGGTTTCATTCTGGGTGGCATGGTGCAAGAGATGACATTGCTTGCTCAGCAATGTGCAGGAGAAGCTAAAGAATTGCCTCCATTGTCTGCTGCATTGACATCCATTGTCAATAAATCTGTTGGATTGAAGAGGTCAGTTGTGTGGACACTTAACTCTTTGTGTGCCATGAATTTTTCAACATTTGCCGACAATACAGGAAGAAAATAGGTGGGGGGGGGGGGGACAGTGGTGACTGACACAAACGTGACCAGTGGAAGAACCGATACATTGGTGACTGGCACACAAAGATTTAAGTTAATCTAGCTCAGATTGAGAGTTACTGACCTGTTATTTGTCCCTTATTCTCAGGTTGACCTATACTAAAAGTTGGTAAAAGGGTATTGAGAAAAACGGAATAATTTTTGTGCGAAAAAGAAATTCCCTACTGCAAAGTTTGATGATAGAGGTCAGTAAAGTGCAAGGCAATTGTGATATTATGCTAAAATACATAGAGTACTACTGCCCAAAGGCAGCGCGATGTAACTCACAGCAGTGAGCATGGCATTTTCCCACTTTATTGTCTCTATGAACTTTACTTGTCTCACACATAATTCTTTTATATCAGAGGCAGAGAGATGTGATCTGCTACCAAAACAGTAGTTTCTGGTGTGGCAAACCAACATTTATGATCTTTATTGTAGACTGGCTTTGCAATATAATTTTTTTTCTGTTTTTCTCAAAACTATGAAATGAGCACATATAATGTCACTCCGCCGTGCGTGGCAGAGTACAATGAGCTGTGAAATAGATTGTACTGTATTTTGTATTTGTGTTCTCCTGTCTGTGGAAATCAAAACCAACTAACAGCATGCTTTACGTTATAAGGCATGGGTTCACATGCCTCTTGAGGCATCGCTGATTGAAGTGTTTAATTAGTTGGTAGGTCTAGAGCAGTGGTTCCCAATCTTTTCTAAGCCTCGCATCCCTAGAAAACTTCTGATATATTATATTCTGACACCTTACAAAAATAATAACTGGTTTAAAGATGACATGTACAAGGTAATTTTAACACAATTTTTCCAAATCCCAAGTTTTTGCATCCCTGGTCTAGAGTCATGGAAAAGAAGTGGTTTTTAAGGGGGGCCTACCATGGCCTTGGAAAAATAAACACTTCACTGTCTTGAAGGTACAGGCTTTCTTTTATTGTGTTATTGTATAATGCATAATAGTTATTACTCACGTTCAGGTCAGTCTCCTTTGCTTAATCCCACTGACATGGGTTGCATCATCAGCATGCTAGGTCTGCGGATGTAAGCGTTGTTATTCCAGACCTGACTTAAACTAAATCTATCTAATTTAAGCTAAACTTCTGGAGAAAAAAAATTGACCAGCCATGACCGCAAATTTCCAGAACTTTAATTTATAACTTCATTTCTCATCTTGGTATTTTCAGGCAATTTCTTCAAGAACTTCAGAGATCTGTTACAAATGGTGAAATAAAGGACATCCGTGAAATGAGCAGTGTTGTGTCTTTTCTGGCAGCACTGAATACAAGTAATTTATGTGTTTTCAATGCCATATGGCAGAAAAAATCCAGTAGAAAGAAAAAAGGGAAAAAACCAGCCTGGTGATCCAAGCATACGGTGTTAACTTAAACAGAAGGGCCTGTAATATTGCCATGTTTACATGACTCTGGGCGTTAATCAAGAGCATTTCTTAAGGCATTTCTTTCAGTATCATGTGATGTAGATTCTCTGAAAACTTTGCCACATATGTACTATTTATACACTTTTGGAAAGTAGACATCAACACTCATTAGAGGCACAGTGAATCAGAAAAGCATATTTTCCTCATTCCACAGGAATAATTTCTTTCTTCAACCACTGACCAAATTATGCCACAAAGATCCCCAAATTGGTAATTAAGTCACAATTTGGCAGGAAAAACAGCCTTTTTCTTTTTTGACCAAGGATAATTTCAGTCAAAACCAATGCCTTGCTTGATTTGATTGTGATTCTTCTCTCTTCTATGTGTTTACAAAATGGTTTTCATGCATAAAATGCCTCAATTAGATAAAAATTTGACTCCGGTTTGACCTGTTGGATCAAATAGGAGACAAATACATGTTTTTGTTCTGTTGCCTCAATGGCTTTGTTTGTTTGCTTAGTTTATCTAACTTTGCAATTTTGTTTTGACAGGAGAAAGGAAAAAATCAGATGTCCCGCAACCCGTATTTGTGAGTGTTAAAGATGCTTTGTCCAAACTGCCTGTTACAATAGATGAAGATGTCTTCAGGTGAGTTACCCTAGATTTTTAAAAGACAGCTTTCTGTATATGTAAAAGAAGGAATGTCATGAGGCATACCATGTAAAAATGCATGGAATGTGAATATACGAGAAAAGGCAGCTGTAAATCTTGAAAAGTATGGATAAGCAAATATCCAGTAGTACGTATACAATATATGTATGTCTGTACATATATTAACCTTCTGAGAGGAGAGCAGTGCCATCAGAGTTAAATTTGAAATTGCCATCTCGCCTTAATATAATAATATTGCCATCTATGTCAATTTTGGTAGTTTAGGATTAGGGACCGTTCACAAACCGTGTGGACAAATTTTGACCATTTTTGGGACCCCCCCTCCCCCCCCTGTGTATGTCCATGGTACCGATATGAAAACACATTGCGAAACACCACATGCTAATATTTCTTTAACCTTTATTGTTCCTGAAAATATGATGTAAAATTTTGATCTAGATCTAGAATTAGAACATTCTTACCTTTAATTAGGATGTTTCTTGGTTCACTTGGCAAACAAAATTTTAAAATCCATAGGGTTCACAAAATCATGTGTGAGTGTTCAAGTCTGCTTGTAAATAGTAAAAAACAAAAGGTGAATCTGACTTAACAAGTTAAGCAAAAAAGGATATATATGGCAATTTTTTCTTACTTTTCATCACTACATGTGCCACATGGACAAACTGATGCACCCCCCCCCCCCTGTGCACAGAGTGTGGACATTTTACAAACCCCCCCTCCCCCCCTAGCTGTCCACATGGTTTGTGAACGGTCCCTTATGGCTACCACATTGCTTATGGTTCAATCTTTGTATATAAGTATTCTTACAAAATGTGTATTGACATATGTAATAGTTTTATAATTATTATTAGAAACATTTTCGCCCTGTGTAAGAAATTGCACTCTGACCAAAACATTGAAAAGCTCTTCTGAAAAAAAGGAAATTATTGATACCCGAGTATGTGAGACGATGAAAATGGACATATTATTCATGTACATATATTCTTCTTCTTTTAAACTGCAGTCCAGTTGACCATTTAGGACACCACTGATAATTTGGCAACCAATTCCCACCACCCCTCTGTCCTCTGACTTTCTCAGGGAGTTGCTGAGGTTCATACCCGACCACTCACTGATGTTGTCTTCCCATCTCTTTCTCTGTCTACCTCTCATCCTCTCTTCTTGTACCGTGCTTCTTGCGGGATTGTTTTTCAGTGTCCTGTCAATCTTGTGACTTGTGCGTGACACAACAGATCTGTCAAATGTCCGTTAATTCACAGTTCTGCCATATATATGTGATCTGTGAAGTGTCATGGTGTTTCCAATAAGTTGTGTTCTTTCTTTGGAAATCATAACATACTATATGTGTCAGTTTGCCTTCATAAGGCATGGCTTTACGCGTCACTTGCAGCTTTCTTTATTGAAGTGGCTATTTATTTGGCATGTCTGCATACAAGTGAAACATGTCTCCCCATCTCTCTTTTCTGGCACATCATTGTGCAGTCTCAGGCCAGTTGGATTATCCAAGATCAACCCCTTATGTATACTGACTTGTTTTTTTCTACGTTTCCTCAGACTTGTAATGTTATTAATTCAGTGGATGAAAAGCCATGATTTAATACTCATTACTGGATTTGCAAAGTACTTTCAGGTTGTTTTTTTTCAAAATATTAAAAACAGTATTTAGCTAGCTACTGATGTCCCTGGAGATGGCATATTTTGGACGTCACAGGGTACCAATTCGTCTTGTCAGAGCTGAAGGCACTAAGGGCTAATAACACTACATGCAGCTATGTTTTATGCCAAACATAATGCATGTAATTTTTTATTGCTCAATATGTTCACAAAGACCTGAAAGATGAACAGGACAAACAGCTTACAAAGTGAATTTCCCATGCCATAAATATCAACTGTTGAAGTGAATAAATTGGGCTCCTATATGTTATACATGTATTGCATTTATCATCATGGACATAGGGCATTCACTTTAGTCATTTTCATAACTTTTTCAGAAAACATGATTTGCTTCCATCAATAACACTTTCTGTGCAATAAATTACCATGTTAACTCTAAAGACAAAAGAACTCGTATTTCAAATCAGTGACAGTGGCACTAAAGATAATTTTAGCAGCCTTGAGAAACAATGGCTACTCTTATGGAATATCATCAGTGTCAAGACCAAATGTTGTTAAAGGGAAATAACTTAATCCATACGACCAAGAGGTGAATATGTATAACATGTGAAGTACGTCATTGTAGATAAGGTCAAGGACGGAAACGACCGTGGGTTTTGATGACGCCATTTTATTATTTTAAGTTGAACAACAGGAAGGGGAGATAAACAGTAGTATGCTAATAAATTATGATACAGGAAGTTTGCACCCATGAACAGAAATCTTTGTATATTGATAATTGTAAGAAAAGTAAAAGTAGACATGTATATTGGTGGCTAGTAAATAGTTAAATAAAAGCCGTCAAGGTTTAGAGGGAAGATTAGCGCCCCAGTTGTAATTTGTAGAGGGAAGTATGTTTTGCTTACGTCATTGAGGGTAAAAGGGCTAACCAATGAGGGTTAGCGGAGAGATCGCGATGCAGCGCAAACCGTGCGGGCAGTACTTCTTATTTCATTCCGTACAGATTGCTCCTCTGTGAAGGTTTCAGCGCAGATCCCGCTTGAGAGGATCCACTTATAACGAACAGCATGGCTAGATGAATATCTTGTCATTAATCCATATGGCTCACTTGAATATAAACCACGCTTTTGTCTACTGTTTCTGGCCTTAGCGCCAGAACAATCGTAAGTAAGATCTGACCGAAGCTCGTGATGATTGACAGTGAATAGGGAGGCGAAAAGCATGACATTTATCCGTGGGAGAGTCATGATGAATCCACCAGGAGTGATTGCCAGTGAATGCAGGATGCAAAGTTAAACTCATCTAGAGCTGCAAATCACTGCTCCGAGGGTCCTACTGTTGCAGTCCTTCCGGGAAACCGACTACTGTAGTCGAATACTGGTACTGTCTCGGTGGGTCCTTCGTACAAGGTGCATGCGAACGAGTGGTACTAGCAGATGATCACCGTTTCGCCTATAACCATTTCGCAGCCTCCGGGCTCCGGATAAGCCCGATCCCAGGTCTGGAGAGACCCGGGGAGAATTTCTTCTTGACCGCCACGTGGTAGCAGCGGGGCAGCCCAAGCTGGGGGCTAGCTAACGGGGACGGGCTGACGGCTGACCTTCCCGAAGCCGTTAAACACTGGGAGCTTTCCGTTGCTGTAGGCAGATGGGGGCAAATTGCCTAGCAGAACGCAGTGGTGGCAGTCCCCGATTGAGGGCCGGGGACTGACCAGATCGATCCTTCGAAAAATCGTGCAGCAAGCACTACGTGACAATGACCCAAACAAGACAATGACCGCACGCTGGCGGACGAGAAAGTGAGATTCTGGTCACGACGTGATACGAATCAGTCGGTTCAGGCTGTCATCAGCCTCCATTTGCCTGAAAGGGATCCTAGCAGCAACAATTTCCCACTATACATGATGGTAAAATATGGCAAGAAGAAACGTGGGGCCGAGAAACCCAAACATAGGGAGGATGGCAGTTGCCAGGTCCCCCTACGCAAGTATGCTACTGGTGACCTGTGTCCGAATGCGAGTGTGAATGCGAGTGTGAAAACTAACAAGGGGACCCTAGCGGCGAGGGATCCCCCTGCGACACTTAACATGTTGCAGCTCAACGTCTGCGGCCTTCGCCCGAAGGTCCTGGAGCTAACTAAGCTCCTGAAATCAAAACATATCCATGTAGCTCTCCTTCAAGAGACACTACTGAATGGGAGAGGCGCGCACGTCACAGGGTATACCATATACACCTGCTCGTGTACCAAGTGCCGAGGCATTGCCACATTGGTCTGCAATGACATTACGGCTGTGAGACAGCACGCCCTGACGAGCAAAGGTGAAACTGATACCCTCACCCTTACAGTATGGAAGGACGGCGTGGCCTTTACCATCACTAACGTCTATAACCCTCTAACGGTCACCTGCGACCTAGGGTTGACAGAGGCTACCTTGAATAACACAATCATCGGAGGAGACTTCAACACACAAAGTCCTGAAATGGGGTACGCCCCAGAATCCACGAACACTGCAGGAAGAAACGTCGAAGATCTCCTCCTAAGTTCTAACCTGGTCCGGATACAATCAGCTGACTCCGCGCCCACGTGCCTGCATCGAGCAAACGGCGCGGAGAGTCGGCCCGACATTACGCTTCTATCTGCTGACCTCGTTACCAGACACAGCTACGCAGTCCTCGAGGACGTAGGTAGCAACCATCTTCCTCTCCTCGTACAAATCCAGACTAAAACAGCTAAGAAGAAGGAGAAGCGTTTAAACTGGAATTATAAACGAGGCAGATGGGAAGAGTTCAGAGAGATTTTAGGTTTAACTCTGAACGAGGTGGACCCCAACCAGGGTACTATTGACGAAGCTAACGCGGTACTGACTTCGGCCGTGCTCGCAGCTGCTAAGCGGAGTATTCCGCGAGGACTGCAGCCCCTAAATCGCTTGCCCTGGTCAAAGGAACTTGAACAGGCGGTCCGACAGCGTAAGAGGGCGAGAAGAAAAGCAAAAACGAGCACGGCGGCCAGAATCGAATATAACAGATTGACCGCAAAAGTCAAGCTGTTGTCTAGAAGCACAAAAAGGGCAAAGTGGTTAAACCTGTGCGAGTCTCTGAACGTGGACCCGAGTGGTGGCCGAGCGTGGACCGTCCTGAATCGCCTAAATGGGGGGCAAAGAGTGAAGAATGTCGCCCCGATACGGGCAAACGGGACGGTCGCGGTGACAGACCATAAGCGTGCAATCATGCTTAACCGACACTTTGCCAGTACAAATAAGAGTGGCAAAGCTACGAATACGGACAAGGGGCTCTGTAAGGTCAGGCGTCAGCTCGAACAATCGCAGGTAGACAGCGATTACGAGGGCCTTAACAGTGAGTTCACCCTAGAGGAACTGGAGAGAGCACTTGGCAAGTGTAAAAATCGTAAAGTGCCAGGCCCGGACAAAATCTCTAACGAGATGTTGCTCCAGATGGGCCCCACGGCAAAGAAATGGCTCCTAGCCTTAATAAATAGAACGTGGCACGAGAGAAAACTCCCTATTGACTGGCAAAAGGCAGTGGTGACAGCTATCCCTAAAGCAGGTAAAGATGGTACCGAACCATCACATTACAGGCCAATATCCCTTACCTCTTGCATCTGCAAAGTAGGGGAGAGGATGGTTAACTACCGGCTGGTCTTCTTGACAGACACCAGGCGGGCTTCCGTAGTGGCAGGCAGACGATGGACCAGCTTATCCGATTGACCCAAGCGGTCAATAATGGTTTCCATAGGCGGGAGCATACGATCGCTGTATTCGTCGATCTCAGATAAGGTGTACGATAAGGTGTGTAAAGGTGGGCTACTCCTTAAATTACTCAAGGTGGAGGTCAAAGGAAATCTGTACGGATGGGTAAAAGATTTCCTGCACAATCGAACAGTCCGCACTAGAGTGAACGGACAGACCTCAAGCCAACTCACCATGGAGAATGGCCTGCCGCAAGGTTCAGCGTTAAGCTGCACGCTCTTTGCAGCTTACACCAGCGACCTTACCCAGCACCTGAGATGCGAAAAAGCGATGTATGCCGATGATATGGTAATCTGGAGGACAGGAAAGCATATCCAATGGCTACAGCGAGACCTTAACCGGTGTAGCAGGCCAGATTATACCCCCGCCAGACTATACCCGGGGTTAAACTGGCCTAGCCCAGAATATCCCCCGGGGTATATTCTGGGCTAGGCCAGTTTATACCCCGGGGTTTACTTTGGGCTAGGCCAGACTATACCCCCCCAGTCCAGATTATAACCCCTACTTTTTTTTTAAAACAAGTCAAGACCGTAGTTTATTGCAACTTTAGTTTGAATTGTTCATTATCACTGTCATCAGATATCATATTGAAGCATACATTTTTGACTCTTGTAAATTATGATACATTTAAAAGGACATAAACATGCTTAAAAAGCATTGATTTACAAAAGGATTGAAAATCCATTCAAACTGATATGATTAAACTTTAACACTAATTTTACTTGTGTCCGTTGGTATTATTATTGTTCTGGTTTTTTTATAATTAGTTGACCATGAGTTAAACATGTATTGTATTTTTTTTGTTTGGCACCACTAACATATACTTAGTGGCAAGGTATGAACTAATTATAAGACTCATAAGTGTAAAGTTATTTGAATCTTATTATAATTTTTGAGAATAAGAAATGTGCTTGATATGTCGGAACAGTTAGATCTAGATATCTATATACAAAGTTACACTGATGCAGAGAGAAAGGCCAGAAAAGAATACATAGAGAAAAAAACAACAACAACATTTTAACAGCTGAACTGGCAGATGGTGCAATTCCATCATCCAGCAAACATTAAATACTTCACACAAAACTAAATACATACTAAAATTGTTTCACATAATGAATTTAACCTGTCCAGATCCACTTGAAACGTTACAGAAAGCTAACCAGTAATATACAATAATAACAATAAGAAAACCAAATCATCTTATTTACTCTTGAAAATAAAGAGAATATAATCAATATCAGAATCACCATCATCTTGGAATAATACAAAGATAAGAGGGAATATAAAAATGACCTACACATCATCCTAGAATCTATAAGCAGCAATAATATATGTAATATATGTGCAAGTACATGTTAAAAATAATGTGTTAAATCTTTTCAACTATTCAAGTAGAACTGGACTGAAAGCTTTAGCGAAGTAGCTTTGATAGTCATGTAAAATGACAGATTAAATCCACTGAGACAACAGTGCATTGCAGAAAGTAATTATAGTATGTTATGGCAAAAATTCGATGGATCATGTTGCATGAACATGTCTTGTTAGTAAATTCTTTGATAGCGTATTTGTAGAAATGTATACATTTTATGTAGCTCATGGTTTAAGGCACTGGATTAGTGTCACTCACGTTCGTTGGCATGTTGTAGTTGTTTTTGTAGTTGATTGCCATTGAGTAAAATTTGCACGGTACTGTTTGTTTGGCACTGACATACACATCCCAATGGATGAAATAATTAACGGACTCATAAAAATGAAGTCATTTTAAATTTTTTTGTGTACAAATACACAGTTGTTAAATCCCTTGGCAAGGGACGTGTTAAGCTTAGGAAGGTAAAGACGGGCAAGGTCTTTTCTTTTTTTATTTTTATTTCATTTCACTCGCGAGTGACATTCCCTTACTCACTATAAGTTATAACACATAAGTTCAGTCTTTCAAATACCTTGCAAACTAATCCAGTGTCTTAAACCGTAATGTACATGAAATGTATATCTTTCTACAAATAACCTATCAAAGAATGATACTCACTGACAAGAAATACTGTTAATGTAACATGATCCATCGAATTTTGCCTCAACATGCTATAGATCTAATTACCTTTTATAATGCACTACTTTTGTCTCAGTGGACTTACTCTGTCGGCCTACACAACTGTCAAGGCTATTTAGTATTTCACTAAAGCTTTCTGTCCAGTTCTACTTGAGTATTTGAAAAGATTTAACACGTTTTTTATATATAGTTGATACACATACATTGCTGCTTATAAATTCTAGAATGATTTGTAGGTATACGCTGCCATTTTTACACTCCCTCTCATATCTTTGCAATTTCCAAGATGATGATGACGATTCTGATATTGATATTTCTCTATATTTTCAAGAGTAAATAACATGATTTCGTGTTCTTATTGTTATCATTATTACTGGTTAGCATTCTGTAACGTTTCAAGTGGATCTGGACTGGTGGAGTTCATCAGTCGCAAACATTAAGTGCCTATTTAGTTTTATATCTGCTGGATGATGGAATTGCACTATCTGTCAGTTGGATTATCATTATTATTTTTTTCTGTGTGTTCTTTTCTGGCCTTTTCTCCCTACATCAGTGTAACAAAAAATACAATGCATGTTTTACTCATGGCCAACTAACTATCAAAATAATAATAATAATAATAATATCATCAACACTCACGAGTGAAATTAATGCTGAAGTCTAATCATGTCAGTTTGAATGGATACTCAACTCTTTTGTATATCAATGCATTTTAAGGCATGTTTGTTCCTTCTAAAATGTATCATGATTTACAGGAATCGAGGATGTAGGCCTATGTATGTACACCAAAGTAAACTAAGGCTGAAATAAACTGTTATTATTATTTTCTCTAAATTGCATTATGACTTGTTGGTGTCAAGAATGTGTTCATGTATGTCTTAATATGATATCTGATGACAGTGATGAAGAACAGGCTGAAATAAACTGTGGTCTTGACTTGTTTTTAAAGAAAAAGCAGGGGGTATAATCTGGACTGGGGGGGTATAGTCTGGCCTAACCCAAAGTAACCCCGGGGTATAAACTGGCCTAGCCCAGAATATACCCCGGGGGATATTCTGGGCTAGGCCAGTTTAACCCCGGGTATATTCTGGGCGGGGGGTATATTTTGGCCTGTTACACCGGGACCTCGCGACGCTTGCCTGCTACTGCCGATTGTGGAAGATGGAGATAAACGTCGATAAGACCGTTTATCAACTCTTCACCAACGGCAAACACGCCAAACACGCCCAGAAAGCCACCATCACTCTTAAGATCAATGGCCAGACACTCAAAAGGGAAAGCGCACCACGATACCTGGGAGTTGAACTTGACAGCAGGCTCAACTTGCAAACGCACGTCAGCAAGCTCGAGTCTGAGGCTAGGAGGCGATTAACACTGTTAAAAATGCTCGCCAGTACCAACTGGGGTGCCACTGGGAAGGTTCTCAGACAGCTATACCTAGCCTACGTCCGAGCAGGCCTAGAGTATAGCCTGCCACTGCAACCAATGGCCAGCGACCGAACGCTGTCGGCGCTGGACCGAGTTCAGAACAGCGCCTTGAGGCTCATAACAGGCTGCCTCAAAACCACTCCTACGAATGCTCTCGAAATCATGACCAATGTGGAACCACTGGCAACCAGAAGGGAAGGAAGCGTACTACAGCAGTACGAGAGGTTAAAAAGGCTCGAGCCGGACTACCTGGCGCGGGAGGTGATCGAAATCGACCCGCCACCGAGAATACTTCAGAAGAAGTCGTTCCTGGGCGAAGCCAAACGGCTAACTGAGGAGTATGGGCTAGAACAGGACAGAATGCCCCTTCGGTTATGGACGAAAGAGCCACCTCACGCCCCCCTGAAACCCCCAGTGGTCAAAACCACGTTACTAGACACAAACATGACTAAGGAGGTCAATCCCACGATTCTGAAAACGGCCGCTGGCGAAACTATGTACAGGCGACTACGAATGCGGGGTACGGAGCAATAATCTACTACTCTGACGGCACCGACACCGAAAAGATCTATGGGCCTTGCGGGGCGAACGGCTCCAACTTCGACACTGAGGCGACAGCGATTTGGAGAACACTGACTACGGTTTTCAACGGCTTTGAAAACGGAACAGTATCGCCAGAAGATATTGTTGTGTTCTCAGACTCAAGGGCCACACTGATGGCCGTCCAAACGCTCAACCACAAGCTCGAGGCACATGGCGCAGATAAAATCAGACATATCTGCCACCAGATCATAAGTGGATACGGTGTCGAGGTCCACCTCCAGTGGATCCCCGCGCA
Source organism: Onchidella celtica (assembly GCA_963931925.1). NCBI lineage: Eukaryota > Metazoa > Mollusca > Gastropoda > Systellommatophora > Onchidiidae > Onchidella > Onchidella celtica. The sequence goes on from OZ007582.1 coordinate 22,269,231, forward strand.
CATAGGAATCCGGGGCAACGAGGTTGCAGATAGCCTAGCAAAACAGGGGACCAGAGGCGAACAGCCAAAGCACCCAACGTCTTACCCAGCAGCCCGAGCCAGAATCCGCGCTCACGGACGCAGGAAATGGTTAGATCAATGGGCAAACTCGGATAAAGGACGTAGGGTGTACCATAACCAAACCAAACCAGACATCAAAGACCCGATATTGACACTAGAGCGTAAATACGCGACAATTATACAGCGTATGAGGACGGGACATGTCCAGTTGAACGCACATCTAAATCGTTTCAACCCACTCCGTGAGCCAGTATGCCGGCACTGCGGGTCCCCGCAGGAGACAGTCGAGCACATCCTGGCGGAGTGCCAAGGACTAAAACACCTCAGATCCCGCTACCTCCCAGATACCCCGACAGTCTCTAACTGCCTTTATGGGGCCGTAACACAACTAAAGAATACTGCCATATTCGCCATCGCCGTCACGAGTGAAAACTCGATCGGCCAGGGATGAGCACTCGAGAGCTGCCAATAGTATTATTGTGTGAAATACATAACTGTGAATTGTGATTGAATTGTCTGGGTGAGGCTGGGAGATACCAGCCCATCCTAGAGTTAGATCTCTGTACTTAACTGGGCCGACGTCACTTTGTCGTTGACGGGCTCGACCTATTATAAGTTTAGGCAGAAATATCGGATATGACATTATGTATCCAGAGACTGTAATTGCCATCCAATAAGCAGTCTAGATCTTAGATATATATAGAAATAGTTTAATTAGATAATTAGCGAGCACAGAAGTTAAATGATATTATAGGAAATCTAGAGCTAGACTTAGAATGAAGTATTATTGATTATGGATTTGATGCTGCCGATGTTTACCCTTACTACATAAATAGATCTAGTCGAAATTGTTAGTGTACTTAACGTAATAAAATGTGACCCTGCAGGTCTGATTAATTGAACTTTACTCAGGTTGTTCTTTAGTATTTGGCATGGTATGGAAGTTAGATTTTAGATTGAATAAATAATATAAATCATAAAACTCTCGATTATAAAAATGCAGTCGAACTAACACCCAACACAACTTTAGGATACCATCTATAAACTTAGGATGGGATTCTGACATCAGGTGGGGGGGGGGGGGGACTTTTACAATATCCCCAAGATCCCACACCCTGACAATCAGAATCCTCTCTGAATAAATATTTTTATTTTATTTAATTTTCATTTTTTTTACTTTTTTTGCACTAACGAATGAGGCTATACTCTGTGCAAGCAAAAAGTGAGGACTATTTTGTCACTGTTCCCTGAGACTGTAGTAACTCGCAAATTCAAAAATCAATTTTATACAAATTCACCTACAGTGAAAGCCGAATGATGTTGGTTACAGACTCCTAAGATGAAAAATAACTGAACAGCAAACTTTCAAAAATTCCTCATAACTAGACCAGTTATGCTAAAATGAACATTTTTTGCTTTTTCTGCAGAGTAGTCAAAACTAATTACTACAGTTTTAGGGAATGGTGACGATATGTTCATCATGTTCAAAGGTGCTTATAGTCACAAATACAGTACTGTGAGCAGTTTTTTTCAGAGATTAGCTGTTGAGAGTTCTAACTTCGCACTATAACACTTTTAACAGACTGATATTTTTGGTTATGGTCAGCGAATTAACTTTCTGATTGTCAAACATCCAGAAATTTCATTTTGCAATGGTGAATATGTGGGAATTGCTTTTCCCAATTATAGAATGATGTGAAACTTTATGTAAGCTGATCAGGCTGTGAGTAGAGAAATATATTGTACTTATAAAATTACTGATGCTTCATATTATATGCATCCCTGTGGGTGGGCTTTGCAGCTCTTGCAGTAGGTGTTTTTGGTCACAAATAGTTTGTAAGACTGATGTTCAGTTGTGATAATTCTGAAACTTGTCCATTTTACAAGAGCTGAAACAGTTGCTTCAGACACCAAAACTTTGTTTTATCACAAGGGAGAATATTGGTGAAATGTTGGAGAGTTACCATTTAGATTTTCAGCTGTTTTTTTTATTTTTTTGTGGAGTAAAATTTGTATGATGTTACAATGCAAGCTATTGGTATGACAGGATATTACAGTAGTTTTGCACTTTTCAGTAGGGGAGCCTGTGTTGTATTCTTTTCCAAAGGTGCCAGAACATTTGATGCCAAGGTTTGATAAGCTAGCTAAGTGTAGCATGAATCTGTTGGAAAATACATTATTATTATTACTACTATATTGTACATGTAATACCCTTTCACTTTTTTGTGTATCTATATTCACTACAAGCAAGAGCATGTCAGATAAGATGTACAGTAACCCTTCATGTGGTACTAGCAAAATTAGTCTCTTTGCTGTGTCTTCTAGCCAGAGCCCTTAATTATTCAGTGTTCATCTCCTCCCAAATATTATCAAGACTGATATATTTTGTATTTCTGAAACATGTATTTCATAATAAATACAGTATATCAGCTATCTTTTGTCTTATCAGACGCTGTTGGTTTTGCTTTTTATTTTATTTGAAACTGATTCTTTAATGAGTATCTGCAAATCACTAGCCCTACCATGAAATCGCATAGCTGCAGGTTACTGCTCTTTTGCCAAATACTCTGTGAACCCCTTGAAAGACATTTATATTTTCTACTATTTAAGGGGTACAGTGGATATATCTTAGCTTTTAATGTTTTTTTATACATAACTAAACATTTCTAGTAAAACACTTCTTTTCCCTCTCCTGTAAAATGAGATCCCTCACATTCGTGCAGTTCCATAACAGCGCCAGTGTCATAGTTGTTTTTAAAAAATGGAGGTGGTCATTATAAAATACGAGTAGCAAGAAAAAAATTGAGACAGTTTAGGATTTGAATAATGACAGGGATGAAAAATGTGTGTTTGTGGCCACACAAAAGACAAAATGCTAAACATCCACAGTAAAACAATTGATGTTTTGTGAGAGAAAGCATGTATTTCCATCACTGAGCAAATAAGTGGGCACAGCAGCTCATTGGAATCCATGCCTGAAAATACATTTTAATACAATTTCAACGAGCAAAAATGCCATTCAATGAAGCCATAAGCAGCAGCGCATAATTTGTGAATCAAATAAAGTGACTTTGTTAAGGAAAATGGTAATTTATGGGGTGTGGCTGTTAAGGCAGACAGTGTCACACAACATCTTCTGATTATGTGTGCAAATAAAACTCACATCAACATTTAACACATTTAATATGTAAAGATGCATTATAAAATTAGTTTGCATGAGCTAATTTTAAGCACCTATGATTGCTATTCATTGAACACATTCAATAAGTGCACAAGTATGTATTTGTACATATACAAGTATTGTAAGAATGTTAATTTCAGCTATAATGAGAGGTTTGTACCTCAATTCAAAATGCTAAAAAAAAAAATGCCATTTAATGATTTATCTTCCAGGGATACATGTACATGGTAGGAATGTGACAAAACAAAATGTTAATCTGACTGACAAAATATCAGCTGTCTCAAGAATATTTTAAAAGTTCATTTTAAAACAGAATCACTGCCTATCCATATGTGCCCTATCGCACACAATCAAAATCTAGAACTAAAAGTGGGGATTATAATGTCATCCATTTCATATACTGGTGGTTCTGAGTTATGGCTACCTCATCGCTGCCCATGGTGAGGACTATATTCGCACCAAGTGATGTACTGTTACATGTACATGTATTTTGAATAGTTTTGAAATTACAAGCAGAGATTTTTTTGCCACATGCTCGTCCTTACATGGAAAATTTCACTCTCACCAAATTTTACAAATGCTGATCTGTAAAGTGGGAAAATTGTTGACACTCTGGAGCGTGAGATGGATGACAGTAAGTGTAAGGCAGTTCTTAACATTTTCACGGTGCAGGCAGTTTTACAACTGATTGATACACTGATCGCCCACAAGGTGCGGCCACTCGCACACCCATTTGCAGCACCAGCAACCACCTGGGATAACACGTAGTTTCGTAGCAAATGCTGTTTTGGTCTTTTGTGTTTGTAAAATACAATTGTCAGTGACAATTATTCTTCTCTGCTTTCCAGTGATAGCATAAATCAAACTCTAGCTTTATCAGAAGATTTTATATGAGTTTTCAAAAACATCCCATAGTACATGTAAGTGGGTACACTGGTTATAGCCACTTTAGAGAAGGAACTGACAGTGGGCATGCGAGAGCCATGATCCCCGTGGTGTGAAAAGGTAAAATCATGAGTAATAAGTTAAGGGTTGATATTTAGTCTCATCCAATACTTCCCAAAGTGATTTCAAAAAGTGTGAATGGCTGAGAGCAGCACTGGGATTTGGGTAGAGTTTACGCAGTATGACAGGACTAACGCTAGGTGACTGTTTAGAATACATGTACAATTAACTGTATCACCAATGAGTTCACAAGATCATAACACAACAATACATCAGATGTGCAAAGGAATGGTGATTGCAAACAATCACAGCGGCTAGCAGTGGTTTAAGGTCTCTATAGCGAGTGGATCACAGTTGAGGAATTTCACACCACTTACAAAAGATATTGCTACTGTGGTTGCTGACTTGCAAGCTGCAGCATGGAATATGCCCACCACACCTCTGGTGGTATAACAGCTGCACTGCTCAACCTAAAGGGAGCAGTATGAACTAAAACTTAACTGCACTCACAGTTGAATACATGGTATCAACTATCATTTAATCATTTATATATTTTTATGTTATATCTGCACAAGATCACTTGTTGCTCTTAAAAATCAGAATTTGGCTTCTAGTTAACTCTCAACAATTGTAGACAGATGGTCTGATACATTTTTACTCTCAGTGCATTTGTGGATTCAAAGCTAGAGCATGTGTGGCCCAAAGACTGTTGAGATTTCCAACAACTGGCATACATGACCAGCTTTCAACAACAAAAACCAAAACATCCACATGCCAATGAACTGCCATTATAAGATGAAACTCAAACAGAAAACATCATTTTTTTTTTTCAATGTTGCAGGAAGATAGTATAGTAAAATTCTCCAAAACAAATACATGTACATGTACACCATATTGAAATAAGACAAAACTCACAGCTCGTGTAAAATTTGAAATGTAAAATAAAACACATAATTATAGCAACATCACTTGAGCTCCATGGCACATTGCCATCACATAACAAATTTTGGCAAATCTTCAATTAAAGCCAATAATTATGTCTGACAGCATCAAAGTAAAAAATGATGCATATTAAAGTACATATCTCCGTCCATCTCAAGTACTGGTGGATTGATAATTTTGGTGGTTTTGAGTTGTGGCTAACTTATTAATATTATTGCTCATGGTGAGATCTATGTTCTCCCAAAGTGACATCTTACTTAATATCATTCATAATTTTGAAACTACATGTATAAACAAAAATGTGTTTGCTACATGCTTTGTCTGTAAATACAAGAAATCTCAATCTCACAAATACTTGGAAGCGCTCTCCTGCAAAATGGGAGAGCTGCTTATATGCCAATACCTGAGATGGACTATGGTAGAAATTTGTAACTTATCAGAATATATGTATATGGCACAGATAGGAATTTGTAACTGATCAGAATATATGTATATGGCACAGATAGGAATTTGTAACTTATCAGAATATATGTATATGGCACAGATAGGAATTTGTAACTTATCAGAATATATGTATATGGCACAGAAAACAAAGGATTAATATTCATTAGAACACTGAAGTAATTTCATCAATCATAACACTTAACCATCACTTGCTGCTTGTTTGCGTGCATAGGCTAGGCTTCAGTATAAGATTATATGAAATATAGATAAATATAGATACTCGACTACAAAGCGGTATTTCAGGCAAAAGAATCAGAGAAATCTGAGGTGGTAGGCAATTTACATTGGAAGGGCGGTTGCATTCGGCCACATAGTGGGGAAAAGACAGTATTAATGTTTCAAAAACATTGGAGACATGAAAAAAACTTTACACATTTTGCCCCACTAAAATTGTTGAATTTCCATTTTTGTGATAACCAAAAGAAACTATTCGTCGTACAAAATTATTAATAAACCACTTTGAACTAATTAAAGATAAAGCACTTTTTTTCTTCATAAAATGATGGTTTAAAACACAAACCCAAAACGATGTAAATTTATCAACCTTATCAGTTTTCCAGTTTTTACATTTTTGGGGGGGCTTCGGTATGTTGATCCAGTGTATGCTGATCTTTTTCACTGACTGCAACTGAGGTACACAACAATTCCATGCAAGGGTAGTTTCTCTTCAAGATTTCCCAACTTTCTACTTAATTTACATCCTTGAATGTGTCCTCAACTGCCATCACTTTTTCCACACTAGGGCTGTATAATTCAGTTTTAAAAAATGTCACAGTTCTAAATCACACAAATTTAAGAAATGAATGACATCAGCTTCTAGATGAATTAATCCTTTACCAAGGTGACTATGAAAATAATACACACATATACATGTATGTAATTTTTAGTGAATAACACCCTGTAATGGTTTCTGAATGTAAAAGCCTATCTATATTTTCATAATTTTGAGAAAAGCGAATAAAACTATTTACCACCAAGTTGAAATATTTACCTTCTGTTGTTCAATGCATTATTGGGGTGTGGATTAGCACACACAAGCACATTTTTTTTTTCGCCTGAAAGTGTTGGGCTTCTCAAGAAGATGATAATATGAGGTTTCCCCTTAGGCAATTACCAAATAAAATTAAAAAAAATAATTTCTACAACCTTCATGTCAGTTGAAGTAACAAATACATACAGTTTAATACAGTTTGCATTCGCAACAGGCTAAACTGCTTTTTTTTTGCCCTACTTTAGACCTAACTCTAAGGGGGAAAAGCAAAGTGACCGTCTACTAATGCTGTAATAGTGTAATACTGCATTTGAAATGAAAGTTTGATGTTTGAGGAGCATGCATACATACTGACAGTAATTGATCAGAATCTTGTATTCAGCATTTCTGGCACTTTTGGAAAAAGACAGTATGTGCTAAGAGCCAGATTTTTCAAGAAATGCAAAACTCTCTTCAAATGATGTCCCACTTCATTCTTTGTTCAATTTCCGTGTTGTGATGATCAAAGAAACTATTGGTCACACAAAATTCTAACCCAGAAGGAAAGATAGGGTACATGTCCTATAACAAAATGATATCAAAATGTAAATTTGACCTAAATTGGGCTGTTTAGGCTTTTCTTTTACGACACGGCAGATTTATGAAAATATTACTCTAGTAAACTCATCACAGAAGAACACCTGATGTGAAAAAACTGCACACTAAAGGTTTTTGGTTTTTTTTTAATTTACTGATAACCCATTACTTTTTTCTAAATGGATTTCCACATCTGTTAGCTCAAATCTTGATAAAACAAGAAACATTTGAAATTTTGATCTTTCATAAACTATTGTCAAAATGGCTTTGGTGAGCCACAGTGGGCTTCCATAGATACATTTTCACTAGTGTTCTGTGGCTATTTCATTGGGTACATATTACATGTATTTTGGAGGTCTTTTTCTTGTAATATCAAATCTTTGATGGTTCTGACGTAAATTCACCCTCATCTTAGAATAGCAAAATGAAGTACAAATGATTGTGATGCGGAAACATTAAGTGCTCCTTCTACCAGTGATAGGACAGCAAGACTAAATTGCACTAAGAAGTGATAATTTTAAAATACTTTTCAATTTTCCTTACATGACATACCAGGCAGCCAGTGAGTTGAAGGTCATTTTCAGAGGATCACTGCCATGGGCATTTGCATCTCACTTTTCCTGGAGCTGTTGCTTTTCTTCTAGTTTCTTGGCTTGTGTTGAGTTATTTCTTCATGTTTACACACATAATGTGAATTCAAAATGAAATCATCTGCCACAAACTTTTACTATACTGTATCTCCAAAGAAGTGTTTCTTATTTCAGTACTGTAAATGGTGAGCCAAAGTTGTCTTGTGACCTAGTTTGTTTCAAATCTCTTCTCAAAGTCTCGGTAACGAGCACACAACTGTGAATAGATCTGCAAAGGAAAAAACACAACAGCACTTTTTAATTACAAATAACTGCGCTGATACAGAGGCAAAGTTTTACATTTTGGATTTATTTGGCCACAAATTGATCCCTTAGGTGTGTCTTCAGTGAGTTGAGAGATGACTGCTGGAAACTCACTTACAAGGAATAAAGTTGTGTTTGCCAAGGAAGTTATACAAAAAATGAGGGGGACAGGGAAGGAGATTATCGTTATTTTGACCCCACTGCATAATCTACATTGTTTCATAAAATCGCTTCTTGAAGTTTCTCAATTAAAAATATAAACAGATCTGAATATGGAGTGTTCGGCCATGTTGTTATTGTTCATTACCAATGAAACAATAAAAAAGCAATTGAACTGCAACACAATAAAAGTGGGGGGGGGGGGGGGGGGGGAGACACACAGGCAGGTTCTTTCTTTGCTCACAGTTAATATATCATAATAAACTGCTGCTGATTTTGTACAGTAATCATTTTCTGTACAAATGTAATAAATTAATACATGTATTATCAAAATCAAAGTATTCCAGTTCCTGCTGCTAGTTTTTCTATTACGTATCACGGAATTCTGAACTTGAGTATGAAACAGATCTCACCTTGCCATAGTTTCCTGGTTCAGCTACTAAAGTTGGGGGCTGGCCATGCTTAGCTACCTCAGAAAATGAGACTGCGCTTCCCAGAAGAGCTGGTGAGTGAGGCGTATAAGAATTTTATCTTTTCATGACCAAAATATTCAGATGGCTGCCAACCTACTACAGATGTAATCAGACTCCACAAAATATTATGACTGCTATCTGTTTGCAGAAACAAAGAGAAAACAAGGAAGACCACCCATTACATATCACGATAACATCAAGAAAGTCAGCCAGCTGGAAATAAGTGAACTAACTAGGAAAGCTAAGGACAGGATTGGGTGGAGGAGATTTTGTCGTGACATCCACTGTAGCAGCTAACATCGATGACGATGAAGCCGACAGGTGACAGGTGATCTGTTTGCACACTTAAAAATTCCTTTGCTTCTTTCATTCTTTTGCTCTGTTCCATCCATCTACACATGTATGTCATAAAAAAATCTGCTTTCCTTAGATTTTCAGGTAATGTCTAAACACTACCACACAATTTGTGCACTACCATCATATATATATTCAAATGGCACAGAAATTCATGTTGTTTATCATAATAAGTACTTTTCCCTCCCGTGCCAAGATCGATTGCAGCTGAAATACCGTAACTAGATTCCTCATGGCTGATGATGGAAATCATTAACCTTTTCAACGCTTCCACTCTGTACATGTACATCTAATTGACCTATTGTTTTATTAAGCATCCCATGTCTTACTAGATGATTATTGACTTTGACAGTGGGCAATACATGTGTCCACTTAAGAAAACTATCTGGGAGTGAGTCAGTTAAAATAACCTTCAAGAGACCAGAGAAATCTGTTCAGTGTAAACGAGGTTCACTTTAACCATTTTCAGTCATCACGATAGTATAATTTTTATGTGCATCACTGATTTATCTCCTTTATCCTGGCAACTAGAATTCCACTGGCATTTAGGAGCAGCTGTGTGTGTGCTAGTGTGTGTATGTGTCTGTGTGCACATGCATGCTTGTGTGTATAGATGGTTTTTTTTTTTTTTGTTTCTTTTTAAATTTGGTGTACTTGTTCATGTTCTTGTTTATATTATATCCAAATGAAACTGACATTGTGAAATTTTACACCAGAGCTAAGCAGTTCATTTTAAGCAAACACTGATTCTGATTACTTCAAATAATTCAGTGTTCATCAATGATAGCAAAAAAGGAAAAAAATCAAGACCAAAATATATCTTCATTTAAACCAAGTTTTCAATTTAAGCAGCTTCACACTAGACCAGTGTTTCTTAACTTTTTCTGACCCATGCCTACTTCAATTCTTATTTAAAAAAACATGCACCCCACCCATGATCGGACAAAGTCAGTATACAGTATACATCCCTACACCCCATTCTGAAGTCCCATGCCTCACCAAAATACTGCCACGCCCCACCGTGTGCCCCACCTAGAGAAACACTGCTTTAGACAGACTCCACTGTATTACACACATCGCCAACCATTTCACATACTATTACCACTTTACTCATTGTGTTCCAAAGTTTTGGTCACTTTTGTTATCCTTGATTGTGGAAACCACATTTCTGCTTATAATTTCAAAATTGTAAAAGATATAGACACATCATTTTGTAACAATGCAGATCTCACCACAAGCAACGACATGGGAGTGAAAACACCAAACCCGTCGATAAGTCTGTACATGAGATAGATGACGACCGCTAGAGATTTGTTTTGTAACTGCTGATTTTCCAACATTTTTACTCACTGTGCTTAGCTCTCAATGCACAACCCAGGCAGGCAGAGTTTGGGACATTTTTCACGTAGACTGGGGAGTTAAACACATCTGACAGAACCTGCATAAAAACAGACATTGACAATTGTATGTAATCTTATGTGCCATTGAAGAAAATTTGCATATAATAATCGCTGGCCCTGTCACGAAACCACACAAGGGCAAAGGATTTAGTTTTACAACAGAGGAAACAAAATTTATTTACTTGAAATGTATTCCTCATCTCAACCCCTTCACTGCTACATGTTTTTCCACGCTGTATGCTGAAAAATGTTTTTAAAAGTGCACAAACTTACAGGTCTCATGATTTTAATAGGATGTACGGTACAGTGTATACTGTATGTCCACAGAGCACTCACACTACCATATCTTATCATTATGCATGATGTTACGGTGTACTTCCGCAGTAGAATCAAGGGGCTTAGTGCTTTCAGAAATTTTAAGTGCAGTTTGCCTGTAACACACCTATATTTCTGGATCCACAGACATACAGAGAAATATGTTTCAGGCACAAATATAATCAAAATGCAAGCTGTAACATATCAGTATTTCTGGATCCCCAAACATACAGAAATATCCAAATTCACAACTATACTGAAATTTACTTCACACACACACGTAATCAGACTTTTAAGTGTAGTTTATGGTACCTGTAATATGCCAGTATTTCTGGACCCACCACCTGTGGCAATGACTTTAGTTCTGGGACCTGGGAACAAACAAAATATTGGTGTGCTTGCGTGAGTTTGTTTTATTTCCATTCAGTCCACACAAAACTGACTTTGTGAACTTCTACACTGGTGTTGCAAAGTTCATTCTAAGTAAAAATGATTCTGATTAGTGATAAGAAACTCCTTTGGTGAAGCGAGACAGGTGATGATCTTCACAGGATCAAAGAGTGGGTTCTTTCATTAAATGTTTCAGACTTTAACTTTCTGACATCTTCTAGAATCTCGGCCACACCAAAGTCATGACTCTCTGTGTTCGTCACCCACCTTTTTTTCCCCCCCTTCGCCAGGTTTTGGATTTGAACCAGTACCACTGGTTTTTAATGTAAGAGTCTTATCCACTCTGCCAATGTTTATCGCTGATGGCAAAGAGGGAACAGATTGGGACCAAGGCATGTGTTCATTTAAACCAAATTTTTGATTTAAGCAAATTAATTATAGAGGGACTCCACTGTACTTTCTCTGTTCACATTTCTCTTCACATCTCCTTAGAACCCCTTCAAACAACATTTCTGTCATTCAGTCACTACCATTTACCTAATTTGAAGCCAGCATTTTCAGCGTGAACTCGCCGAGCAATGAACTGACCCTCTAGCACAGCTCTAACTTCTGTCCCAGGTGGGAAAGAATCTACCTGCACAAAATATCAAAGCCATGTTATAAAACTGAAAAGTATCAGATATGTGACCTGTTACACACTAGCTGAATAAAAGTCACATTTTGATGATTTTGAATTATATGTATACATTTTCACAAAGTTGCACTATTCCTCTTTATTATGGAAAAAAAAGTACATGTATTCTGATAGGATGATTAGGACTTGAGATATTTGCTATCCACAAGGGTGGGTCACAACATCTACAAATCTGAGAAAACCGTTTTCATGACCACAGGAGTGATTTGTTGAAGGCTGTATAGAATGTTTAAAATGCTTCTAAAATCATGGTTATCACTTGAATTATAAGGCTTGAAACTTAAATCCTGTTAAATCTCAAAAGAAACTAAGTGTGACCTTTGGCTCATATCCAGTCAAACAGTTTGCTCCACTCAGTGCGACTATTATTCCATTTGCCTCTGACAGGTCTCATTAACTTTGTTTTACTTTATGCATTCATATTAATTTCACAATCCTGTATCGAACGAAAAGTTTGGGCTTCTTATCAGCTAACAATAATTATTATCTGGCCCTAACAAATCACTAGCCACAGAGCGTGACTTGCCATAGTGCTTGCTGTTAGACTCAGAAAACCTTTAGGATTAAAATGTATGAATGGAGGGGCAGGCTTTTTTTCTTCTTTGAAATGTTCAGTTTCATCTGAAAGATATTTAGGTACTTTTAAAAGGACTTATGGCAGGCAGTTTTGATTTATAACAGCTGCCCAAAATCAAAACCATGCAATGATTATTACCAAAATACAATTTTACATTAGTACACGTTTTTGAGGCCCTTTGAATTACTTTACATAAAGGTGTTTGGCAATGTGACTCACTGGTTTATTTTCTCCATCAAATCTGAACACTCCTTGTGCAAAAGGTTGTATCTCCATCACATCAAAATATACACCTGAAAGGGAAAGGTGATAACTGTTAACATTGTGAAATCTTAACTACATGATTTGCTTTGGATAGTAATTATTCAGAAAACATAGTCTATGCACCTGTGACATTGCGAAATCTTAACAATGTGATTTGCTCTGGATCATCATATAATGCAAATAACATAATTTACACACCTGTGACTTAATGAAGGTTTCCATTATCTTCAGATCACAATCTGCATAGAAAGCCACCATTATGTTATCTCGGACCCTAGGAACGCTCATAAAACACAACATCAAAGGTAACAATACTGTGAATTACTTCCACACTTTTTGGTGGATATTCCTTCATGGATAATCAAAGGTAATTTTTAACAAATCAAAAATTATGGGTCAAATCTTCAAGTACATTATTACAAATTATGAATTTTGAGGAAGCCTTCACATACATTCATGAAATGATCAAAAATTGAGCCATTTACCTGCATATGATGCTCAATACTGTGTAGCCTATTCACTTAACACTATGTCCTTTGTGCACTGCTGCAACTTTATTTTTACCCACTATCCACTGACTATAGAAGGTGAGTCAACAACATCAATGAGTTTTTTTTTTAGTTTAGAATTAGTGTTGCCCTGTAGATTTAGGGTTATTGTTAATGAGCACACGAGTAAGAATAAATAAATTGTCATAACAACTTCAATTTTGATAATGTTAGAGAATATATATTTACTATTATAAGATACATCATTGTGAGTACATCAAGAACTTTTTTTTAGAATTTTACCAATGTGTTAAAATTCTATAAATGTATTTAATTCAATGTTAAACTTAACAGCTCTGAATAAAAAACATAAATAAAAAAAATGTACCCAAATAGATTTTCAGGGGCACAAAGTGGCCGTTATTGTGCCGACACGACATATAACCCAAACTCAAACTTAAAACATCCAAATGCTTTTTTTTTTTGAAAATTTTTGTTGGCGTGGTAACTGTAGCCATCTTTAAAATAAATCAGGGTCACAAGATTTCTGATTATAAAACTGTATAAGATACAATATACTGTCTAAATTGCTTAGATTTATATCTATTTAATCGGTGGCCCTTTAACATTCAAACTGAATGAGTTTTCGTAGAGTAAAGTTCCTTGGTGGGTTGTTTTTTTTTGTGTGTTTTTTTTTACCTAAGTTGCCATTGTTTCCAGGTGGCGTTTTCTTCAACAATTGATTGAAAGTTGTCCACGATCCCCCAGCCTTCTCATCACGGATTCTCTCCCTTGTCAGTGACCCATTTTTGAAACTGCATAGAATAACAATTTTCTATACTGTACAGAAGTTGCATAAAACTTGTCCTGCAATGAAGATTCAAAACCTCAAGATTAATGATCTCAGAAGTAGAGTGAAAGAACAAAATTTCAGAAAGCCCGTAGCTGTATAAAACAACAAAATGCCTAAATTTGGTGAACTCTTTAGGATTAGGCCTACATAATTATTTGCACATTTCTCCAAATTTCGATTTTTGATTGCTATGCAAAATAAAGGTGTAATGGGTTAACCATTTTCTCCTACAACGCTCTTTCATATTCATGCATTCATACACTAGGTGAGAGAGAGAGAGGAAGAAAGAGATAGAGTGAGAGACAGAGAGAGAGAGAAGGAGAGAGAAGGACCAACTGTCTCCACCAATCACTATATGTACACACCATTACACTACAGCTTGCCACACCAGAAATAAAGGAAAACTCACCATGTCAGGGACATAAAATCGTTCTTGCTGAGAGGGTTGGCAAAGAAGTGTCCTGCCAACCCTGGGGTTGGCTTGGTCAACCACAAGAATACAGTGTCACCTGTAACAAGACTAACCTAGGCAGTGGTTTAAGAGAGAGAGAGAGAAAAAAAAGTTCAAAAGTCTAGATTAATTAAGGACATAATATTCACTATGCCTCCCTTTCCATGTTACACCTTATCAGACAGTGTGTCCAGGACATTTTAATTGAACAAATTTGGTGTAGTATGCTTTCATTTTCTGACACATTATTTTCATGTCCAGAAGGACTATGGATGAAGTCAGCATGCTTGCCATTTCTCTGCCACTCACCAACTGCTGAATTCTTTCTTCACCACTCTACAAGCACATTTAAAAAAAAAAATTTGAAATAACTACATGTATTGGGTCAGGGGCCTTTTTTTTTGGTTAACGTTCCTTTTTGCACAGAAAATTTCTTGAGAAATTGCAAGGGGCAGGATTATGCTGTGGCATAGTGTTGGCGGGATCATAGGCGGTTCCCCAGGCGCAAAATTTAGGGCTGGGCAGCGAATCGCTTCGTGGTTAACTGGTTACCCGAGCGATCTGAATGTGAAAAGCTGGTTGACCAGTTCGCGAACTGAATTTTTAACAACTGACGAAAGTAAGTCCGGTTTTCAATGCGCTTAATTTTTTTTTTTTTGGCGGCAGTTTGGGATGACCACCGCAGACAGGATGGCGTCATCGGAATGTGGCGGTGTCCCCTTTCAAGCCTGGTTAGGCGGATTGGAAAAGTCGGCCAGTAAACAAGTAATAAGTTGGTCAGATCGAAAAAAAGTTTGCATTTTTGAAATCAGCGTATCAAAAATATCAAAGTCTACACGTTCACATCCCATTTTAGTACTTTGTTTAACAGATATCAATTTCATGAGCATTACACAATTAATAGAACCAAATCTGAAAGATGAGTTGAAAAAGCGAGTCGAGTCCAATTTTTGGTTAATCGGTTTCACCCGAATATTGTTAACTGGTTCGCGAACAAGATCTTTGCTCAGGCCTAACAAAATTAAAAAACTATCAGTTTCAACTGCCAGTTGTGAAAGAAATTTCTCAAAACTTAAATTATTATATGTACATGTACAAACATATCAGAGATCTACTATGAGCTAGCTAAGAAAGACTGCGCAAACTAGCAATACTGGAGTTCAATACATGAGACTGTTAGAAGTCACTCAGAGAGTGTTAACGGTCCAGGGTAGGCGGGGAAGAGGCAACATACTGTCTTGCTTTGCCCTGGGCGCTGGCAAAGGGTACGGAAGACTGAGCCGGTTTTTCACCTGTTTTGCAACACACTGCGCAATAAGCCGCCGACCCCTGTTGGAAAACTGAGCCGGTTTTTTGTTGTAGATATCGACTGTCCAATAATCCAATAATTTTGGAAGCGCATATCCGTACAACATGTTGTACGGATATGGATAGTGGATATATCCGAACAACGCACACAATTCGATGACATAGAACACACACCGGAATACTATATTACTGACCTTGTAAATTTGCATACTTTTTAAAAATATGAATCGGTTTTGTAGCAAAACAATCCGACTTCAATTACACTGGAGATCTATACTTTTGATATTAATTTATGTTGGGAATTCATACTTTTGACATCAACTACAATGGGAATCTATACTTTTGATATGATTACATTGGGGATCTATACTTTTGATACTCATTTATGTTGGGAATCTATACTTTTGATATCGATTACATTGGGAATCTATACTTTTGGTATCAATTTATGTTGGGAATTTATACTTTTGATATCAATTCACTGAGAATCTATACTTTTGATATCAATAACATTGGCGATCAATACTTTTGATATCTACATGTGGAATCTATTCTTTCAAGATTGGGATCAATCACACTGGCATCTTTCGAGCCTGATACAAAAATCCGTCAGTGTTAATGTCAGTAATATCAAGAATCTTCAAATTTTGCAGTGACACTCACATAATATGTTATCTGATCTGACACTCACATAATATGTTATCTGATCTTGCAGAATCTCAGCGATATTTCTTGTGGTTTTTGCTTGAGAAATGCAAGATGTACTTTTGAATCATGTGACAGTAAATCATAGTCGCAAACATCTGACCCCACAGCCCCAAAGCATTTGTACTATAGAAACTTAAAAACCTGCTTCTATTTTTGTTGATGTTACTTTGTTTTTTCAATAATTTACTATATGCATGGAAAAATCACTAAATCCAAAATTGTTTCTTATACTTTCTTTTGCTTTAAAAAATAAATCATTTTATTTCTCAAAGTGGCTGCATTGTCTATGGAGAACCCTTTTCAGAAACACTTAAGGAATACCTCATTATACACATTGTGATATGCAAATGCGGTGTGAAATTACTGTGATTGGTGCCAAATATGCAATAAAAGAAATGATTTATAAATTAAAGGAACAAACTAACACAGGTAGTTGGCATGTCATCGTAAAATATGACTAAGATTGCATCTTGTGTTGATATTATTGGGCCCGCATATTTTTACACACTTTGTCAACATTAATTTTCTCAAGTACTGTGAAAGCCAAAGGGATAATGGTTCAAATACATTTAGCACCAGTGACCTAGAGTAAGGAATTGTCAGGGTAATGTTATGCAGCGTGCAGGACTGCAACAGGGCATTTCATCTGCTCTAATCATGAACACACAGTCTAACATGCAGTATAAAATACCATACTTGAGAGAAAGGCCTACATAGATTGGCAGAATCACCCAAACTGTCTCTCACAGCGCGACAGATTCAAGGACTGCCAGACCAGAGCCCAGAGAGAGCTCCGCAATATGCAAGACAGATGGTGGGACAGGAAAGCACAGGAAGTGCAGCAGTACGCTGACGCCAATAACTCCAAAATGCTGTTCAATTCCATCAAGGCCAACTATGGTCCTTCTGGGGATGGAATAGCCCCCCTGATGTCAGCTGATGGTTCAACCATGATCAAAGACAAAGAAGGTATCAGGGCAAGATGGGAGGAACACTTCCGCCAGCTGCTAAACCGGCCATCTGCAGTCGATCATGAAGCGTTGCGGCAGATACCTCAGAAGCCACTAAAAGATGACCTTGACCTCCCGCCTAGTGAAGATGAGGTCGGGACTGCCATCAAACAGATGAATTGCGGCAAAGCCCCAGGAAAAGACGGAATCCCTGCAGAACTGTACAAGACACTTGGAACTACAGCTGCCAGAGCATTCCACGACGTTCTGCTGACCATATGGGAGACAGAATGTATGCCTGCAGACCTCCGAGATGCCACTATAGTGGCATTATACAAGAACAAGGGAACGAAGGCAGACTGTGGAAATTACAGGGGGATATCCTTGCTATCTGTTGCTGGAAAGATCTTGGCCCGCATTCTCCTCAACAGACTGATTGCAAGCATCTCGGAGAACATCCTGCCTGAGGCACAGTGTGGCTTCCGTCCTGGTCGCAGCACCACAGACATGGTGTTTGCTGTAAGACAAGTCCAGGAGAAGTGCATCGAACAACAGATGGATCTATATGCAGTATTTATAGATCTGACCAAAGCATTCGACACAGTCAACAGAGAAGCCCTCTGGACCATCCTCATGAAGCTGGGCTGCCCATCCAAATTCACCACGATAATACGGCTTCTCCATGACAACATGACTGGTCAAGTCCTCTCTAACGGAGACTACACAAACTCCTTTAACATCTCTAATGGAGTTAAACAGGGCTGTGTACTTGCCCCTGTACTGTTCAACGTGTTCTTCACACAGGTCTTACTTCATGCTGTGAAAGACCTGGATCTGGGTGTGTACATCAGGTACCCCTCGGACGGATCCGTCTTTGACCTCCGACGTCTCTCCGCTCGAACTAAGACAGTTGAGAAACTCATCCTTGAAGCCTTGTTTGCGGATGACTGCGCCCTCATGGCACATAGGGAAAATCACCTCCAGGTGATTGTCGACCGCTTTGCAGAGGCATCAAGGCTCTTTGGACTGACAATCAGCCTGGACAAAACGGAGGTACTAATTCAAGCTGCCCCGAGCACAACCCGGCCCCAACCAAACATCACTATAGACGGAATCCAGCTGAAATGCGTGGAGAATTTCAAGTATCTGGGCAGCGTCATTTCAGCAGATGGATCACTGGATAAAGAGATCACTTCCAGAATCCAAAAAGGCCAGCCAAGCACTTGGAAGACTGAGAGTGAAAGTCCTCCAACAGAAAGGCATCAGACTGTCAACAAAGGTCAAGCTCTACAAAGCCGTAGTCATTTCTTCACTACTCTATGGGTGTGAAACATGGACCTTATATCGACGACACATCAAGCAACTAGAACAGTTCCATATGAGATCGCTGCGCAAGATCATGGGCATCCGTTGGCAGGACAGAATTACGAATCAAGAAGTGCTAGACAGGGCTGGCTCATCAAGTATCGAGTCAATCCTAATGAAGGCCCAACTACGTTGGACTGGCCATGTCATCAGAATGGACGACAGCCGCATCCCCAGACAGCTCATGTATGGTGAGCTTAAGCAGGGCTCACGCAGACAAGGAAGACCCAAACTGAGATACAAGGACACTCTAAAGAGCAACCTCAAATGGAGCGGCATCCAGCCACGTGAGCTCGAAACGACTGCTGCAAACAGACAGGCATGGGGGTCGCTCATCTACAGAGCGACATCTAGTTTCGAACGGGACAGGAGACAACGTCATAAAGCAGCAACGGACAGACGCCATGGAAAATCGTCTGCTGCAGCTCAAACAACAGATTACCGTTGCGATACCTGCGGGCGCCTCTGTGCATCGAGTCTAGGACTGCGAAGCCACATGCGCTCCCATCGATGAGCTCACAGACTACGTCTTCATCGGAATCGATGGACTACCAACACTTGAGATTTCTTGCAGAATGACATGAAAATATTGTTCGACCCTAGACAACCTCCTCAAGTGTTTGAAATAAACAAATAAACAAATAAACATAAAGATGTAAACAAACTGCACCATTCAACAATTAAAATACCTTTTCCATTACATTGCAAAAAAATACAAATAGAACAAAAAAAAAAAAAAATGAAAATTATCTGCCAAAATCTCAACCACAATTAATGGCAACAAAGCTGAAAAAACACTTACAATTACGTCCCCTTGTTCAGGTGCCAATCCAGCCAGCGAAGCTAAAAAAATGTGATGAAAACAATCATTCACAACTCAATTTTTTTTACCCCAATGCTTCCTGACACAAACAAACAGTTGTTACTTCAATTTCAGCCCAATATGCAAAAGTGGACCATCTGGTCAAATAGGTATTTGAGCCAGATATTTGAGCCAGATGGAGATTATGGAATCACATTTAACTCACTTAGGCATTTGATTCAAGGAAAATGCATTGTACACACACAGAAGAGACAGTGGGGAATCCTAGCAACCAAAACCATTTCTTTGCTGCGTTTTTGTTTTTCGTAATGTGCAAAAACGGATCAGGTTTATCTGTTGCACAGACTGTTTTTTACCCAGCTGAATGAATAGCCAATCTTACCTGGGTTGTCCCCAACAAAAGCAGCAACAATACATTCAGGGTTGAAGCCAAACCTCGAGACCAAGTACTTGGACACTTTACCCTGTCAAACATACATAACATCATTTCTATGGATGTATGTTTATATGTGTTAGATTGCTATAAAGCATTGTCACATTACTCCCATTATTGGAGCCTGTGCATTTCTGCAGCTCTTAATAATTTACTCAGGGTGTGCGCACTGGACAGTCTGTTTTGTGAACATGCAGTTTTGAATATCTTTCGCAGCAACAACACTGACAGGAAAAGGTAGGAACGTTAGATATCACAAAACTGATTTTCACTCACAGTCTGCCCATAACCTTTTCAAATCACTCTGCTCATGCATTTTCATCTTCCCTCTGCTCATGCATTTTCATCTTCCCTCTGAATGCTCTTACTTCATAGTACTTATTCCCTGTAGACAGACAACTTTGGTGTACAGTACAAAATCCAGAAAAATCTTCTAATAAACCTACAAGTTGGCAGTAATATCAGTGTACTGGTTTTTAGAATTGTAGACAGGAATACAACATGTTTTGTACATAAACATACATTGTAAGGTGTGCAATGTGAACTTCATAAACTCAGGGTTTGAGAGGCAGGACACAAAAGATTGAGCAAAGAGCCACTCAACTATAGCATGCAATATATCCATCGGCTGTAAAGTAGGGAACTCAGGCATTGAATGAAGTGATGTGAAAAGGTTAAAGCTGACTCATGATATAGGCTACCTTCCCAGCCTGGGTAATGGGTACTCAGGGTCCCGGTTGGGTTAAAGGAACATTCAACATTTCTTACCCCTAGAAGAAAGTCTTATGGAAATAATTTACTGATTGTGCTTCACTTGTTGTTGAGGATTTAACATACACATATTACGGATATTATCTAATGACTGTGCTGTGCTTGGAGTTCAGGATTTGACTAACAAATATGGAAATAATTTAATGAATGTGCTGCACTTGGAGTTAAGGAGTCAACAAACAAATGTTACGGAAATAATTTAATGACTGTGCTGTACTTGGAGGTGAGGATTTCACGTACAAATATTAATGAAATAATTTGATGAATATGCTATGCTTGGAGTTGAGGGCTTAACAAACAAAATATTAATCAAATAATTTAACAGACACAGAATAATTTACAACAAAAAAACAACAAACAAACACCTGGTTCTGGTTACTGAATGTAAAAGAGTCAACAGATCTAAAGTGTCAGCAGATTTCATATGAATTCCAGACACCCAGTCAAACCTGCTTTGATGAATGAATTATAACAACGACAGTGCAATGACAGTGAAAAAGACTGCGTGCTGAAAAAAAACATGGACAGATGTTTTACTCACAATGTTCTCTGTTGAATGTACTGGAGGTCCCAACTTAGTAGCCAGGTCCGTACCACAGGCCTGAGACAAGAAAAGATAAAGAATTGGTAACAACTAACATTTTGCTACCTATACATTTATCAGTACTACAAAAATTGTCATAACCAAGAAAAAAAAGAGCAGGTTTATATTTCTTTTTTCCATGTAGTAAATATCAGTTTCAAATAAGATTTTGAAAATCCCATGACAACAGGTAAAGATAATCATCTAACCATAACAGGAAACAATAGGAATGTTAGATAAAAACATGGTGCGGAAAAAATAAGGATCAACTTAAAAAATTATCCTGGCTGAGCATATTACAAGTATACACCCAAAATTTATTCACCCATCCCAAATAACTTATCTTTATTAAGGAATTTAGGTGAAAACAGCATGTTCATAGGTATTGTGGTTATCCCATAGTTCTCAGCATAATTTTTTTCAGCTAACTAGTTATGTATACAGATGATAACTCAGTTAAGTATGTAAAAACTAAGACATGATTTTGGACAACTCAAATTCCCATGGTTCCACATCAGTCTCACACCTCAAGACATGTGGGTGACCAGTTACGTGACCAAATGTCCAGCAGGTTCATTCCTGTGCCATCACTGTGGTCGATGGGTGCATAGTCACCAATGAACAGACTAGCGGCAAAACTGCTGACCAATGATATCCTCTGAAAGTAAGAATGGAAAATCTGAAGATTTTGTTCAAAACAGAATTTCTCTCAGAAATATATGAGACAAAAATAATTAACCCCAGCCCTGCGAAAGGCCACTACAGTGGCTCCTGCCTTCAACCCAGGATGCACGTCGGGCCACTTTATTACTCCTCTCTTTGTCACCGTGATCCTGCATGAGACCACTTTTGTGACTTAGTGACACAGAGTCTCCTGTTGGTTTGCTTGGCAGCTACTTTTGTTTTTTTCATGTTAATTTCATTTATTTATCACCCCTACTATATCTAATAAAATGGTATCATCCGCTAACCCTCATTAGGATGAAATGTGAAAACTATTCGTCATACTCAATAGGCTGACAGTCAGACGTATGATCTGGGAAAATCTAAGCAAAACTGTTGACTTTGGGAAATAAAAAGAGGGGAGCAATGTGCTTATTTGATAAGCCATTCTATGCATAGTAATTAATTCCCCTGTAATACCTGGAAAAATACACAAGGAGTCTGTCGGCAGGTTTTTCATAAGGGAAAAGTGGGAGAAAATGTCTGACTTTGTTGTGGGTTATTGTCTTTATTTGATGTGGTATTTAGAGAGCTACATTCTGTTGCTCTGGTTAAACAGTATTAGGTACGGTACATCGTATGTGTGTGCTCTACAAGCTGGAAATCAGATCTTTTACCAAAGTTATTAAGATGGTTGTACTGACCAAAAAAAAAAGAACCAAATAATGGAAACTGAGCCTTAAAACAGTGCAGGAGAAAGAGGGGAATGCCATGATACATATAGTTAATACAAATTAAAATGGTTTAAAAATAATTTGTTCACCTATACAATATACAGTCTAACTTACTGTCAAGAATGTACAGACTTGGGAAAAGGTTAAAACATGTTTTAAATGGCATGTAAATGCAGAAAATTTTGTTTTCAGCCTTCTTTCTAAAAATAAAACTTATTGCATCACATCACAAGTACTTTATCCAAATATCTCACTTATGATTTATCCACATATTTTTGTTATTTCATACTCAAGTAAACATGGCGAACATGTATGTTCAAAATGACCAAAGTGATCTGCCCATCAAGGTTTCTGGCAACACACAAGTGACTGGCTGGCCACTACCTAGCCCCATACTGGCTGTTACATGGATTAGTTCACTAAAACCTGGGACCAGGGTTAACTAGATGAAATACTGCTACAGCTTTCAAGGGATGTAATGACATGAATCTCTCAAATCTTTTTTTGGGGGGGGGGGGGGGGGGACATCACAAATGCCATGGAATAGTAGACACGTTCTTGACAGTAAATGTTGCATGATAACCCATCATTCAACCAGCCTCTACTGTACAGCAAAAGTAAATACAGTTAATAAAATGCTGGACCAATTGCTCATAAAAATCACCTCTTGGTATTCTTTTTGCTTGTTCAATTGACATGTGCCTGGCCACCAGTTCAACTTGTCTTTGGGTGCATTCAGTTTGGCATCACTGTTTTAGCATTCCACAATTTCATCCAGTCCAGCACATTGGCTGAATCACCAGTATGAAGGAGGTTTATTTCTATTCTCAGATTTTTTGTTCTTATGCATGGCACTGCACAAGAGAGTGGTATTTGTAACTTATATTTGTGTACAAATGTGAAATGATCCTGTACTTACTAAGAGTTTTGTTAGTTAACCAATACCCTGCGCGCTACCCGTAAAGCCCGCTGCCCCGTCAGTGACCTTACTCACGGAGAATCTTATCTGGGGTCACTGACCCGTGCCGCTAGACGATGACCACATACGCTGTCCACGTGGTTCGGTTTTTATTGAGCGGTATGAAAACATTCGCTGCTATGCCTTATCACGCTTGATAATGAATTAATCAGGAAAACCTTAGTCTGTCAGTCTCTAACCAATGATCTGACTTATGATTCCAAACTGACAGCTGTAGTTTTCGTGAGAACGAAGCATGATAACTCGCCCCGCCCTCCCAAGCCCTACACAAATGGTTTCATCCTGATTGACACATACTAATAAACCAATGTGGGGCATTTGGGGCAAAGATTATTCCAGAGCTTGTTTCTGATTGGTTCTTAGATACAGACAAATCCAGATGGTGGTCAGCTTGTGAGAAAATGAGATAATATTGCAAATTTGTTGAGCTACAGTTTGCATGTCGATGTTACATCTTTTGAAAGTGTGGGGAGAGCCTTTGAAAGCTTAGTCTTTGTGATTCCGACCAGTGGTTCACTGGTTAACATGTCCATGTCACAATGCCTTTGCTTTAGAAGAGATACAGTTGTCACGAGCAGAGTTATGGTCTTGGGGATCTAACGACTGCACGAGAGGCAGTTAACTTACACTCAGACACAAACACACAAGAAAGTATTAAATAACTAGAGTATACGTATGTCAGGCCAGCCGGGCCATATTATTACATAATATTAATATACTAAACAAAAGACAATAGAGGTATATTCAAAGCAAAAATTCTAATTACTAAACTTAACCTATCATATTCATGTAACTAAGTTCCCTATCAAAGGTAATGCAATTAATAGCCAAATGGGTATATTATAAGAAATAAGATATTAATCTAAACTAACAGTTGAGTCGCCACTGGCCAGACGCCAGGCAAACTCTCCAGCAATAATACAGATTCTCAAGGTACACTGAAGGCTAGAACAGCCCAGTACATTCAAAGCCTACAGAAGCACAAATTGGCTTGTAGGTATTTAAGCAGCTTGTAAAAGTATATATATATATATATGCAATCACTCAGTCACTATTCATTTCATCAACAAGGTGCCATATTTCTTCAATCGTATTATGGAGATAGCTTTACAATACAGAACACTCGTTCGTTGAGTGCAAGCTGTGGGTTTCTCAGACTTTCTACGAGGCTGTGGGTTTCCTCCCTATCCCTGGACTTCTATCAATTACTAGTGAAAAAGAGGAGTTACCGTTGGTCACGCCTAGCTAGTAGGCGCGAACATCATACGAGCGCAGCGTGGACTCTTAAGGTCAGTCCAACCAAAACCTTTCTTTCTATGAGCTTTCTCTCTCTAGGCTCCTTCAGTCCGATGACAATGGACTAGTCTTCGTGCCACTCAGTTCAGGTACTGGCCAACCGGAGATACTTCACGAAACGATGCTTCTCTCGTCTGTATTCAATGAATTTCAACGTTACACGATGTTTTATACTATCCAACTACCCGGCAAGGGTAGTCCGCTGGCCAAATTAGTTCAGCAATCTCAATGGCCGAAACCTCCCACCATTTTGAATGTAGGAATATAGTCTGCACTATTCTACCAGCCAGTTAACGTGCAAAACTTGTCTAGTCATAATTAACAATGTCAACTATCCCCACCTTGTCTCACCCCTACTCTATTACTTCCAATCACGAACATTAAAACCGACAAGCGTGAATCTAACAGTTTAACTTTGCAATTCCTTACTCACAAACAATAATACGCGAGGACCGTTCAAGGCCACCAGCCAATTTCTCATGGCCGTGGTGAAAAAACAACTCACGGCTCTGCGTGAGATTTAATAACACTTGACTCATGACAACAGTGAACAATAACACGGTGGTTACGTCTCAAAAAGGTCAGTGACCCGACGCCTGAAAAAAGGGCTTGCGCGTGGCGCGGTCAGCTTGACCTGGGTGACTTTTGCCGCCCGTGCGGCGTGAGTGCTTGCAAGTCAATACCGACTATTGCCGCCCCGCGCAGGGTGAGGGTTAAGATTCATATCTTCAATTTATGTACTTCAACTATCCTTGATCAAGTATCAGTTCCATATATGATCTGAAACCCAATTAAATATCACTCACATGAGATTAAATAGCTGAATAAATTTAATGACCAGAAAAACATCAGAGATCAGAACAGCTCACCTCAGTGTTATCATAAGCTGCTCTCTGAGTTTGAAAGAGTTTCATGATTTGGGAACCTGTGAATCTTTCATATGCCCTGGACCCTGTCACATTAGCTAGCTCCTGTAAAAAAAAAGGTAGTAGATCTTAAGTTAACAACTGCAGCAAACTGAACATTTAAAGTCTACCAGCAAATTTTTACTAGGAATTTTTATATTCAGACCAGAAAACACTAAGACAGATGGAGTCAGTATTGAGAAACTCTAATCTGAAAAGATCATTAATTCAAACAATAAGACAGAGGCAACTGAAATTTCTAGGACACATCTGTCACCTCAGGGGCTTCAAACATCTAGCAGTCACAGGGAAGATCGAAGGCAGGAAAAGCAGGGGTCACCTGTTGTTACGGATTCAAGGAAGGGTGTGCACTCCAATTGTAATGAATGGATTTCCTTGTTATCGTAATGGTGTGTTGGGGGTGTTGTTCGACTGCATATTTTTAATAGTAATATTGAATTTAATTCTTAACTTGCAGACCCATGCCAATTACTAAGGAACAAGTGGATAAATTCAACAACAGGGCCTGCAGGGCCACATTTTATTTACGTTAAGTTTACTAACAATTTCGTCTAGAGATCTAATATGTAGTAATGATAAATATCAGCAGCATCAATTTCATAATCAATAAATACGTCATTACAAGTCTAGCTCTAGGTTTCCTACAAAATCATTTAACTTCTGTTCTTGCTAATTATCTAAATACTAGATCTAATTATATAGAATTCTATCCCTAAAATCTGGTCTGCTTATTGTATGGCAATCAATATACTAGACTGGTATAGAGTCCAGTCTCTGGAGACATAAGGTCATCTCAGATATTTAGATCCAAAGTTACAGGTCTAGATCTTGCCCGTCGAAGTGACGTCGGCACAGTTAAATATTATATAGACTCTAGATAGGCCTATATATAATCTAGATCAAGGATGGACTGGCAACTCCCAGCCTCACCCAGACAATTCAATTACAATTAGACATCTAGACTCTATATGATTCACACATTAGTACGAGTTGCAATTCTAGAATTCACAGCTAGATCTAGTCTATGTATTTAGCATCTTGCAATGTTCAGCAAGCACTCCGGGTAGATCTATGCACCAAGTGATCAATACTCCTACTGGATAACTGTCATGCTTTCGCCTCCTATTCACTGTCAAAACATCACGAGCCTCGGTCAGATCTTACTTACGATTGTTCTGGCGCTAAGGCCAGAAACAGTAGATAAAGGCGGTGTCATATTCAATGAGCCATGGATTAGTGACAAGACATTCGTCGAGCCATGCTGTTCATAATAAATGGATTCATTCAAGCAGAATCGACGCTGAGACCATCACCCACGGAAGTCTGGCATGGAATGAATAACTAGTGCCGCCAGCCCGCTCTGCAAGCAGCACGATTTACTACGCGTTGAAGCAAGAGGAAATATAATCCCCTTAGGAAAGTGAAACTGGGGCGCTAATCTTTCGTCTAAGGCCTACTGGTTTTTATTTAACTCTTTCCTACTTCCTAATATGTATGTTTTCTTATTCTTATCAATCCACAAAGATTTCTAGACGTGGATGTTAACTTTGTCTATGCAAATTAGTTAAAAGTTAAAATTTGACACAGCAGACGACAATTCTTTAAGGCCACTCTAATAGATATTTTGGGTTTTCACAAAAGTTAAATTTTACTCCAAGGCAAGGGAAATTAATCTTGATATCTTACTCTAGGTTATATTAAATTAAGTTATTTCCCCTTGACCGTATTTGATTCTGACACCTGTCACCTGTCGGCTTCATCGTCATCGATGTTAGCTGCTACAGTGGATGTCACGACAAAATCTCCTCCACCCAATCCTGTCCTTAGCTTTCCTAGTTAGTTCACTTATTTCCAGCTGGCTGACTTTCTTGATGTTATCGTGATATGTAATGGGTGGTCTTCCTTGTTTTCTCTTTGTTTCTGTCTTTCCTTGAAGGATTGATATCATAAGGGCCGTGCTTTTGTTTCGGGCCGCGTGGCCGATGTATGCAAGTCTTCTTTTATTTATTTCAGGTGTTATTCTTCTGGTGGTGCCAAGCTGTTCTAAGATGCTTGTATTTGTTCTCCTTTCTGTCCAACTTATTCTGAGTAGCCTTCTGTAAAGCCACATTTCAGCTGCCTCCAATCTTGTTATAAGATAAGATAAGATAAGATAAGAATCACTTTATTATCCCATATGGGAAATTCGTTTTCACAGAGTGTTTAACAGCACACATGTGGTACATACATCTCACGTATCATTATAAATAAACAAACTCAATAAGTCAATAATAGACACACATGGCGTGACATGGAAAGAACCTTAATGAAATGTGGCACACATCTATCTATAAGATGACTTGCTGAGGCGAATTGCTGAAGGCAAGAATGATCTTCTGTATCTTTCCCTGTTTGCTTTCATGTGTATTATTCTGTTGCTCTTGGATGATCTAGAAACCTGATGAAACAGGGGATGGTGGCTGTCATTTAAGATGGACATGAATTTCTTCACACAAGCATTTGAGTATAGATGATTAAAACTGAAAAATGCCGTGTCTGTCATGTTGCATACTTTCTTGATGATTGTGTTGTTAAGTTTATGCTTGTCACTTTCTCTTGCATTGCCTCCCTATGCTGTAATACAATAAGTTATTATACTTTCGATGGCAGCTTTGTAGAACAGGGAAAGCAGTGTTTTATCAACATTAAAAGATCTTAATTTTCGTAAAAAGTACATTCTCTGGCTGGCTCTTGAATGGACATTTGAAATATGTGTATGCCAGTCTAGATTGTGGTGGATATATATACCCAAATATTTGTAACATTCAACTCGCTCAACCTCTTCATTATCAATGCTTAATGGTGGTAAAGGTGCCGTATTGGGAACCTGTCTGCCTTTTTGAGTGTCCAGGCTTCACAACCATATAGTAGGACTGGCCAGATCAAGCACTTAAGTATGTTCACTTTGAGGTCCGTTGGTGTGCCTCTATCCTTCCAAATGTTGTTTAGTTGAACCATTTTGTGTTTTGCCATTCCTATCCTTGTTTTTATGTCCTTTGAGCAGCTTCCATCTTGCGATTTATGTGATCCTAGGTATTTGAAATCAGTCACTTTTTCTAGTGCTGTTTTGTTTACTAGTATCTCCTGGTGTTCATGGTGCCCTGTTCCAGTATGCATGACTTTCGTTTTCTTAGCATTTAGGTGTAGGCCTGCTGTCTTGCCTGCTTCATCCACTCTGTGCAACACTCTTTTCATGCTGGTGATGTTATCTGACATAAGAGCTGTGTCATCAGCGTAGCGAAGGTTTGTGATGTTTCGGCCTCCGATCTTTATTCCCATATCTTCTATGTCTGCGTTTCTCATGATCTGCTCAGTATAAATATTGAAAAGATGAGGTGAAAGTATGCAACCCTGTCTGACTCCTTTCTCGATGTTGAAATATGGACAGTTCTCATTGTTCCATCTAATCGTTGCCTTTTGTTCGTGGTATAGTGCAGCGATGAGGGTCACAAGGTGTTTCGGGAATCCCATCTTAATCATTATATCGAACAGGTGATGGTGCCTAACGCTGTCGAACGCTTTGCTGTAGTCTATGAACGTGATGAAGCAGGGGTAGACAGAGAAAAACTTTCACTGACAGTCTTAATTCATGGACAACAAAAAATGTCATGACAACAACTCCTTCTTGAGGCTGGCTGATGACAGATCCGAGTGGAGAGCCATGACCGCCAATGTCTGTTACAGACAGGGCAACTGATGATGATGATGATGCTCAGCTGATAAGCCCAAAAAACAAATCTTTGCAAATATACATTGTCACGAGCGAGTGAGCGAGGGCCAATAAGTGAGGGGAAGGGGACTTGAAGCGTGCGTGTTGTGAGTGAGTTGAGGCTTAGACGAGGCAAGATCTGAGTAGTCAGATCACTGCAAGCCGAAAAGTCCAAGGGGACAGACGTGAAGAGAGCAGTCGGGAGTTGTTGCGTTTTCCAGTGATGACTGGTAGGTTGAACTATGATTGATAAGTATGATGATTGATGTACTATATTCTCCTATGACCATGATGTAAATAAGTTATATGTGAGGAATGTGAAAGTCATTGATTACTGTATATAGAGATGTGCGCAATGAGCGATAGATGTAAGTTAGGATCATGGATTTGTAGCGAGTCTGAGTACTGTGTAATATGGTGGAGGTGTGTTACCGTAGAGAAGTGCAGATGTATGGAGAGTGAAATGTGGACTGTTGTGTGTACGCTTGATGGTTCGTAATGAGTGGTGAAGTGGATAGTAATTGTATGGTGTTATAGAGATGTAATGTTATTCTTATAGGTGTCGGGGTCGGGCAGTGAGGCACCCGTGGTGGAGAGATTAGTGCCGGGGATAGGCCAGCATAAGGGAAATGCTTGGGTTGGGCAGAAGGCTACCCACAGGCCAGCTTGAGTGAAGCTGTCGCGCAGGACAGCGAGGGCACCTTAGTCGTGGCAGTTTGGCCACAGGCAGGGACGTATGAATTGAGATATTAATGTGATATTGAGATATTAATGTGATATTGAGATATTGAGGTGATATTGAGATATTGAGGTTAGGTTGAGCAGGAGCCAGTAAGATAGGCCGCAAGTAGTACATACCTTGATGTGAGGCTGAGGCCGGAGCATATTTAGAAAAGTAACTATCAGGTTGTGGACCCGGAGAAAGAATGAATGTTGGAATAATGACCATTGGATGGTATTTGAATTGAATAATGTAACCTATGTAATTGCACGTATATCTTTATCTTTATGTATAATAAATGTGTGAGCCTGTTTGGTTGTTCTGTTAAGTGTTATACTTGTCTGTTCGTGATTGTTGTCCTGTCATAATCAGTACATCTCCCAGTCTGGGATTTGTTACATACATGCTCAGCCATCATGCACTGGGGGGCGGGCGTGCATCACAATTTTTAGTGACATACATGTAACTAACCAATTCACATAATGTCCGTAAGCACGGCGCGATTGTGAAATTAATGACTAAGTAAGTCCATACATACTTCACAATCAAGGAAATTCAATTTATAAACAATGAAACAAAACTTACTCACACATTCTAGAACTATGTAATTGAATCAATTCACCTGTGGTCCTCCCAGTTTCTCCTCTAGCAGTTTGCACTGTGCCCGAGTGCTTGAGTCCATCCACACTGGAGAATTTTCTACACTGAAGCAATCCTACAGAAAGTTGGCAGGTGCAAATTATGATAAATGTATTATATGACATATTCAATCCATGCAATGATGTTCTCAGACTTGAAATTTTGTTAATTTTTCTATAATTGTTATCATTATATGCAAACAGAAAAATCAATAAACTCTACTGGTCAGTCACTGAGTGACCACAAAGTTCTGACCACTTCTCCCCACCAATGATGATCAGTTTGTATAAGATTCAATCACTCACTAAGAGTCTGTGGTGATTAGGTTGCATAAAGCTCAATCATTTGTAAATTAAATGCCACTGGCTCTACGTGAGTTTGAATTTTGAGTTTGGGTTTTACGGTGCGTCGGCACAACAACAGCCACTCTGCACCCGTCACAGTTTATTTGGGTACATTTTCTTTATTTATGTCTCTTATTCAGAGCTGTTAAGTTTAACATATAATTAAATACATTCATATAATTTTATCACTTGGTAAAATTCTAAAAAAGTTGTTTCGTATAGTGATCTGGAAAAAAATGTGTAAACGAGTAATAAAGTGATTAAATCAAGTTATAGATCTAAGCCTCTCTCAGAAAGGACATGATACGTTGCAGGTCCACGTCAGATAATAATTTTTTCATGGATCCACAGGCATAGTGCTTCTTCAGATATGCATGAAGTCTATACATTTAGTTAAAATACGTTTTATTGATAGTTGGCAATAGCATTCCACACATTCGGGGGGATCTTCTCCCTGAAATAAAAAACAGTGTGTGAGGTAGGTATGACCTAGACAGAATCTACTAAGGACAATTTCATCTCTCTGATTTTGTTGAAAGGTCCACCACAACACTTAAAAATACCACACACTGACTTTAAACCCGCTGGGTGAGTAACGAACTGGCATTGTATGTGTCACAAATCCCAGACTGGGAGATGTAATAATTTATGACAGGACAACAATCACGAACAAACAAGTTAACACTTAACAGAACAACCCATCAGACTCACACATTTATTAAACATAATTATACAGATAATAGCGCAATTACATACATTATATTATTGAATTTACTCCCGTACAACGGCCTTATTCCCACATGCACTCTTCCTCGGATCCACAACCCGGTAGTTACTTCCTAAAGACACTTCGGCCTCAGCCTCTCCCCTCAGGGTCTTAATAGCACATTAATAATTCACTGGCACCGCAGTCTCTCAATATCACCTTCCTATTGCCATAACACCTTAGCATTCCACTAGCACCTCAGCAGGGCAATAGCACATTATCATTTCAATAGCCCAGCACCATGGCAATAGTACATTATCATTTCAACAGCCCCTCAACATGGCAATAGTACCTTATCATTTCAATAGCCCATTAACATGGCAATAATACATTATCATTTCAATTAGCACATTCACGCTCATATCTACGTCCCTGTCCGTGGCCTGACTGCCACGACTTTATGTGCCTCTACTGTCCTGCACCGACAGCCTCACTCTTGGCCTATGTGTGGCCTCCGGCCCTATGCTGGCCTATCCCCTGTGCTCACCGAGGTGGCTCTTTGGCCCGTCCCCGACACCTACAAGAATAACATTACATTGGTATAATACCATACCATTTCTATTCACTCCACCTCTCCTTACAACCCATGAAGCGTACACACAATAGTTCACATTTCACTCACCAAACATCTTACGGTAACACACCTCCATCGTAGTACACAATACTCACTCGTGCTACAAATCCATGAACTCAACTTTTATCTATCGCACATGGCGCATATTGCTATATCCAATATCAAGGACTTCCACATTCCTCACATATACTTATTTACATCATGGTAATAGACGAATATAATACATCAATCATAATTATCAATCATCGTTTCACCTACCAGTCATCACTGGAATAAACTCTCTCACTAGTCTTCCGACTGCTCCCCTTATGTTCGCCCACTGGGCTTTCTCTTGCGTCCGCTCTTTAGGACGTTCTAACTTGCAGTGATAGTAATACAGCGCTCTCGCCTCCTTCAGACCCCCACCACTCATAACATGCACGCTTTCCCCCACTTGTCTACGTGCGTTAATTTTACTCTCCTCCTTTCGCCCCGTAATTATTAACTATCGCTTACTCCACTCGTGACATCATCGCCCACCCCAAAAAAATTAATGCAATTAATTTCAAATCGCATCAAGATGACTGTCAACGAGTGAGCGTGAGCAATACCTACATAAAAATGACCTACCAATGCCCCTAGCACATAAAATACCGGAATCAGGGGAAAATATGGGGATCAATATGCCCTGCACTATGCATATATGTATCACATCATCAATAGCTAACTAAACAGAATACCTAATACAGAATCACAACCACTCAACCTATCAAACATTCTTCATATCATATTTATAATGTCAATAATTTAAAGTCGACTCGTTCACACAGATCCTGTCAATGTTCCTGTCCTCCGATGTATAAGCTCCTGAACTCTTGCCCTAGGCTCGACTAAGGTAGTCGGCGATATGATTGCTGGTTCCTGGGATTGGTTGAATAACGAAGGTATACGGCTGCAAAGCCAATGCCCATCTAGACAAGCGTGGGCTGGACGAACGATTCTTCGACAAAAATGTCAGTGGCTTGTGGTCTGTCTGGATACAAAATTCTCGTCCCATGAGATAACGTCCCAATTTCTGGACGGACCACACAATGGCAAGACACTCACGCTCTATCACAGAATACTTTCTTTCTCTCTGCAATAACTTCCTACTGACATAACATACAGGATGGAAACATTCGTTCTTCTCCTGTAGAAGACAAGCGCCGATACCAGAGTCCGACGCATCCGTTCTGAGGATAAAATTAGATCGAAAATCGGGTAATATCAGAATGGGTGACGATGATAATGCTGTCACCAAATTATCAAATGCTGTCTGACATTCAGACGTCCACTGGACCTTATCGGGTTGTCCCTTCTTAGTAAGGTCAGTAAGAGAAGATGACAAGGAGGAAAAATTTGGAATGAACTTTCTGTAATAATTTAAAATTCCCACTAAGTTTCTGACTTGTTTCTTTGTTTTAGGGATTTGCAACCCTACTAATTTGTCAATTTTTGTTACTTCAGGTCTCTGAACACCTCTACCCACGATATGTCCTAAGAATACTATCTCTGGACGTGCCAAATCCATCTTTGCGGGTTTAGCAGTTAACCCAAAATGACGTAATCGTTTAAAAATTACTGTTAGTGTCTGAATATGATCAGACCATGTCGACGTATGACATGCTATATCGTCAAAGAATGACACGACATTTGGTATGTCCTTCAATACCAGTATGAGAATACAGATACTCTGGTCTCCCATGAAACCTCTGCAGCATATCAACATGGAAAACCTTTACTGATCCATCAATGTGGAAAGCGTAATCTACCTTCGAAACAACTCACTCAATAGCATAAGGACCTTTCCATGTCATCAATAACTTATTATGGTCCGTAGGTAATAACAACAGAACCTTGTCTCCCGGCTTAAAAATTCTCAGTTTGGATCCTCTATCTTTATAGTCTTTTTCTCTTTTTGAAGCGATAATCGAAGCTTCTTCCGCAATATTCTGACGAGGAGCCCGAGGTGTACGACCCTTATGCGTCGTCTTTTGGCACGCACTGCACGTCTTACAATATAACCGTACATCTCTGTATACTGAC
The DNA here is from genome assembly GCA_963931925.1 of Onchidella celtica. NCBI lineage: Eukaryota > Metazoa > Mollusca > Gastropoda > Systellommatophora > Onchidiidae > Onchidella > Onchidella celtica. The sequence continues at coordinate 22,304,136 of OZ007582.1, forward strand.
GGCCAATAAAAATTTTTCAGAACTCTTTGCTTGGTTCTAGCACTTCCCATATGATCCGCTAATGGAACATCATGGGCCAGACGCAATACTGTTGCGATCAGCAACGCTGGCACAACGACCTGCTTTAAAATGGATGCCCCCGTTACATACTTACGGAACAGAATGCCCGCCTGGACCACAAAGGAAGATGCCCCGTTCTTATAATTTCTCGTTTTTCCATTTCGCGCCTCCCGAAAACATGGACTCAATGATGGGTCCTCCTTTTGTAATGTCGCCAAGCGCTCTGGTGTGATATCCAGGTTGACCGCTGGCGTTGCCAAAGGTCTAACTTTACCTTTACCACCTACCTGTCGACGTGTCTCGACTGCGGCACAAAAGTCAATACCTTTTGATTGCGACCATGCCTGCACATTCTCCTCGGAAGGGGAACCTACCCGAGATACATTACCAATGATGAGCTGGGCGCCTGGAAAGCAACCAACGACTGCTTCGACTTCCCCGCTAAGGAAAGGTGTATCTATCACTATTCTTGCCATGGGTAATTTCTCTATGGCCCCTGAAAATTGGATGCACGGGACAGTCTCACCTGTAAGCTGTGAATCCCGAATGCAGTCCCTATGCACTCCCACAACGGTAGATCCTGTATCTCGTAAAACCGAGACCGGTTCGTCCCCAACAAACCCCGGATAAACCCTAAGACCACCTCCTGTATGACATGAATTTATAACGGGGATCTTTCTCCCACAAGGTAAAACACCGGAAGATAATAACTTCTCACAACTGGGACACTTAGAATACTGTCCGCCTCCATTGTCCGATGTAACACACGCAGCTGCATGGTGAAATTTATTAGGGGAACATGGACTGGAGCCACTGCGATTGTCATCCACGTTCGCCGCTATCCTACCTGCAGGGCAATTCACGCTGATGTGATCTGCTCTTCCGCAGTTCCAACACTTCGCGGCTCTACACTCGCGTGAAAAGTGACCTACGCGTCCGCAAGTCCAACACTCCGCTCCCTGTGCTCCGCTAGACCTGGGTCCCCGTGACCCATCGCGACCGGAACTAAAGTCCCTATGCCGTCGGTCATCGGCAAATGTCACAAATCGACCTCGGCCATTACCGCGACCTAGCCCTCCTGCTCGGTCAAACTTACCGGATCCATATGCCGGTGATTGGTGATACCCCCTACGTTGCCCCTGGGCTTGCCCGTTATAGGCACCACGCTGACGCGACCTGTCTTTATGTCCTGCCGGCGACCCCTCAACCACAGCGACGTAACCAGCATCCTGTACGTACGCCCTCGCGACTGGTTTGGACGGGTGTGCCGTACGGTATGCTTCCGCCAACTTAGACGCCTCTTGCACCGTCGCGGGTTTGTTTTCTTTCAGGAAAGCCACCAGATCTTTATGGCACGACGCGTACAGCTGGTCACGGATCATTAGGTCTTTCAATTTAGCAAAATCCGCGCCCACATGCGCCAAGTCCATCCAGTTCGTGAAATATTCTGTTAGTCTCGCGACGAAGGCAGCAAAGTCCTCCCTGGTATCCGCACGTGCTCGCCTAAACTGCTCCCGGAAATATTCCTCGGTACGCGCAAATCGGCGAAGCAGCAAAGACTTCAGCTTATCATAATCATGTACGTCTTCGCGCTGTAGCTCTTTAAAGTAGGTTAACGCTCGCCCCTGCAACAAGGAAGCCAGGTACGTGGACCACAATTCCTTATTTTCCCCCCATTGCAGTTGTGCGTTCAGTTCGAACCTGTAAAGGAAGGCGTCTATGTCGTCCTTCCGGTCGTCGAACGTAGGCAGCTTAATCCTAACGCTACCTTTATTTTGCCCCTGCCGCTCAACTGTTTCCGTTGGCGCATTCTTCTTGAGTTCTAATTTGGCGATTCTTATTCGCGCCTCTCTCTCCCGTTGCTGAGCTTCTAACTCCTTTAACTTAAACTCCCTTTCCTGCTCCTTATCTTTATCCTCTCTCTCCCTTTCTTTAGCGTCTCTCTCCCTATCCTTAGCACGCTCATCGCGCAATTCCGTCTGCTGCTCTTTAATCCAGCCGCGCAGCTCCGCGCCTTCAAGGCCAAGTTCCGTACCCAATTTCATCAGTTGCTGGAGCTCCGCCATTTCACAGATTTATGGTTTTGGTATGTATTATGAGAACGACCAACCTGTCGGTATGATCACTAACGACACGACCAGAGACCTGAGATCACACCAGATATAACAACACCCACTTGTCTCAAATACAATTCAGAAATTTACCTACTTTCTAACTAATTCTATATTCATTAAATGTATAGCACTATTAATAATAAAAGAGAATAGAAACGACAAGAATGAAGAAATTCAGTAGAAGGACCACAAGTACGTCAAGGACAACGAACCGGACTAGGACAAAGACCTAAAAAAGAAAATATAATGGAAAAAAAAAATGCAACCTAACTACGCCGATTACACTACAAGGTACGAACAAGAACAGAGTCTGAAAAAAAAGAACGTATCTACAGATAGGTAAGAGAGGGACAAGAGAGACGTCTTCCTAAAACAACGAGGAAGATGGAACGGCACGATCTAAACAAAAATACAGGTCCCTACAGAACTGTTCACTGTGATGAACGAAGTTCCAAATTTAGCCCACCTCCCGAAGAGGATAAACTACGCTCACCACAGCAAACCCGCGCCACCGCCCGTACAATCAATTACAACGAAAACAGCAAAAACAGAGAAAAAGACATATTAAAGGAACAGCCCACAATCCAGGGCACAAAAATTTTGACTTTTACTTAACCTTCAGCTTTATGAGTTTAAGTCCTCCCCTTAATCGGAGCTCTGGCCGCTTGACTTCTCAGGCTGGCACACACACTCTCTCTCTGTGAAAATTCAATCACACATTAGTACATATTCATAGTAATACATGCATTAATACATATTCATAAATACACATAAATCATATCATCATGAAATTCCCATTCATCCCACGAACAAGGACAACAGCACGAATTCCTAGCACAACAGAAAAACAACTAGATATAACGAATACACAATGTCAAAATGACCACAGGTAAACAGGACGAGCCCCCAGTGTCACAAATCCCAGACTGGGAGATGTAATAATTTACGACAGGACAACAATCACGAACAAACAAGTTAACACTTAACAGAACAACCCATCAGACTCACACATTTATTAAACATAATTATACAGATAATAGCGCAATTACATACATTATATTATTGAATTTACTCCCGTACAACGGCCTTATTCCCACATGCACTCTTCCTCGGATCCACAACCCGGTAGTTACTTCCTAAAGACACTTCGGCCTCAGCCTCTCCCCTCAGGGTCTTAATAGCACATTAATAATTCACTGGCACCGCAGTCTCTCAATATCACCTTCCTATTGCCATAACACCTTAGCATTCCACTAGCACCTCAGCAGGGCAATAGCACATTATCATTTCAATAGCCCATCACCATGGCAATAGTACATTATCATTTCAACAGCCCCTCAACATGGCAATAGTACCTTATCATTTCAATAGCCCATTAACATGGCAATAATACATTATCATTTCAATTAGCACATTCACGCTCATATCTACGTCCCTGTCCGTGGCCTGACTGCCACGACTTTATGTGCCTCTACTGTCCTGCACCGACAGCCTCACTCTTGGCCTATGTGTGGCCTCCGGCCCTATGCTGGCCTATCCCCTGTGCTCACCGAGGTGGCTCTTTGGCCCGTCCCCGACACCTACAAGAATAACATTACATTGGTATAATACCATACCATTTCTATTCACTCCACCTCTCCTTACAACCCATGAAGCGTACACACAATAGTTCACATTTCACTCACCAAACATCTTACGGTAACACACCTCCATCGTAGTACACAATACTCACTCGTGCTACAAATCCATGAACTCAACTTTCATCTATCGCTCATGGCGCATATTGCTATATCCAATATCAAGGACTTCCACATTCCTCACATATACTTATTTACATCATGGTAATAGACGAATATAATACATCAATCATAATTACCAATCATCGTTTCACCTACCAGTCATCACTGGAATAAACTCTCTCACTAGTCTTCCGACTGCTCCCCTTATGTTCGCCCACTGGGCTTTCTCTTGCGTCCGCTCTTTAGGACGTTCTAACTTGCAGTGATAGTAATACAGCGCTCTCGCCTCCTTCAGACCCCCACCACTCATAACATGCACGCTTTCCCCCACTTGTCTACGTGCGTTAATTTTACTCTCCTCCTTTCCCCCCGTAATTATTAACTATCGCTCACTCCACTCGTGACAGTATGATCTGATCACTGGAGCATTGAATTATGATCATTCACCCCTGCATGGGTTAAGTGTTAGTTCACATTAAACCATTGAATGGAAGGCATTTTGACTGTCATATGAATTGACACTCATCAATTTCAAACTGATATTATCATTTTGTAATGGAGCAAGAGGGTGAACATGTAAGCACCTAAAACTTTATGACTATGTGATCAAAAATGATGAAACTTTGTACACTGCCTCAAGTTTTGATGCTCATTCAAGTGGACACATTCATTTTGGACAAAATTCAGTAATTATTATTATTTTTTTTTTTTGCCTCAAAATAAAGAGATGCATTTTGTTTGAGTAAAAATATGATCGGAAAGTTCATTCTTCACCACTCTTTAAAGCACACAAACATGGAATATAACCAAGAATATATCACATTTTTTGTAAAACTACACACTTCATTTCCCACTTAGATTACAATATTGGGACACAATCAAGTAAATATTAAACTGTCTATGTGTATTTCTTCCTCTTTTTGAATTGGTGTCACATTCATCTTCCTGTGCCCACTATACTGATATAGATTACCTTATCCAAAACTTCCGGAACATGTAAAAACTGATTTAAAATTGTCAGATCGATGTGAAAATATTCTATATTATATGTACATGCTTTTTAGAAAATTATTTGATGATGAATAAAGTGGGTGTTTCACAGAATAAGGCACTGAGCACCAGGTGATGTGTTTCAGTTACAGAACACTGAGCACTTGAGGGTTAAGTTCTCAAAAATTTCATACCTTGAGCTGCTCAAAGAGGGTTTTGTCTGCCTGAAGACCAGTCAGGACGGCCTGGGATCCTTTCTTCCAGTAGACACTGCCATGTTGCTGGCAGGACAAAGAAATCATGATAAGTCCGTCATCCCTTCCATATTTACCATTCTTTGCATGAAATTTAGTTTATATATAATATATATATATATATCCCTTTGGTTCCTCCCTAGATTCATTTAATGCTCACTTGTAGGATAATTTTCCGGGACAAAATATTGTAGTTTTCTCAATCAGCCTGAAAAAAATTCTGATATTTCATTTTGGAGACAAGAATTTGTTACTTGATAATCATTCAAACAGTTAACCCTGCTAATTGCTTGGAGATTCAAGATTAATTTTGACTTCATTTCCCATAATGAAGAGAAAATGGAAAAACATGTGGAGGCCCTGAAACTAAAGCCACGGGAAATGAAATTACATACTGCTTTATCTTATCTCGTTGCTGTTTTTTTAAAATAAGATAAGACAATAATATGACAGAGCATAGTGTATTTTACCATTCTTATGGAAGTTTTGGAGGTCTCTCACCTCTCATAGTAGATTTTGAAGAAATAAAAAGTTGTTCTCGATACACCATGGAGTTTAAAAATCTACAAAATTTATTTTGCAAAGTGTGTGCAAAGTGTGTGCAATAATAGGAAGGCAACAATCAAAATTAACAGAATGAAAACATCAAATTTAAATGAGGCTCGATGACCACTTTGTTCAACCCACCTGGCCTGCTCCAGAAACAGCACAAACTCGCTGAAAGGGAAATTCTGCAGCTTGCATTTTCTCCAAGAGAAGATCAAAAGCCTTGACCCACATCTTAGTGGGTGTGGTGATGGTCACATGATCATCCTGTATATGCACTCCACCATGAGTACTGTCATGAAATGCATAACAAATTTTTCAATCAATATTTTCATTCATTTTTATTTGGTGCCACATGGGTAGAAATAAATTCTGGATGAATTGTATTACTTCTGACTCTTACATAATTCATTTCTCACATCTCCGAAGTGAATGTTTAAAAAGAACATCAATACAGAACATGGTATTCTGCATGTATTGTGAGAAAGGAACTATTTCTGTTAAAAGTATTACATCAGGTTTTCATATATACATAATTATAGTAAGTATATAGACCTAAATATTCAAACCTAACTGAATAAAATTTGGTCTTTAAGAAAAGGGCAGCATTCATATGTATGACTTTCCAATTGTATTAGAATTGAGGAATAATTCACAAGAAATGTAAGCTTACCTAAATTCAGGCAGATCAGCATCAAACTGCACGAAGCCATCATAAACAACATTCAATGTGTCTGTCACAGCCATTGCTTTAATCTGGAAATGACGATTTCTACAGCATAAACAGTCTCCTGAATGCAAGGTCATTTCACAGGTGGATTTAGACTGGAAGATGGTCAGTAAATTTGCTTATTGGTATACATTTTAATTTTACAATTGGTCACTTTTGTGCACGTGCTTACTCTACAGATTTCTGCAGACACTTAAAATTTAATGAGTTTCATTCATCAAGAGTGCATGGCTTAACTACCACAGTAAAAAGCATACATGGAGAGAAAGGTGTACATATAATAATAAATAATATATACTTTTAAATATGGTAATACATGAACATTTTTTTTCTTGTCAACACAGTTATAGTAGATCTAGAGTCTACTTAAGTTGTGGGAGTGAATAAATATATGTATATATATATTTATAATATTTAACTAGCTCTAGATCTACATCTAGATCCATCATTTAAACTGTTTCATGAATTTTTCAAACAGTTCACCCACACCGCCCAGCAACTCTACAGAAATCAGACCCGTGCTACGATTGACATAGTTTGCACCTGGCTAGCCTATATAGATCTGCTGGTTACCACATCATCTCGCTGTTGGTTTGATGTAGCATATAGGAACTCGCCTCAACGGCGATAAATCGATCCTTCTAACCTTGAGGATATCCTATACAAATATACGTCGGATTAATGTAGGGATGGGTTTGTGGGAGGGATGGGGGGTCTGTGAAGTTAAATTAAGCGTCTACCGAACATGAGGAGGTAAACAAAATCGAGTGCACGTAAACGTTATGCACGTCCCTGTCTAAATCGTCCTGACTTATATGAACAATATTAGCAGGTCATTATGACATTCTCATTATTGTCAACGTAAGAATAAACGGCTTGGAACGCGATGAGCTCATGAGAGAGACGGATCAAACCGCGGCTTCACACAGCCTCAAATTAACTCAGTAAACTTGTGCAAAAAACCAGCAAAATTAAGTGCAAATGTCAGTTCGTGGCAATTTTTAGCACATGCAACATTCAAGTAAGTTTTTAGTCGTACTGCCAACCTGTTGGGTGCTGAAATCAAAGCCCAGATACAACCGTTCTGAATCGCCTATCCCTGCCATGTTTGCAATTACACGGTCAAAGGTTAAGAAGTGAAAGGTTACATTATACCCTCTCTTATCAGCTGTGCAACCTTTGACCCCTGATAACCTTCATCACGTTAATCGTTTCGCGATTCTATTCGGTGTATTCCTTACGATAATCAGTCGATTTGAGCACAATCACCCACTCATAGAAGTAGGAAGTACTTCCTACTATGCACCCACTAAAGTGACATGACGGCGGTTGGGGGAGGGGGTTAAAATGTTTGAATAATTATGGAAGCGAAGACAATGTCTCCAAGAATTACATACAATATGATGGAATCAAAAGGAAAGTGCATGGTAGCCTATCCTATTTCCAGTTACTAAGCCCGCAGTCACAGAAAGAGCTATGCCTGAAAACGACAGCAAACTTGCAGGGACATCATTACTACTATGGGCATTACAATACTGATAGACTCTTGCATTTGATATGAATATGGGGGGAGGAGAGGTGGCTGAGCTGTAAGCTGAAGCAGATAATGTGAAAGAAAATTAATTTCACAGTTATATACTTTCAAATCAAGTTTTTGTGCCCCAGGTATACCAATTTTTCGAGGCGCTGTACATTATTCTTGGTTATCCCCTAACTGCCCCCCCCCCCTCCGGAAGTTTTTTTGTTGTTGTTAACTTAATTTAGGCTAGTTGTAAAGCCTGCCCCCAGTACACTGGTTCTCCTGCTTCTTTTCTTAAACGGTGGCCACTTTGATATGGCATAATTTAATAACTTCATTACTGCTTTTGTATATTTTTCATTTAAACATAAGACTTTTTATGCTTTTCATTATGGCACTTGCACATATATTTCAGGCCAATATTCATGGTCAATGAGCAGAAAAAAACAAAAAAAAACTTTCCCATAGAATGAAATTAGCGCTCCACCAGTTAGTAAAATGTATCAACAAAAACATGCATTAAACGGCACGTTATTTAACTTAAACACAATCTAAACATGGCAACAGTAATGTAACAAGATGATCAAGATGAACCATTCATGTGGGTACCGTTGAGGGTTTCACTTGTTACTGCAGCTGTTAGGCCGCAACTTTGATACGTTTCGTGCCAGGGCGGTAAAACTGCTCGCACTGTCAAAGAAGAATACAAGTCTCTTATAGGGCACAAGAAGACGTTTATTCGATCTTACACACCACATACATCTGTTCTTGACTGGGGAAGAGGCGCAGTGCTTGGTGCTTGACAAGCCCGGAGTTTTATATTCATACCCTTTTAGTATATACATGTACTTGCCCATCCTCCCACGGTCTTAGGGCCGGGTCAATATAACTGTCCCCCACAGTTCCGCACTGTGATTGGAATACGATTTGCTCTTCTACACGCCTTCATACCAAATACTGAATACCAAAATACCACATACCACAGTAATAACCATACAGAACTTTTAACTATTTCTCCCATATCATCACCTTGGTAACCACCATATCTCAGTGTTACCATCAATAACCACTACGTCTCAACATTACTACTAATGACCACCAAATTTCAATATTACTTTCAGTAATGACCAAATCTGCAATTTTAACATCATTATTAACCACCAAATCTCAGTATTTCCCTCAATGAAAACCAAATCTCAGCATAACCTTCAATCACTGACAAATCTCACAGTTACCCTCAATAGTCACCAAATGTCAGTGTTACCCTCAAAAGTCACCAAATGTGAGTGTTACCTGCAATGGACATCAACTGTCAGTGTTAACCTCAATAGTCACCATATCCCAGCTTTACCCTCAACAGCCACCAAATCTCAATGTTACCCTCAATAATCACACAATTTGCGGGTTACCCTTGATAACCACCAAATCTCATGTTCCCATAGTAACAACTATCGCATTATCCGGAACACTCATCCATCATTTTTGCAATCTTTTGGCGTCCTTCCACTAACATCATCACCCCCAAACCCACCAACTAATTACAAATCTCAATTTTACCACAGCATCTAATGTCTACCACAAAATTACTTCTGTACCCCTTCAGCAATCACAAAAATCCCTAGTTTGAAAACGACACAACCATCACAAACATCAGCTATTAGATCAATGAGTCATCCCCACTGTCCACCCCCACCCTTATGCTAAACTTATTCACAGAACAATAATATCCTTATTATTTATCAACCACTCCAATCTGTCAGCCATACTAGCAAAACATGAAATTTTCAATGAGGGCTGTCTCATCTGTATCATCTAATGCATCAACAAAACAGACAGATTAAAAACAGAAACAAACACAGACTCGGTATTTTATACATTATAAAGTATGTATTTCTTCTGGCGCTGGCTGGCTCTAAATTTGTTAACATTTTTCTAAATGATTACATGAAACAAAAAGTTTGAGGAAAAAAAAACAACAAACACATTACAATGACAAATTCATGTAATAACATTATACACTAAAATTGAGTAAACTTTGCCCATAAATGTAAATACAACAATAAAATTGTCAAAACAGATAAAACCCACAACCTTACATTTCCTATTGCTCGACACGTAGCCACAGGTACATATTTACCCCACTACTTTTTGATTCCTTGAATCTTTTACCTTAGGATTTTTTTTTTTGTACACAGAGTAAGACAAAACAATGAAATCAAATGTCAGAGATCCTTGTTCAGATTAATAAACAATATGGTGCTGGGAACCAAGGCCACAATTTACTTTTTCTAATGTCTTTGATCATGAAACAAATAATGGATGTCCTTCAGATAGAGATTTGGCCTATGCTTGAATATATGCAAGTAAAGTTTATCTTCACATGAAACATTCAATATATCAATTTACTAATATCCACTAAATATGACAGAAATAATATTTTTCATGTATCATAGTAAGAATATAAAGTTAAAATAATATTCAGAATAAATAATAATGTTAATAACTGCCACCTTCACAGGCGACCACCAGTAATTATACAACCTCAACCTATTTATTTAACTTTCCACCCTAATCATTATCCGTTTCACTTCATTAACCTCAGAGAAAGGGACATGTTGAAAGCGTGAAGTGCACCAATTCTAAACCTCCTGGAACAGGTTTCAAAAAGTTAAGAACCACTATTGTAATGGAAGCTTGTTCTTACATGCATAAAGGTAACATGTGAACACATGGGAGAATACCATCCGAGACACAGGATACTGAGACTAATCAATTCATCATATTCCATCCATCGACTTGTGCACGTATCATCGATGTCAACAATGCAACAGTTTGCACCACACCCCTTCATAACTGAATGAAAAAGAATAGTACTCACACTATTCATACGCATGCTATTTGTGGACATATAATAGAAGAAGGAATGGTCAGTCTTGGTATTCTGTGTCTTGGTTACCATGCTTATTTGCAAAAATTAATTATCAGAAATTTTTATTTCTACTTTTAAATTTCATAGCAATTGAAGAAATAGCAATACAAGTGAAATAAGTAGAAATCTAAAGTACTGGTGTTTGGCTTTACAAGGCATAATGGATTTATATAAATGATACCGGTGAATTATAAAATTTCCTATTAATGATATAAAAAAGCAAGATACATGATTCGGCATGTCAAATTGGCACATTGAGATTATGTTTGTGTAATTAACACTAACAGAATGAGTTTGCAGTCCCTCTGGCTGAAAAAAGCAACAACAAGGGCATTGAATGTCTGCAGTGTAGGAAATTAATGAGGCACTTCAGATTAGACCAAACTGTTGAAATGTTTTGCCGATAAGGGAAAAAGAAATGCTCTTCTGTCATCTGCTTTAAGCTATGTCACAGATGATGATAAAACTTAGTCAAAAGTTACAATTTAAAGCAGACTCTTGTATGATTTCAAGTGGAATGGACCTGATCTGTCTGGTTGAGACTTGCTTAACTCATGTTATACTTGTCCCATACACTAGTGAATAAAGAACAAACATACCTTTACATACAATAATGTCAATTAAAAAAAGTGAATTTAAATGGTCAAAATATTTATTCATTTGCAATAAATTGTTCATGCTTGAGCAACATGATGGAATCATTGACTCTTTGGTTATATGGACGGAGGATTTCTTATTTGACTGTGAACTAGTGTATGAAAATGTCATATGTGTATACAGTCACATCTATTCCACTTTGAGACAAGTTTTCTGCTTCTCAATCTCTTACAATACTCTAGGAGATGCAATAATTAAACTATTAGCATCATCATGCATGGCACACATGTTTAAGTTGCTTTAAAGGAAGTTAAGTTTACATTTATTTTGACTAAGCCTGTGTGATCATTATCATCTCAGCCACACACTTCACACCTAGAAAAGCAAGTACTCACATACCAAGTGAACACACCATTCTTGAATGGGATACTACATTTTTCTTGTTCTCTTTCCTGAACACTTTGTCATATACATCAGTGTCTCAAAATAGCATTCAAAACATAATTTCAATATCAGAAATCCTAAAGTACTAAAACTTGTTCAAGGTTCCTAGAATTATACTGCTTTACTCCAGATGCCATTTTTTGCCCCAGAATTCTAAACTAAAACATGGAATATTATGTTGACGCCAAACATCAAATAAGGTCAGCCGTCATCACAATGCTCAGAGCTAATAATTCTTTCTTATTAATTTCATAAAAGTAAGATGTGGAGTATTCCCATGATGCCACAGTACCTATGCAGATAATTTTTAGGTAAGCAGTCATTAATGACATAAAATATACGCATCCATATCACATCACATCACAACTGGAAGCTATGACAACAATACATGAGATCTTCATTATTTATATAAAAATTATAGAAATTAAAAGAAAAAAATGCTTGGAATGAGAACATGGCCGGGTGCCTATGAATTTGTGTAGGCCTTTGGTCCAATGTGCACTAAGGTCTCTCAACTTTCTTATCTCTGAAAATAAAAGTTAAGAATCATCATAGTGACAAATGTGCATTTATCTGGAAGCTTGATAAGCATTAAAAAGAAATAAAGCTTTTAAGTATTCTCTACATAGGACAGTAGATAAAATAGTAGGTAAAAAGTATCAGGTAAAATTGAAAGTCCATATTGACAAATTTATAAATAACATAAATTTAAAGTGTCCCTCTCAGAAACTATGTCTTGTTTTAGTCCCTATGATAATGAACTCTAATTTCATGGCTGCATCAAATAAACCATTAGAAATATCTTGTCTAAAAAAATGTATGTGGTTAAAAAAAAACAACAAACATACAAAACCTATGGGGTCACAGCAGGGCCTAGAAAAAATGTTATTTGACCCCCCCCAAATTTCTCACATTTTAACTAATAACACCTATGAACCAAATTATTAGAAGTACATCCAATTTGACCAGTGGCAATGAGTAAATATTTCAAAAGACAAACCTCTATTTCTTAGGTGGTTCTCCAATGAGGGTGAGCAGCATTTTTCTGTAGTCACCAGAGGTGTCGTCCTGGTTAAGTCATTGTGGAAATATTTGGAAGAAGTGGTTACAGTTACAATTATATTTGTTTTGTATATTTATCATCAGAAATCTATATTCATTTCTACATACAGTTCATTCCTGTCCATTGTTTATTTCATCAAAGACATTTCTTTAAGACTTGTTTTAATTCGGGTGCTGAATGAAATGAATCTGACAGCGTGATAAAATAATGGACAAATGAGAAAAATAAGAACTTGTTTATTTGAGTCTATTCAGAAGCATTAGTAGATCGATTATCTAAAAAAACAAAACAGTATGACTTACTACCATGAATTTTTGCACGCGGCCTTAGATTTTCCATGATGTCAGGATTTTATAAATTACAGTCGTCCAGCCACTCTAATTTTCTCAGAGAGGCGAATTCCTCAGACTGTTTAATTCTTTGCTCTAAAAATTTAGATTACAGTAATGTTTGAAGGCAGACTTGTAAGGTTCTGTGGTATGTTTACGTTCAACTTCCCAGGAGAACCCTCAAATGTGTCTGTGTATTATGATCAAGTGCTATCCTCTACCAGATATTCTAAAGTCACATACTTTATTGTACTTTATCATTTCTTTGGCTGAAAAAGATCATGAAACAAATACACACATTCACAGTGTAGTACAATGCTACTTTTTTTACCAACTACATTTTTTGTCAGTTATTTGCATTACTGAATTAGATATCCTTCACAAACACTGAAACCTGACAACCCCTTTGTAAAATTAACTACGACAACAAAATGAACTCACAGTGATAAACATGGCCAAGCTTTGTTTGTAAGCCTTCTGAAATTCCTCTTTAATTTGCACCATGTCTACTTCACATCTTGACGCAACAACGCGCACCAGAGTGTCATCATCAGTACCCAGGCCCTTCATGGCACGATGCAGTTCTGACGCAAAATATGCGGGAGCTCCTCTGATCACACGAACTGCAAGGACACAATAAACAAACATGAATCATCAATTTTCAGTTTCAGTCCTGAGGCCTGCAAGTCTTACACAGTATTTTTATTGTAAAGATATTTCTAAGTAAAAATGAAGACTTTAATTTACATGAAGTGCAGTTCACAAACCACCACCTGCATCAAATTACTGTTTATTAATTATAGTTTAGACATTTCAGAATCTTCTAAGAAATTTCAAGGAATAAACTGCAAACATTTGGACAGCAGCAAGTACAGACCCACCATAGAGGACATTAGAAATAAAAGAGATACCTTTCTCTGGCACAAACTGATCGTACTGACATTGGATGTCCAAAATCATCTACCTGAACCAATAATTTAGAGGCAGAAATTTGCCATGAATTCTTTTGTCTGAACATTGCCATCTGGAATTCATATACACGGACACTTACAATCAAACAGCCAGAGGGGTTTTGCAACTAGATGCCAGAAAATTGGGTTCACATTGGGAGATAGGAATTCATATTTGTAAATATGTCAGAGTAACTTCATCAGTTTGCAAAGCAAACCAGATATAAAAAATAAATATGTCCCTACCAATAGCCAGCAGGCCATTCTTCAAGTCTCCGCTCATCTCTGACTTAATGCTGTCCTCAATATCTTTGCTGGCCAATTTGGCATACTCTTGGAAAGTTGCTCGCAACTGAGGATAGCTCTTGGCTACTAAGATTTGATGGAATTTGGATTCATCTGTTCCCCACTTCTTCTCCCCTGCTTCATGCAGTGCCTGGACAACAAGAAATATCACAGTCAGTAATTTAGATCACTGAATAAGTTTCTTGGAAAACCACAGAAAACCTTCGGGGTCAAAGTAAAGCTTGGCATAAAAATTATCGTACCATGTGGAAGAAGGACCAGCAGCAGCTATCTGGCTGTTTCAGATTCATTTATTTGCTTTGGATTTTTTGTTGTTTTTTTTGTTTAGAATATTGCTCCAATTATCCTAATTTTTTTTTTTAACCTGACAAAGTTTCTTTGTGACCGCAAGCTCTTGTGGGTGTTTGCACAATACAACTTTTTTTTTTCTTTCCCAAATTCTAATTTAATACAGATCTGGTAATTATCAAACGAAACAAAGAAAAAGGCTTCTGAATTCCAAAGTGCATCTCTAAAAGTCCATCCAGATTTGCATGACTCAAGTTCACATCAACTTACAGATACGAAACTAACTCCACATGACACAAGCTTACAATGGTATAATTTTATTTAAGATTCAAATATTAACTTTAATGATGCACATTTGTGCTGGTCTTCCTTTTCTCTTTTTAAGTAATTGATTTCTTCTCCAAAAACACACAGCAAGTCAGAGATTAAACCATTTACAAACAGTGGTATGGAATCTTGAGACCGTATTCATTGAGTGCAAAGATTTACAATAAAAATGTGATAGTATTATATATCTCCGAAAGGTAAAAGTAAATGCTTCACAATCTCTTCCAGGAAACGAAAATAAAAATAATCATCCAGCCATCGAATGACATCCATCTCTCCCACTGTATTTTTTATTCCGAGTTCTAGTTTCATTATCTTGAACAGTTATTCACCTTCCATTTGTATAGTCGAAGAGAATATATAATATTTTTATACCTGAGCATCAACTTTGGCCATATTTCTGTCAAATTCTGTACCCTCTGGTCTGTTAGCTTGCAGACAACCCACAAGCAGGCGCTTGAAGTCACCTGATGTGTCTCCAGCCACATCAGCTTCCAGCTCCTTGTTGAACACTGGACGCACAAATTGTGTATGGAAAATCAAAATGCCATATTTAATAATTTGATAGAAGTGACACAAGGCCCTAGCCACTTATGCATGTTCGTGTCTTGGCACATTCTCTCAAGCCTCTGAAAAATTCAAAATTGCTTGGCATATCACTTGCCTGAAAATGACGTTAGACTAAAAAAAAAAACGCAGTGCTTTTGCTAACTACAGTGTCCCTTTTTTGTATGAGAGGAATCCACATCAATTCTCTTGAAAACAGTCCGTGGAATTGGCTGAAATTCTGCATGGGCTGACATTTCACAATTAACCTTATAGAACTGATATTTATTCATTAGACTGGAGCCTGATTTTGAATTTGTTTCTGTGCACTTTGCCAAAAATAAATAGAATGAAATCCAGTAGCACTAAACTGTGCAAAACACTGATGTATGTGTTGATCATGAATGGGTAAACAATTTGTGTCTACTTAGTGAACAATACTCCATGCACTAAAAAATACACAAATGCTGAACATTTTAAGACTTACTAGTTTTGTAAGCTGCCTTGACATTATTCAGTTGTTCATTGGTACGAGTGCAGATAATCTCTACTAACACCTTCTCATCTGTTCCTAGGCCCTGAAAGTGTAAATTTATACTTCTAGATGGTCTATCATACTTTCATACCCCTTTCAGTTTAAGAATGACATTTCAATAATTTATCTCTACCTTAAGATTTTAAGATTAAAGAGATCAATATTTTGAAAACTCAATAACAGTGACATGAGCAATGCCTTTTATGTACATATATTTCATTCAGCCTCACACATTAACCCTTCGGAGACAGGGGCAGAAATATAATACAGTGAAGGATTATCAAGGGAAGCTGTTACCATTAAGCAGCCGCTGTGATAAATTTCATCCACAGCTTCTTGAGAACTGGTTGACTGAATCACAAACAGATCATGACTCCTGAATTTTTGCTTTTGTTTGTGTTTTGGTTGTACCTTC
Organism: Onchidella celtica; assembly: GCA_963931925.1. Classification (NCBI taxonomy): domain Eukaryota; kingdom Metazoa; phylum Mollusca; class Gastropoda; order Systellommatophora; family Onchidiidae; genus Onchidella; species Onchidella celtica. Next base: position 22,320,817 of record OZ007582.1, read on the forward strand.
ATTTTTCATTTATTATTTCTCTTATGAACAGACTACCCCTTTCTAAGAGCTGAACTACAAATTATATTCTGATATTTCCCAGAAAACAATTATATTTAATGTATGAGACTAGGCCTTGATGTAAAAACTTTGTCTTGCAATGAAGACTTTGTTGAATTTTTAAGAAAAGCTGAATTACTATATTATTGTCGAGCCTTAAAACATTTCTATTGTTTCAGCCCTGCACATCCAAATACCTGTAAGGCATCATAAAACATGTCGATATTTCTGTACACAGAGATGATCTCTTTTATCTAATTTTAATGTACAATAATCTCATTACAATCATAATATAATTGCATGATCCGTTTTTCAACATTTTTAAAAGTGATGTCCCAGATAGACGTTGTTTCTTTTCTCTCCTGAAAATCATGAATGTTTGTTTCATGTCTTCAAAATCTTAATTTCTGAATGAAAATCTCTATCTCTTTAGCACAAGTGATGAGGTTCTCAAAGCAATGACGTCTTTTTTATGTTTTCTGAAAAAGTAATCAAAATTGCTTAACTGAATATGTTAAGATTGTGATGGTAAAATTTGTTCTACCATTTTTAGGCACTGTTGGTGACTCTTTTTTTCTGTCTTGTCAAACTTCCTGCTGTAATTAACAGTGTCTTTCTCAAGTAAAAGTTACCTTGATGGCTTTGTTGAGCTGCTTGGCATCAAACTCTGCTGGACCAAGCAACATCTCCACACACAGAGTTTTAAAGTTGCCACTCAGTTCACTGGAAAGTTCACTTCCGAGATCCTGATTAGGATGATATGACATGTGACATGATATACAATATTACATGCTAACAATACATGTATCAGAACTTACAATGCAAGCCTCAAAACTGAAGATACAAATATCAAAACTGACCATACAAATATCAAAACGAGAAGTAATCAAAGAATAAGAATTAAGAGTATCAAAAATGTTAGCAAAAGCTGACATCCTTAAATATGTTTTAACATTATCTTCTTTTGCATTTTCCATGTGTTCTTTCTTTCAGAGCCACTAATAATTTTTTTCTTTCTTTTTTCTTTATTTATTTACTGATACTGAAAAATTCTGAAAATCAACAATGTTGACAAAATACCTATTTATCAAACAAAACAAAAAATGAGCCACACTGACTTTAAACTTACGGAAAATAAACTGATTGCATGTGTCAAAACAATTACAGACACATCCATACCTTTCCAAACTGTGTCTTGTATGTCTGTGCTATCTGTTGTCTCTGCTCCATGGAACGAGCACCCAAAACACTAACGATAGCTTTCTCATCCGTACCTTTATCATGACAGAAAAGAAAACTGATAGATAAATTCATACTGTGTCTTTCTGATCAATCCACAATGGAGTCCTATGCCTGTCAGCTGCCTGAATTTGAATACCATTAGTCATCAAGGCCAGACATGAGCAGCCTATGGCTGCCAAGCAATTCTGGACGGCCTAAGAAGTTGATTAAAATATTACACACCAGTCTCAGAGCCATAGAAAAATAAAATAAATATACAACACACACAGAGACCCCGCCCCTTTCCCTACCCAAATAAAATAAGAATTAAAAAAAGCAAAAGAATTCAGCATCCAAATAATACTATTTAATATGAGGTGAGAATATATGACCCTCTGCATCCTCACAGTTATCACGTCTGGCCCTTACAGTATTAAAAGGTTACGCATGCCTGGTCAAAGCATAGGCTGGAGATTATGGTTCCATGACAATTGAGCGCCAACAATTGAGCGCCAGCAATCCAGCGCCAACAATAGAGCGCCAGGTCAATAGAGCGCCAACAATTGAGCGCCAGATCAATATAGCGCCAACAGGTGCATAAAAACAGTTTGCAAATCATCTGAATTTATTAAGAAAAGTATTTTACTCATGATATATTTCTTTCACATTACACATAATGACATATAGTAAAAACAGTAGAAATAAACAGTGTACAGTGTAAAAATGTCATTAAAAGAGCAAGGCTAGTGTCTAAAACATGAACGCGTAAGCAAGTCCGTGAAGTGTGTCTTTTCTCGAGCGATGGCCCTGTGCATGCTGTTGAAGAATTCTCTGGATCCGCAAGGTTAAGTCTTTGTATTTCCTGCATTTGGGGGGTGGGGGTTGTCCAGACAGAATCCTCGCCATTTCAGTCTTAATAAGCCCATGTTCTCTCTGGAGGATGCGAATTAGTCTCCACAGGTTTGGATAATGCGCACCGACATGGGCTTGAAATGCATTGTGCCAGCCCTCAACTGCATTATTTGATCTGGCAGTACCTAGCAATGCTCTCTCGTGCATGTTCCATAAGTCTATTAAGAACATTGGTGGATGTCTTCGTCCATTCCTTCTTGGTCGTCCTATATAAACATCCTCAAAATAATCGACCACTGGTTGGCCTCTCTGGTCAATGTCATCCAAGTCAGAGTCGAAGATTTCCTCAAATATGTTTTGGACATCTTGCGAAGGCATGAAAGCGAGAGCAGGTAGCATCCGCATGAACCTGGCGAACTCGTTGTCGTTCTTGTAGAGCTCTGCAAGTCCTTCACTTTGCACTTTCCGCCAGACATTTTGTGCTAAATGAAAATGACATCCACTGACTTCGATGCCAGGAAACTCTTTTTGAAAAGCCAAAATAACTGATCAACATGAAGGAAACAACAAACTGGCGCTGAGTTGTTGTCGCTCTGTTGTTGGTGCTAAATTGTCCTCGTGCTCAGTTGTTGGCGCTGAATTGTTGTCGCTGAATTGTTGGCGCTCAATTGTCGCGTCACCGGAGATTATACCTTCCATATTTCCAATCATGAAGTTGAAACATTTTCATAATCTTGTAACTAAAGAGCTTATTTGAATTTTTTACATTTTGTTGGCCCTTTCTTGAAACTCTCAGGTATATGCTCATGGCTAAAGATAACAATTCTTTTTTGCCTAATATTCTATAAACTCCATGAATGAATTTTAATTTTTCGTTAATGAATAAGGTGGAGTACAATGTTTCAAATGTTTATTTATTTAAGTAAAAAATATATTAAAGATAAGGGATACATTCCGAGTAACATAAGAGTTTTTTCTCTTCCATAAAATTAAGGTAAGATAAAGTAAGATAAGAATCCCTTTGTTATCCCATGAGGGAAATTCCTTTTAACAGCGTGTTTAACAGCACACACGTGATACACACATATTACGTACCATTATATAAAAAAACTCAATAAGTCAATAACAGGCATACATGAAGTGACATGGTAAAGAACCTTAGTGAAATGTGGCACATGTCTAGTTAAAATGGCTTGCTGAGGCAAATTGTGGAAGGCAAAAACGATCTTCTCTATCTTTGCCTGTTATGTCCTTTGCACTTGTGCAGTTCCATAATTGGGCCAGCCCAGCAATTATCCTTTTACTCTGCAGCTACTGATTCTTCCCTGAACTATCCTCCACTCTTCTCCCTCATTTTTCTCCATACATGCACTCATTTTCACTCAGCAGCTAAATCTTCCAATTACTGAAATGTACTGATACTTACCAAACCCTTTCATGGCTTTCCTTAACACTTCACAGTCTTGCTCAGCATTAAAGCCTTCATATGGAAGAAGTGTTGGGTCCGCCTAATTCAGGAAAAAAAATTCAGTATTTCTCTAGTGCTTAGATAAACAATACATATAACTTCAGCTCTTTCAAGATGCCTCACTCTAATAGATATGGATTTAATGTGATTACACGTAAGACTGATCTCAAGCACAAAACAATGAAGTTTGTTTTGGAGTTCATGTGCTCTTTGGTATGGTGTTCAGAACTAAACCCATCAACTGCTGCATCCACAAATAATCTTAACTCTTTCTGCCCCGATCAATGCATGATATGTTGATCGCCGATCGCCTGGATGCCCGACCAATGCACTTTTTTTCCCCACAATCTCTTTCAAGAGGTTAAACATAGCAGCAGACACACCAAATCACACCGAATTGTACATAACATAAAACTTCTGCTTTTTCCCATCAGTGTGGTATATAAAACCATGAACTTTGTGTATTACATGTTTTACTCTTGTTTTTGCTATTTGAAAATGTACACCTTAGTAGAGTAACGCTCGGTGTTGTGTCCCTTGGGCATGCTAAATGGCCTGGGACAGAAAGAGTTAAGAAGTACTGTAATACCTTGACTATTATTTAGGTGCCACAGTGCATACACATTTTAAAGGTTGTTGTTAGGGGAACATGGTAATTTACATTAAATAACCTGTAGCTGAACAGTGAACACAACTGTGTATTTTCTCTATTTGGCTTTGTAATCACACTGCTGTCCCATAACAACTGCCCATTTCAAAATAGAAATGGTAGCTAATATGTGCAAAGCCACATGAATCTGTTCTCCTCCACTTTTTTTTCTCATGTAACATGTTTCAAAATTTTAAAAAATCTCCTCCTTCATCACTGTCTTTATCGATATCTCTTTCTTTCACTCATTCTTGTTATTACCTGTTTGGGTTCATTCTCCAATTGTACATCTTCGTCCAGCTGTTCATCTGTCTTGTATTTCACTGATTCAACAAAAGCTTTGCCAGCTGTTGAATAATAAAAAGTCAAAACGGCATTTATAAATGCGAATCATTTTCTATACCCTAGTATGAAACCCATTCGCATGAATAGAGGGTCAATGATTCAATAGCGTGAAAATATGGGGTTTAGAAAGCAGAGTAGAATAAAAAGACAATAATTTCAACAATTACAGCTACATGGCAAGATTCAGTGTGCACCAAGAATTTTGTTCATTGAACGCACATATTGTGATGTTCCATTCATAATTATATAATAGCCTATGTAGCCTAAACTCTTTTGCAAGCTAAGAACTCAATTATATATGCATTCTGTGGATTATTGCTCAGTCACACCTTACTGTGTGTTTCTATATTATATGGCCTATTTTGGCCCAAAAATATTTCATTTTTTCATGCCAAATTTCAGAAAGATCTGTTTCCCTAGGATTTGAGGCTATTCATAGCAAAGGGGTTTTCTTGTGGTTTTTTTTTTCTACAATTTGAGGCTCTAGAAGAAATATGAAAGGCGTAAAATAAAAGAAATGACTAATGATGATAATCCAAAGAAAAACTGTTTTCTATCTATGTCACTGTCTGATGAAAATAATGCCAAAAAGGCAGAAGTAAACTGAACAGACATACAATTTTAAAATATTAGTTTTCCAGATACAAAAACACAGTAAGATCTACACACCTCTGACTTTCAGCACTGGTCACCACACATACAACCATCAATTTACCTATACAATACACCCCAAGATAATCAAATATGTGTACACTTTGTCTCCTACCTCACTTACTGGCCTATCACAATTTTCTCATTTCATAGGAGAGTGTTTCAAAGCTTGGGTTATTTTTGTTGTTCTTGCATGTGAAAAAAAAATGTTCTGGCTATTAACTTCAATTTATTAAAGATCTCAACATGTCACTTTGTGAAAATACAGATCTCACCAAGAGCAATGATGAGGTAGGACTAACTCAAAGCCATCCAAATCATTGATATACTAGTACGTGAGATGGATTTCATGCAAGCTGATGGTCAATGCTAAAGTTTTTGTAATGAAGCCACAAAAAATAGAGATATCATTACAGAATTTGTGCATATTTCATCATTAGTTTTAGTTTACTGGACACTAAGAAGGATTTAATGATAATAGATGAACAAAATGCTGTACTGAATGGCAGCCAAGGACAGGACGAAGAACAAGAAGATGACCAGGAAGAAGTTGGTAGAATGACATTAAACAGAGAGGGGGAACAACATGGATGAGGAAAACATCAGACAAAAAAGAATGGAAGTCACAGTCAGAAGTCTGCTTCTTGCAGTGATTGGACAACCCCTGGGTGAAAGGTGAAAGGTGAAAAAGTTTAAGTTTGATTGTTCTCATAAGCAGTGCAGAAATGAAAGTGAAAGTAATGAAAGAGAGATGTAAATCACTTGTTCCAGTACTCACATTTAGCCTCTGGAGGTTTTCCACCAGTAGCTAGTGCCAAGATGAGTCTCTGATAGTCTCCTGATGTATCATCCTGCCAGTGTAAAAAAGAAACAAATGAACTAGTTGCAAAAAAAAACCCCAAAACAAACATAAAAATGCAGAGCTGAAGTTCACTGCTGTCAAGTATGCAACTGGTTCTTATTTCAGTTTTAGCTTTTACTTTGGCAACCTACAATTTTATGTTGTGACAAGACATAATTAAACTCTTGAGCGCAAAACAGTGGCAACTTTATGCAATTTAAACTGATATGCTGTAAAACAAAAAAATTTGCAGCTGTCCTTGAGCCATACCACAGATGCTAATCGTCCGTCCCTGTTGGAACCTCGTTAAAACCAGCCATTGAGGGTGTTGTTACAGGACTGCAGTAATTTACATAGAAAGCTTTAACCGAGCAGCGAACACAACTCAGTTGGGAAGATCCCGAATGTGTGGCATACAATTGCCAACTATCATTAAAACATTTTAACTAAATGTATAAACTTCATGCACATCCGAAGAAGGCACTATGCCTGCGGATCCATGAAAGAATTATTTTCTGACGTGGACCCGCAACGCATCCTGTCCTTTCTGAGAGAGGCTAAGATCTACAACTTGATTTATAACTTTTATACTTGTTTATAAAACTTTATTCAGATCGATACAAAACAACTTTTGAGAACTTTACCAATGTGACAAAATTATGTGAATGTATTTAACTCTATTGTTATACATAAAAGCCCTGACTACGAAATATGAATAAAGACCGTGCACGCAAATAGACCATGAATGGCATAAAGTGGCCATTATTATGCCGTGTGCCGTAAAACCCAAACGCAAACTCAAACTCAGTATTTTTTCTACCTGGCTTTGTAATCAGACAACAGCTCTAACAACAGCCTCAAAAGCTAGTTTTAATGAGGCTCCAACAGCCAACCAACGAAATACATGTAATGCTCTTCATACCATTCAAAGTTGTTCAAGTGAACTAATTATGCACATTCTGACTGAACATCTCATGAATGCTGGAAATGTTAAAAAGAAAAAAAACCTGAAACTCTCCTGAGAGCAAGACTACAGAACCCTATGCCCTCCATTCCCTTCCTTTGAATTAATTACCAGTAGTATTACAATGAATTTAAGACATTTTAATTTTGTTCTCCCCAAGATTCTTTTCAGTCCTGACATTTCTTGGAAATCTGTTCTAAAAAGTATAAGGACAACCTCAAGAACAATGATGCAATGTGAGTGGGGGACACATGAGTCAATCAAGAAAAATCTTAAGGTTTTTTGATTCACTTTGTCAGGCTCCTAGCTCTGAATGATGACAATAGTAGCACAAAAGTGATGATTGTTTTTATATGTATGTGTTTTGTGAAATATAAGAATTTGTGAAGCACCTTCTTCTTCTTCTTCTTGCATAGCTGATTCGTCTATAATGATGATACCTCAACTGCACTATGCGACTTGACGTCACTCCTCTGAGGCTAAAAACATGGTAAAAACCTTGGATATCTTTGAACCATTTAAAATATTCATTGAGACCCCCTTGAGACCCCCTGGAACACCACATCGATACATCGTCACAATTGTGTGATAATGACATATGTTGGACTTATACCAAAAGACAACTGACGGTTCGTTGCATTCCTGAGCATAAGGGCTATCAGATGATATTATAGAAAAAGAAATATGCCAATAGGAAAATGCAATAATCAAAAAAATCTTAATGCCTTAAAGTCACCAAATGATAGGAAAAGAAACAGTTTTTTTCTTAATATCTCAAAAGTGTCAAAAATGAATTATGCCATTAGTGTAGAGCAGTGACAATATGTACATTTGTTATTATTATTACAGTAAGCGATAATGATAAAAGTTGGATGCTTACAGTAATAAACTGCTCCAGAGTCTGTCCTGTCAGTTTCTGGAACTCTTCTTTAATTTGCACCAGATCAATTTCACAGCGGCTGATGGTGATGCGGATGAGAGTGCTGTCATCTGTACCAATGCCTGACATAGTTTTCTGGAGTTGGCGGGCAAAGTGGTTGAATCTGTTCTGTACACATCGCACTAGATGAGGAGCGAAAATATTGGGTTTATATTATAAAAGTCTGTTTTGAAAATCAGTCTGAAGTGTTATTTCCTATATCCACTGTCTATATGTCTATCAGCACATATCCATCCCTCCATTTGTCTGTATAGGTAAACCTTTGTGGTTTAAATGATCTGATTCATGGTACCTTTGACAACATGTACAGATGGAAAGAGGAGAGACAAAGAGAGAGAGAGGAGGTGAAAGACAATAGGAAAAAGAGAGGGAGATGAGGCAGAAAGAAAGAGAGAGAGAGAGACAAAAAAGTGAGAGAGAGAGAGAGAGAGAGAGAGATGAAAACGAGACAGAAAAAAGAGAGAAAGAAGACCAAGGCAGAAAGAGAGAGAGAGAGAAAGAGAGAAACTAGTTAAGAACTACACATTTAGATTTTAAAGAATTATGTAAATATCGGTGCACTTTAATGGCTCATACCAGAAATTGCCTTGGATCACAGTATGATTATAAATTAACAGATAAAACTCCCTGCCAGGTCACTGCTGTATGAAACAGATTTTATATGTCATTAATTTTGTACTTGAAAGCATATATTCATACACAGACTGACCTGCCAACAAGAAACAGTGAATACATGTGAGAGGATGAACGATTTTTTTATTTTAAATAATGTGATTTCATGGTAATGCTAGTGCGTGAGTAAGGGACGGCCATTCATAGTAGTTTATGGGCACTTAGCTGATTACCATTAATTGGATTATTTCCTTGTAATACTAGCGCGGGACCCGTTATTCACATCACGGTGAAAAGCGCTCATTTTGATTGGTCAATTGGAAATGTTGACCATCGGCATCCAGCTCTTATATCATGGCTTTAAGTTTCTTACAACTTGCTCATTCGTTATTATCAACCGACAGAAAGATGGAAACCCGAATTCATTTTTGAGAGTAGGCAATACCCTATCGGTACAATATAGGTACTCATGATAACGTTTGTTATCAACGGAGATACGTCGTATTAATGGACTAAAGTATCCCGCACACGAATTTGTCAAATGTTGTTAGTCCTGTCACCTTTGAAAAATTATATTAAAACTATTACAGGGTTTCTGGTAAAAGTACTCGGCTACAAATTTAGCAGCAAGTTCCTACTTTATATTGGTACCAATTTTATTGTACTTTGATACACGTATCCTAGTGAGATCATTAATAAGATGGTCTCGGATTTAAAGTAAACTATGAGTAAGACGCATGTTATCACCAATAAATCCAACCTGGGTCAAATTTATTAAATTATAGCTGGAGGGGACGATAGAGTAATTTCTGCACTTTACTGGGGTATCTGGTTGATTTCGGTGCGTACCATTTTAACCGCGCTGTGAATTTTATTTTGTTAGTACCCTAATCAATTATGCAGGGCTGGACCAAATGCCAGAGAATTTCATTTGTCCAAAACTGGACTTGCTCTCTCGGACGTCCGCGCGAGCTCATAAATAAGATGCCAGTTCGGGGTTAGGATGCACTCCATCAAAGCCGCCGAGACAAGAGCTGACCTGCACAGTGAACCCACACCATTAGCACAGTAGTTGAGGCTTGCCGACGCTTGCCATCGCCACCCCGCCCCATAAGGCATGAAGCGGTAGCACAGGACCTGGAGAAACTTTGGGTGAGTTGGAAACTATATATTAGAAGTGACTTTAATTTGCGAAATTGATTCCGGTCAAGTGTGCTGATGCCGATGATGTGCCCCCCCCCCCCCCCCGATGCCACGTTAGAAAATGCTGATCTACAGAGACTATTGTGAGTCCGACTCAACAGTAATTGCCATTGTCATTCGCTTGTGACTTATGCAGTATATTATGTTAGCATTCGACCATACTTTATTGTCAAAGTTTAAGTTTGCGGTTGTTGTGCTAGATGTTAACGATGGCTCGCTAGCCAAGATATTACGATTTGCCGGTGTGCATGTGTAACATTGCCTTGTTGTAGTAGGCAGTGAGGATTTCTTGACATGTTAGTGTGGATGATTCATTCTATAGTGGGCGGCACAACGCACTTGATTGTATTAGTATTACGGCATGCTTGTGCACCTCACTGCTATGCTGTAATATAGCACTGTTATTATAATTATTACATGCTTAGCGCTTGAGATGTATTGGTTAGTATAGTCTAACACGGGTGAGCCCCAGAATTGTTCTATGTGTGACGATGAATTAACATGTTTCAGTGAGTTTCACGTGTTACAATGAGTCTCGCCGACACATATGTGCATGTATTATAGTTAAACAGATGTATTATGTTTCTATGAGTTTCATAAGATGTGTGAAGGATATTTATAAAAATAATATACAGATGTACGGTGTTTCGTGAAGGGTTCCCCCTGCGTAGTGTCATGCACGCATTAACCTAGGCTCGCAGCGTGAAAAGTAAACAGGCGTGACCCTCCAATAGCAGAGGAAAGGGCGGCAACCCCAGCACAATAGCCCTAAATAAGATTGCCCGCAGAACCCTGTGTTTATCCTGTGTATCCTTAAGGGAGTAGTGGAGCCCACATTAACCACCTAGCCACTCGTCGTTCATCCAACATACAGACAAAGGAAAAAAAAATATATTCAAGTGATGTTTTTGACAATCAAATTAAACTCAACTCTTCCTTAAAAACGGACAGACAAAGAATAATACCTATAGTTTTCATGCCACTCAGAACATTTCCTGAAAATTCACTTTTCAGAACTGCCTCCATGTCTTTCTTAGAGAGTTTCTTGTATTCTTCAAAAGTGGCTCGAAGCTGCGGGAAGCTACGAGTTGCCAAGATCTTATTGAACTGAGATTCATCTGTTCCCCATTTTTTCTCCCCAGCTTGAAACAGGGCCTGAGAAAAGACATGAAAATGACAATTAAGAAATCCAAGTTCTTCATTAGTGCATTTCATAAAATCAACGATGAGTAGGAAATATGAGCATCCTTGATGACAAAGTGTCCACAGGTCTCCCGTATTACGGAAGATCTGCTTTATTCTTTCCTCAGTTTTCATTCCATGATGACCAAAAGAACCTACAAGAGACGAAATTATAACCCATATAGAAAGGCTGAAAATATTTCATTCTATGCAATAAAGCTAAAAAAAGTAAATTTGATCTAAATTGGCTTGCAAAGTCTCTTTCTGGCAGTAAAGTAATGAAAATAATAAAAACAAAAGAAATGTAGGTTACAAAAAAGGTTACAAAACTGGAATGCTTACAGTTCAAAATTTCAGAAAATGTTCTGAGATCTTTGGGACATTCCAAGTAACTTATTTATTTAACAAGTACCAACCATTTTCTTCATTTCAGCCACCGCACCTTAACCCACTGGCTGTTTCCAAGTCTGGAACTCCCATGAGTGTCCCCACTTTTGAAAATTTTACAATTTCTTCCTCTATTCAATTTTCTTTCTCTGTTGTTGCCATTTTTTGTCTGAAAAAGGTCCTTTGACCGACAGCTAGTCTTGTCTTTCCTTTTCCGGTGTGTTTTATTGTATCATGCCAGTATTATTTCTGACATATGACTTTGCAACATACAACTTTTTCTTTTTTTGCTACATTTTGACTTCAGTTCAGAAGAGCATTTTAGAAGTTTTAACATTAACATGCTTACTAGGAAAAAAGAGAAAAGAAAATTATCTTGTTTTTAGAGAGCAATATATTTGTGCAATGCGGCCAAACTGGGCTTTGATTGCACGATGGTTTTTTGGTAAGTTTTAGGTTTTGGGTTATAATTGGGTTTAGCTGACCAGCCACAACATTCTTATTGTTGGCGATACGCTCACAATAACTTTTTTTGAAATTGGCCATAAGTTCCTGGCAAAAATCTATTGTGAATATTTTGGTTACCTTGCCTAATGAGCCACTACATATTTTACCTTGGCATCCTGGACAGCCATGTTCCTGTCTACTTCCTTACTGTCACTGCGGTTGGCTTGCAACAGCGAGATTAGCAACTTCTTGAAGTCACCTGAAGTGTCTCCAATAATGTCTTTCTCCAGATCCTTATTGAACTCTGAAAGCAAAACATTCGATGTGTGCATTAACTCACTGAACTGTAGTTTTCTTGTCTTTCTGAAGTTTACTTTAAATCATGAAAAAATGTGAGACTTTAATAGAGCTCTGTGGTCATGAATGTGGTTTTGGACAAAAACTTTAACTTGTGAAATAAGGCAAAATCTCTTTGGTTCAAAGTATATTTAGAAATTGTGATGGGAAAATAACATAGTGATATTATCTTAGGAATAACTTTCATTTTGAATTTTAACATTTAAATAGAGCGAATGTGGAGGCTGAAAAAATTTTGCAGCAACAACATCCTGTCACAGTATCACACATAAAATTTGGCTGCATTTTAAAAAACCTGTTGTTTCAGTTTGGTGCTTCTGAGCTTGAGCTGCTTAAAAGATGGGCATAGTGGAGGTGGACAGAAATAAGGACACCACAACACAGAAGACCGTTACTTGAATTGCAAAGGAAAGCAGTTTCGTGTTTGTGATGCATTACCAATATCTTTTCTGATTTAGATTTTACTGTAAGAGACCTGAACTGTGGATGCAAGATTTAATAATGATACTGAAATTGTGTGTAGCCCATAAGGATGAAACTCCATAAAATATAACAATAGCAGTGACCAAGTGTCAACACTTTGGGTACTAAATCAATTCAAATTACACCTTTGGTATTGCAAAAAAAGTGCAGTCTCTCAAAATTAGGAGGACTGCAATATAAGCAAGTAACTTCTCCATGCAAATAACTTCTCCCCGCTTCTTGTAAATTTTACCAAATGCTATCTGACACCACCAGAGTATCTTTTAACTGCATGTATTATTTTTCCAATACTGAGATTGTTTCTCTTTGTTTCCATGGAATATACACATCCAAGTGAGGGGCATAGACATGATTCTGACTGACACACTGAACATTTTTGATATTATGCCTGCATACCCAATCCATATACAAAAGCCAACCTAAAAGTTTGAAAATTATAGATCCACCTGGTTTTCTTTGACAAACACCAGATGCCTCAGCAACAAATGGAAAATCTTTCTGTAAGTCTCATCAACCAAACAAGGTGGTCTAGAGGCTCTCATGCCAAGGGTCCCCGGTTCAAAACCCGGCCGCTGCAGGCATGTTGGAAGTTTGGGATTTTTCTCATATTTTCGTGTCCCTGATCCTATTGGGTGGTAGGATTGAGTACATAGTCTTCTCGGATACGGACGAAAAAATTCGGAGAGCCCGTGTGCATGTTGCGCACGTTAAAGATACCTTGGCAGTTGGGGATCGAAAAGAGCAGGCCGAACAGGCCGCTGCCCGGGCAAAATTAAATAAAATTCATCCCTACCATTCCCTCCCCTCCTCCCTCATCTCCCTCCCCCCCCCAAAAAAAAACCTGCCGACCGGCGCTGCACTGTGGCAATGACGTGCCTGCTCCAGTTATAACTGGGCTGCAATGGCACAAAGGCAAATTTCCCAAATGGGATTAAAGAGTTATACAAATACAAATACAAAATACAAAGTGATAGTTCAGGCTTCTTTTGAGCAGCTTCAACAATGTTTACAAGACTCCAGCTGCAACAAGCAGCTTAATGACAGTTATTGGTGCTTACTTTCTTTGTACACCTGCTTGATTTCCTGAATCTGTGCATTGGATCTTGTACACAGAATTTCTATCAGAACGTCATCATCTGTGCCCAAACCCTAAGACAAGAAAGAAAACTGACTGAGTTCAGGGCAAGTCAACATTTCAGGGATCAGCAGTCACAACATTTAAAAGCAATGCCAGTGCTAAAAAATACCAAATCTGAGCAATGTCTAAAATTAACTCTTCATACCCCGCTCTCTGCCAATGCTAGGTCATTCTAAAGTCCGTGTATAGCCATAAATAATAAAATCTAAGCTGACACAGAATATAAAAATAATCTATAAAGTATGACCTTGTAATTTATCTAGTCTTACTTAATAAACAAAGGTATACATTCCCTCTGTAAAATATAAATGCTAACACAGCATGTACATGGAGTTCTTCTTGTGATTTGTATCTTGTATGAAGTGGGTACGCTGAAACATAATAATGCTAAAACTAGATACCAAAACAATCGAAGTCTTCTGATATAACTGCATTAGTAAAGAGCATTCAGTTTGTGACATTCAATTACTCCATGGTCCTAAAGTTTTGATAATCAGCTCTTAACCTCATTACTCTCACCTTGATTGCATTCCTGAGCATGTGAGCATCAAATTCTGCTGGCTTAAGACACAGACCTTTCAGGGCCTCACAGAAGTTTCCACTGGTATCACCCTTGATGTCACTAACAAGATCCTGCATGATTATCAAATAATTATAGGGCCTATCATGCTTGAGTTGCAAAAAAAGCTGAAGCTGAAGTCCTCTGTAAATAGTCTTTTCCATGCACACTTTGACCCTGAAAACTTCAGCTCTTTCAAGGTGCCTCACTAACAATCCTGGATTAATATTCTTTGCACAGAAAGCTAATCTTTATGCACAACCATACAACTCCAGGTGAACTTTGGCATGGCCCAGAACTAACCCACTCAACTGTTGCATCCATAAATAATCATAAAAATTATGGTAATATCTTGCCAATTATTTAGGTATAGCAATTGCTACCACTGGTGCATAAACAGATTGAAACAGAAATGGCAGATCATTTACAAAATCAGTCAGTTGTTCACTGTACACAATTTTTAACAAACCTGAAAGTTAAATTTCAAATCTAGATCTCTTATTAGTACAAAATTTATCAAGTTGAATGCACTAAATTTACATGTTAAAAGTAGACAATAATAATTTCATGCACATAACGAAGTGTACACATCTCATAACATTAATTACAGCATTCCTAACTATTATCATCAACCACAAAAACATTACATGAATTATATGAAAACTGAGATGAAATGTACATATAATCTGGCTCACTGTAGGGCCTAATAAAATTTAGTTACAGAATCAAATTAGGAAATAAGATGAATCAGCAGCAATTTTTTAACTGATGCAGTGTCAATGTTTATTTTGAAATTCCAAGCACAAACATTAAGTTATTTAAAGTGAACTGCGGGCCCCCTTACCTTGCCATACAAAGTTTTGTAGGCAGCAACAATTTCTGCACGCTGTGGACTGGCTCGATATGCTAGTACATTTGTAAGAGCATCTTCATCAGTGCCTTTAAACAAAAAAAGAAAAGCAAATGCAGTTGACACAAATGTCAAGATTTGATCTGAGACACAAAAAGGGACATAACTTGGCATTATTTGGTTAAATACCTTTCAGGGTCTTGTTAATGATTAATGAAATAGATTAATGGTTAATGAAATTGCACTGACAGTTGTTCCCCAAATCCTTTATTCAGAAACAAATTAAAACTATAATGAATTGATTTTACTTGCTCTAAGATATTTTCAGCTATCCAAATCATTCTGTTTTACTGCTTTTATTTTTTCTAGTCAGAATCAACTTGCATCCCTTTTACATAAACATTCATATATATATAAGTGTATATTATGTACATGAATTTACTTTTAAACACAAAACTAGGGAAATGTGTCTGTCAGTCTATTCTGAATTATTCAGGAATGTATTTAACAAAACCAGCAGTATATATTTGTGTGCTTTTCTCAAATTTCCATTCCCTGTATTGTGAACGTAACAATAAGAAAGCAGCTGGTTTTGAAAGCCACAAAATTAAGAAAAAAAAACCACAACAAGCAAATTGCTGTCTCTCCTTACTATACTATCCTGAAAAAATTACAGCACACTTGACTGCAGTTTGAATTTCCACTCCCATCTCACGCACTAGCATGTCAACAATGATTTTGCTGGTTTTAAGTTATGGCTACATTATCATTGGTCACGATGAGATCTACATTATTACATAGCAATGTTTTGATGTCTCTAATGGTTTTGAAACTACAAGCAGAACCATCACAATCTGACTCTCACCAAAAACCTTGAAGCCTTTCCTGTAACATGGAAAAATTGTTGATACACCAGTGTGTGAGATGGACAGCGATTAATTACTAGACTAACCTAATCCTTTCATTGCATTATGCAAAACTTCGGCATCAGCTTCAGCATTGAATGGCTCATATGGCTTCAGGGTGCCTTCACACTGAACACAGAATACAAATATATTACATATGTTGTATATACTGCAAGAATACAATAAAACACTGCATTTTACCCCGAGTACTCTCACATTGAAGGGACAAGAATGTTAAAAAATACTACGTGGAAGATCTTTATTTACATATTCTGCTCATTTAGGTGAGAACATTGGAGATCTTACGATGGCCATTCTTTTAACAAAATTATATCTGAAGAGCTTTAACTCTTGAAGGACCGTATATTTCTCCGCACATTATTGTTTTTACTTTCATAAAATATCAAGATGTAATGGTCTGTTTTTTTTCCTCATGTAAAACACCTTAAAATATTTAATTACTTTTATGAAACAATATATTTGGTACATAAAAATGAATAAAGGGTAGAGAAAACTAGAAACTAGAATCACATTAGGTATGGAGTAAAATAAAAAGTCCACTTCATCAACATATCGTTACTGCTCTATGCTCATGGCATACGTCATTTTTGACACTTTTGAGATTTTAAGAAAGTCTGTTTCTTTTCCTGTCACTTGGTAACATGCCGTTATGATTCTGTTGGATTATTTAATTTTCTTATTCGCACTTTTCTTTTTCTATGATATTATCTGACAGCCTTTATGCCCAGAAATGCAAAGACCTGTCAGTTGCCTTTTGGTATAAATCTGACAAATGCCATTATCGCAGAGCAGTGAAGATAATAATGTGTTGTTTGGGCATCCAGAAACAGTGCCATCTACACTTTGTGTGTTGCCTGGCCTTTAAAAAGTTAAAACAGGTCATTCAGTGTCTTAATGTTTTATGCATACGTACTGGTATATTCTCTGTCTCTTTCTCAAAGTAAGCATCTGCTTTCTTCTTTGGCTTTGGCTTGGGTGGCTCTGCAACTTTGGGGGGTGGTGGGGGAGGTTTAGTCACCGGCTTTTCTCTTGGGGGTGCTGGCGTCTTTTTAACAACTGGCTTTGGTGCTGCTTTCTTCTTCATGCCTCCTTTGAAAAATTAAAGAATCAACATGTGTGACAAGAACCTCAAAATCGGTAGTTTGTATTATTTTGGTGATAGTGGTATCAATAGAAAGGTATTCAAATGCCTTTCACAATGGTACAAAATTCTTGAAATCCAACATTCCATTCATGGAAAGTTATTACTTTTCAAGTCAACTTTTAATTGATCTGATGTCTAATAAAGAAAATTTTTTTGTACTGTAATAGTCCGTATTTTACACCTCATTTCTATCAGCCGTATATTTAAGCACACATATACTATTCATTTTTGCATTCATCCGTTCCCCAGACTGAAGTGAGTTCTGAATGTTAAAATGATTCAATTAAGTTGTAACTCAGTTTAAACAGAGCTCTAGTAGGTATGTATAGAGAGAAATCGCTATTGGTTGATTTGCACCGTGAGGCATGAGAGGCTTTCTGAAACCATTCTAAACGTACAGCGGAAAGGGGGTCACAGTGGTAGACAATAATCATTTGTACATTTCAATGTGGAGAAACACCTTACAAACAGCTCTAAATAGTTTCCAGCAACCCCAAAATATGAACAAACCACAGTAAACAGATTCACATACTGTCTTCGGTGAAAACGGTCCCTTCCAATTCTTATTACCACCATGACCTAGTTTCGCGATTGCACAGAAGTGATTTCTCTTTATAAATATATACTCGCTGATCTAAACCAACATACTCTGAGTTCCTGGTTTAGCTAACACAATGTTGAGCCTGTAGCCATCTCCTTCATCGTCCACTTTGGCTTCCAAGATCTGAGGAAAACCAGAATACATTCCTGCAACATACTTTTTGAACAATACCCCCCAAAAAAACACCAAGAAATTGGGAAATTTCTGAAGGATTCCCAGCCCTGAACACACCAATGATTCATCAGAAACTGAGTATCACATGCAGCAAATGATATTTAGCCCAGCCATGAAGAAAATGTGAAAGATTCTCCCCACTGTGAAATTTGTAAATGAAGATTTTGCTAAAAAAACTGCCCATCTTGAATTAAAAGAGGAAAAAGTGCACATTTTTGTGGACAGCACAATTTTTTTCATATATTGCCATTCACCTGTGATGCTCGACAGAACACGTGGCATTTGTATTACAGCTTAAATATGTATGATATGAATATTAACATAAGTATCAATAACCCTCAGTTTCAACACTCACATTCTTTTTTTTTGTAGAGTGACACTTATTTCTAGAGACATTAAATGTATACATAAAAACAACTTAAAAAATATTTCAAAATCTCAAACTGTGCCCCAGAAAAATGATCATTTCAAAACCTTATCCTGATGTAGAAAACATAATCTTACCTTGCCCATCTTGTATTCTCCTATATTTCTCTTGAAGTTTGCTTTATTTTTGGCCATGTCCAGCATGTGAGCATAGATGTGAAGTAGATTTCCTTGGTAATCCTCTGTTGAAATGTCATATTTCAAGTAGGCAATACATAAATATATAAAAACATACACCTGAAATGCATTTGTGACTTTCTTTCAATGTTAAAAACTTTCCTAGGTGGCAACCCTGTGAGAATTCGTCATTTTTGATTGACATCAAGTTTGCACATAAGAATGATATTGTGTTTACGTAGATCCGTGGATTAAGACATCGCACTAATGTTGTTTGATGTAGCCTAAAATAATCCTACCAACCCTCTAGAAATCCTACACAAATCTACATCGGATTGACATAGGGATGCTGAGTGGGTTGATTTTAATATTTGCTGAAGAGGTTACTAGCAAAACTGACTACAATACATGGACAGTGAGTTACGTTCCCAGTTTCTACAAACTGTTTCGGTAGGATAATGTTTGTCACAGCTTTTTGGTACACTCATAAATTGCCAAATGGCTTATTGACTGTCTCAGTAAAAATGTGACCTTGTTTTTGAAGCTCACACTAATCATATTTGTTTTCATCATTAAATTTTTGTCATGCCATGCTCCTTAAGGAAAACCAAGGAGTCTTACCATGAAACCACACACAAGCAAAAGATCTAAGTTTACTGGAGGGAAAAAAAAAAATAAACAACTGAAATATTTTTTTAGTTATCTTATTATCAAAAAAATCAATGATGGGAGCATTTATTGCGGTGCAATCTGGCCATTTTTTTTTGCTCAACACAGTAACCTGAACAACAGTTTCAAAATTATGAAATTAATTTTCCTAGGCGTCACATATTCTGACCCAATCGCTTTTGTGCCGAGGTGTTGTGTTCACTGAAGTTTCAGGTAATCTTTAAAAATGTTGTTATGATGGTAAAATACAATGAACTTTTTTCTTGCTCCCTTTGATAAAGTACAGTGCTTGAGAGACTGTAATTTGACATGCGTTGAGCTTGAAAAACAATTAGATGGGCTAGGACAGAGAAAAGGAGAGAGAAAGGAAAGACAGATGAGGAGAGGAAGAAAACAACACTGATCAAAACAAGACTAAGAGTGAGTAGATATCCAGTTTTTGTCCTTAGCCCACGAAGTTGCAGGTTCTCGACTAGTTTAGATAGACATTTAAAACTTTTGAAATATTGCAATGAAAAGAACAAATAACATTCCTTCAAGGAATTCATAAAATATTTGACAAAAAAAAAGAGTTGCCATTAGCAGTTGTGCAAATACATCTGTGTAGTTTCTTAATAATATCAGCAACATATGTTCTCTAGCTGGGAACATCTGAACTATTTACCATTTCCTGGACTGATTGGATTGAGAGGTGGATCTTTCCATATTGGCTTGTATTCAATGGCAGGAGGCGGAGTCTTAGGTTTGTTTTCTTCCATCAATTTCCTGATATCTCCAAGTGTAACACCCTCAGGCTGCGGCTTAGGCTCTTGTTTAGGTTTGAGACCCTGTTAACGGAGCACACAATTATAGTTTTCATCCTTGACTCAAGTACTGCTTCAACATGCCATCAAATGCCGCCAAAACTACGGGGAGGGAGAAATGGGAAGGCGTGTTTGACTAATTTTCAATTGTAACTTGGCATATGTGACTTTAGACGATACTTTGATCTTCTTTCTTGTGAAAACAGATAAATACTTTTTGGTTTCTAATTCCTGTGACAGTTTTCCAAAGTTTGTCCTTGTAAACATGGTATTTTGAGCACTTTCACAATTCATTTTGGATGTTACAGATGAAACAGACATTAAATGATTTACGTGAAAACGGTGACAGTGTGTGAAAAAACCCCACAAAACTCAGATAATTCACATTTTAAGTATTTTATTTTTCACAAAGTAAATTTTTAGACAAGTAGAGTAATGCCCTTGTGTTTAGGCAGAGAGGGTGTCAAGAATAGATTTAATTCATAAATGTTTCCACTGACTAAATTTTTGTGAGAGAGCAGTGAGTAATTTTTACAAACGTAATTATTGTGCGAGCCAGCATAACTTGGTCTCGTAAACAATTTGTTTTGAACAGTTTTTTTTTATAATAGATAGACAGAAGATATGGGGAAGGATAGACGGACAGCGTAGGTGTGCATGGCTGAGCACTTTTTATATCTCGTGTTTTGAACTAGGTTTAGTAGAGAGGGAAGGGGTGAGTAGGAATTAAATGTTATTGAGACTTCTGTTGACGTACAGAAAATGCCGTGATCCAGAGTAAAAGCTCGGGGTTTTGAACATGTTAAGAATTTATTGCTATAAAATTACATTTTATTGTCTTGGGTGATTCGACCTTTGATGTCGACCCAAGGTCGTTGCGTAGGGCTGTTACTTAAAATAACTCAGTTCGGCAGCTGAGCTAGAAGTGGTTGCACCAATCACAATCCAGGAATTAGACGGTAAGCTGCAGATGCAGACCAGTATTTAAGGCCATACAGAACTTAGTTCTGGGCCACATGTAGACAATCCATTTACGAGGTGGTCGGCGATAGTCCTCAGCCAGATGAGAGACATAGAGACGCAGTTGAGCAGTCCATTGTGAGGAGCCTGATTTAAAGCTCCAGAGCCTAAGCTACTTGGTTTGATATAAACCCACAGCGTTTACATCCAGCGCTCTCACTCCTAGTGAGGGCCGCATGGTGAGAGTCCATACTAATTTGTAATGATGAAAGTGAACCGTTCTACTTACTTTTGAAGACAGTTTCAGAGCTACCGCCAGACAACGCATGGTTGTACAAGCATTCTCCATGGCGTGTCTAGAGGAAATGTCCATATCATAACATGTCTCATTGAATTAATAGAATTTAAACTGTTATATCCGTCGCCACGTGCGCGGATTCTATTTGCCATATAACTCATATGACCTGCAAGTAGTTAGATTGAATACGTTAGTCTTTATAAAAGCTGTAGTTCCATTAGTTAGATTCAGTTGCCTTTGAATTGATATTTATATTTATAATTATATTTGTTACATTAATTCCTGTAATTAAACTGCCCTACAGTTCTGCTAAAATTGAAAGCAATTGATTTATTTAGTTTTTAGAGTGCAAGTATTTATTTTTGTGTGTTCGTCGATTGTGGGAGCGGACCTCGAAAGAGTGTCAGTCGAAATATCCCCATGTAACCCACATCGCGACACTGGAGGGGACACTACACACCATTGTTTAGTTTATAGTTTATTTAGATTAGAGTATATCGTTTTTCTCTTTGATTAACTTTTGTTTCTTTTCAGTTTCAGTGCTCACGTGGTCTCGCACGTTGAGCTAGTTTAAAATTATTTATTATTTAGTTTGTATACTGCTTTCTTCATTATTTGTTCCACATATTTCCGGCTCTCCCATTGACCCGAGGATCGAGGCCAAGGAGACGTCAACATAACTGAACGGTGAAAGACAAAAAAAAGACTGACTCTGGTGTACGCAAAGGCTAAAGGAATCTCCACCAGTTCCTTGAGTTAAGTGATTCCATCCTAAAATTTTGTCTGCGTCTGGGGAGTTGAGTGTTCCTCCTCGTGTTTTACAGGCTTTTTATACTTTTCTTCTGTGTTTAGGAACTCACGGGCGGTGGCGAGGGCGTTCTTACGTTTGCGGGTCCCCCCTGCCAAAGTGGTGGCTTGGTCGCAGACTCTGCCGTCTCGACGACAGATTGTGCGGTCTCGCAACACCAGTGGTTATTGAAACTGTGGGGAGTCGCATTCGCGAGAACGGACTTTGATAGGGATCTGTACACTTTGTTTAGATTGTAGCGTTCCCATCTTCCTCGTTGTTTTAGGAAGACGTCTCTCTTGTCCTCTTCTTAATCCTATCTGTAAATATGTTCAGACTGTAGAGTTTGTTATTGTCCGTCTTTTCTTGTTGGTCTGGCGTCTAGTTTCCTGTTTTTTTTTTTTTTTATTACACCTTTATCATTATCGTGTTGGTACATTCCTTTGTTTCTTATTTTACCTACGTAACTCATGTGTCTACATTGACACATTGATTGAGTAATTTGATCTGGTTATTGAGAGTAACGATTTTATTGAATTGTTGGAACCCGTGCAGTTAGCACACTGCCAGTTCTATGGAGCTTATTAAGCGTCATGTATAACCGATCTCGTCTTTATATTGACGAGCTCCCGAGAGGACAGTATTAGACTGTTTAGGGAGGTGATTTTTTTTGTGTAGTGATGACTAGTGAGTATTGATTTTATTGTCGGCTGGTGCCGCCGCCCGAAGAGCAATGAATTTGTCTCATGGGAAGAGTCTGTATCAGTATCGAGGTGATGTCGATATAAGAGCTATGTGAATTATATATATTGAGGATACTTTTTTTTAGTCGTCTGCGTATGACGTCGACCCGAGGAGAGCAATAATGAGATTGCCTCATGGGATGGATGATATTGGTATTTTTCGATTATTTGAGAGATGTTTGGCAGTGCTAACGTAGTACACTGCGTATCCGCGTATTCGCGTGTTATTGTTGAACCTTCTTACAGGCATTGTAAGCCCCACAGGGCAGTGTAAGGCCTCAGGGCAGTGTAAGGCCTCAGGCAGTGTAAGACGCCGAGATGCAGTGTAAGACCTCTGGGCAGTGTAAGGCCGCAGGCAGTGTAAGACCGACGGGCAGTGTAAGACCGACTAGTTATGTAAGGAAGGGAGTATTCGCGTTTTGAGAGTTTTTGCAGTGGTAACAGAGGACACTGCGTATTCGCGTTTTGAGAGTTTTTTGCAGTGGTAACAGAGGACACTGCGTGGTCGCGTTTTAAGAAGTTGTGAAGAAGAGTGGAGTTGTTTTTTTTTATACAACCGATTATGTCTATGGTTTTCCGCGTTTCGTGGACCATCTAACGTAATACTAGATATGACAAGTAAGAATACTGATTATGATTGTAACTCTCCATGCGGCCGGTGGATGAGTTATCTAAGAACATACCCGATATAGATATTGAATTGAACCGATTATGACTATATACCGAGATGACTGTGACACTTGACGTGTGCATGGCTTGCGTACGGAAACGGCGCATTAAATTAACTGCTATCGCCTGGTGGCATCTCATCTATCCCGGATTGGATATAATTAGAAATAGATTAAAGTGCAATGTTATTTAATTGAGATTTAGATTATTGTTGAATGCGAGAAGCGCTATCTAATTCTTAAATCAAGACGAGCGCTACGCCGATTTTGAAAGAGTACGTCAGGCTAATTATCTTGTCGACGTTTGTTATTTCAGCTTCACTATGGCGAAATTTATAATTGATAAACCAGAATATGTTGCTATTTTATATAGACTCTGTTGAACATTGAGGTTGAGCACTTTTCACCTTTTTCCGAGACCGTGGATGGTTTCACATTATATTGTCCTACCGATTATGGACATTCTTTCTCAAAATTTCCATGTGATTCCTTTTTCCACTAGCGTCCATCCTGACCATGACCTGAGTTTCAGACAACCTTGACGCCTTTGTCTGCGGGTCAATGAGATGAGAAAATGGCAAACCGAGCGACCAGACCTACTGCTGCCAGGATACCATTACTTTAATTAACTATTGTTCGTTCATGTTCTATGAATGTATTAATTACGCTCAGTGAAGCCATGAGCGAGTTGCTCAATATTTCAGTCTTTACAGTATGTCTGTGTGAGAGAAGTTTATCACTTTAATTCTTAAGTGCTACAATAATTATATATTATCACAGAACGTCGCATATAAACATACATATGCTATTGTCCATCGATAATGCACGTTCTTAGAACTTTTTTTCGACTTTCAGTAACGATATATTTTTTACTATATAGCCCTTTCCAAAGTACTATTACATAGCAACGTTAGTAGACAGTTATGTCGTTCAAACCCTAAGTTTTCACTGGGGTGGGGGATGTGTCAAGAATAGATTTAATTCATAAATGTTTCCACTGACTAAATTTTTGTGAGAGAGCAGTGAGTAATTTTTACAAACGTAATTATTGTGCGAGCCAGCATAACTTGGTCTCGTAAACAATTTGTTTTGAACAGTTTTTTTTTATAATAGATAGACAGAAGATGTGGGGAAGGATAGACAGACAGCGTAGGTGTGCATGGCTGAGCACTTTTTATATCTCGTGTTTTGAACTAGGTTTAGTAGAGAGGGAAGGGGTGAGTAGGAATTAAATGTTATTGAGACTTCTGTTGACGTACAGAAAATGCCGTGATCCAGAGTAAAAGCTCGGGGTTTTGAACATGTTAAGAATTTATTGCTATAAAATTACATTTTATTGTCTTGGGTGATTCGACCTTTGATGTCGACCCAAGGTCGTTGCGTAGGGCTGTTACTTAAAATAACTCAGTTCGGCAGCTGAGCTAGAAGTGGTTGCACCAATCACAATCCAGGAATTAGACGGTAAGCTGCAGATGCAGACCAGTATTTAAGGCCATACAGAACTTAGTTCTGGGCCACATGTAGACAATCCATTTACGAGGTGGTCGGCGATAGTCCTCAGCCAGATGAGAGACATAGAGACGCAGTTGAGCAGTCCATTGTGAGGAGCCTGATTTAAAGCTCCAGAGCCTAAGCTACTTGGTTTGATATAAACCCACAGCGTTTACATCCAGCGCTCTCACTCCTAGTGAGGGCCGCATGGTGAGAGTCCATACTAATTTGTAATGATGAAAGTGAACCGTTCTACTTACTTTTGAAGACAGTTTCAGAGCTACCGCCAGACAACGCATGGTTGTACAAGCATTCTCCATGGCGTGTCTAGAGGAAATGTCCATATCATAACATGTCTCATTGAATTAATAGAATTTAAACTGTTATATCCGTCGCCACGTGCGCGGATTCTATTTGCCATATAACTCATATGACCTGCAAGTAGTTAGATTGAATACGTTAGTCTTTATAAAAGCTGTAGTTCCATTAGTTAGATTCAGTTGCCTTTGAATTGATATTTATATTTATAATTATATTTGTTACATTAATTCCTGTAATTAAACTGCCCTACAGTTCTGCTAAAATTGAAAGCAATTGATTTATTTAGTTTTTAGAGTGCAAGTATTTATTTTTGTGTGTTCGTCGATTGTGGGAGCGGACCTCGAAAGAGTGTCAGTCGAAATATCCCCATGTAACCCACATCGCGACAGAGGGGATAGACTTGTGAAAACAGATTAGGTGTTAGTGGGTAAATAACTTAATACCTTGATACACTCACAGAAGAATGTATGACATGTAGCCTAGGAAACCCGAAACTATAAAAATTACTGATACACCGCAAAACAAGAAAACAACAGAAAATGTAGTAATATAAATATGCATCCATTCAATATGAAACATAAACACAGAAGAAAGTGAATCAATAAAAGATTCTCCACATGAACATTTCCCATGAACTAATATTTCAACCTTTACTGTCTAACATTCAGCCCTATTCAGCTCATTACCGACTTTGGAATGCCTTTATGCTGTATTTTTTTGTGGTTTGTTTTTTGTTCTTAAGCTCCATCATAATGTCAGTGGAATGATACGATTTGTTCAAGATGATATCTTGATGATCATACTGTAATGGACCTAGAGGGTGAACATGTGGGCACTTAAAACTTTGAAAACCAAAAATTATGGAACTTTGTGTAGTGCCTAAGTTTTTGACCTTAAGTTATGTAGACCCATGCATTTTGCCAAACATCAATTTAGACTTTAACATTATTTATTTATCATTTTTTGGCACATAAAAAAAGAGACCCAATTTCATCGAGCAGAGTCTAAAAGTAGGCTATGATAGAAAATTTCACTCTTTGCCTGTCTTGACAGACTTCTAAAAAGCAATTTTAAATATTACTTCAGTGTTTTCTCTAAGTCAATGGGCCAAGTAGTAATAACACTGATGATATCAATAACAAATGTATGCACATAGTGCCCTATCACCTAGAGGGTCTCAGGTATTCAAAACTTTTATATATGTCACATAAAATACAAGTGCATGTCTCTGAAACATTAATTTGCATTACGCCTTACATGTATCATCTGTTCAGTGAGGAAACCATACTGAACTGGGTATGGAGGTGCTGGGGGTCCATTACCAAATGTCACCATTCCATTGTTTGCATTCATCCCTGGCCAGGTGCCGGGCGGAGCGCCCCATACATTGATCTGTGTCCCTGAGTAGTTGGTAGGGTTGAATGGTCCGTCAGGTATAGGAGGATACTGACCTGTAGAAAATGACATGGAAGTTGTGAGTCGACTCAAACTACAACTGGTAGGCTAAGCAGGCAAACAAAGACATTGTCATACATTTGGCATTGGAGAAAAGACAATTAATTTCTATTCTAGAAAGCCAAGAGGCTTAAGGCTTATGCAATCTCCAGATCTTTTTCTTCTTCTTTTGGGCTGCCTTTTGTACCTGTGGAGTGTCAAGGGAGATGTGGGGATCAGGAGGGTGCGAGGGATACAGCAATGTCTGGTGGGGATATGTGGTGTTCTGTAAGAGTTCCCTTGATGTCATCACTACACCATCTGCATGGTAAATTTCAATACCATCTCGTTACTGCTCTATGATAATGGCATATGTCAGACTTATGCCAAAAGACAATTGACAGTTCATTGCCTTCCTGACCATGATGAGGACTATCAGATAACATTAAAGGAAAAGAAATGCGCCGGTAGGAAAATGTAACAATCTAATAGAATCATAATGGCATATAGTCACAAAACGACAGGAAAAGAAAGTGTCCAAAATGTCTCATGCCATTAGCATTGAGCAGTTACGATATATGCCATTTGAGGCAATGTATTTGATGGCATATTTATGGGGTGTCGGAACCATTTTACTTGCTGTGTCTGCACATATAATTTCCAGGTAATAAATGAAAACATAAGCTAAATTCATATTTATCACATGGAGGAATATTAAGACAATAATAAAAAAAGACTTGGGCGTTGGAATGAACCTAAAAAATTAAACATGATAATTAGTACTGAAATATTAGGTCTTGCAGTTGACATGAATAAAGAAACAACACAGTTCACATTCCTTATGGCGTTTCAGAAGAAAAATAAAAATGCTGGAGAACTGTAATAACTAAACAAATTAACAAAGGCTTACTTTCATTTGATGCTCCAGTGGCCACAGGATCTTGATAGAAAGAGTCTGCCCAAGCTTCTCGAGGGGCAGTAACTCTCTTCCTTGAAGTTGACCTCTTCTGATAGGGAAAACGATGAACAATTAAAAAGACAATTACAAAATTTACCCAGCCATAGCTACAGAACAAATGGCCACAGTGAGCAGTTACAGCTTCTATAAATAACATACAGTTTTAAACTGATCCAGAGCAATGTAATTATTTTGAGGTAATCAAAGCATAGCATGTACATTTCTCAGCCCAACATTTTCCTTGAGAGAATTTGAATTTAATGCTAATAATCATTTTTATGTCACTGGCAAAAGTTACAGGTGAATATGACAAGTTAAAAGAATTTTGTATGAGAGCAAAGATAAATGTTACAAAACCGTTTAGGTTTGAAGCTGAGAAATTGTAGTCCAAGCTGTGTTTTTCACTTATGCTTTTTGCACCCCAATTTATGTGTTCGAAAATATGGATAAGCTTCACTGCAAGTGACTTTTCAAGGGGCAGAGGAGATGAAGGGTGATTATGCCCAGTGTTTGAAAAGTAAACATGGGCATAGGGGGCTTGGGTGGGAATATAAAGGGGACGGGAAGGGTATTTCAGCCAAGCGAATGAAAATGGTGGGGGGGGGGGGGGGTGGGGGGGTGGGACACCAAAACAGAAAGAATGTACTTCATCGATGGCCCCTTTCAGCATCTACTTGGCTGGCACAAAAAGAAAAGACAAATAAAGGGCGAAGAATAAAAAGAAGTTTACAACACACATTCACAACAGAATCAAAACACTCACCCTTCTTGCCCCCTTAACTTTGCCAGGTTTCAGGTTGTAGTCCCCATCTGAAGATTCTTCCAGAAAGGACTGGAGTGTTGTGCTGCTGGCTGTGCTGTCATATCCCTCTGTTGTACCAGCATTGTCAAGGTCCACAACATTGAAGTCCTTGGTAACCACAGCACTTTCCAAGAGGCCGTCTCTAATTATTGTATGCAAATTAAACACACACTAAAGAAATCAACAGTTTTTATGAATGAATTAAGAAAAGATGGGAGTGGCAAAGTGATATTGAGCATCATAAAAAATTCTTAAACTACCCTAACAGGAAACAAACTTTTGCTCCACTGACATGGTGACAGAGATCAACATTGCTAATAAGCCATCAACATATCACTATGGTAGTGGAATGATGAAACTATGAAATGTACTCTTATTCTGTTGTTGTTCAACCATTCTTAATGACAGCTTGAGTTAGAAATTATATTAGCACCACTTTATTTAACTCAAAAGACAGAAGCTACCTGTGTAATGATGATTTCCTTTCACATCTCTATCATCCTTGTCAGGTTTGAGGTCTAAGTTTTAAGAGGGATCACTGCCCTCAGTATTCACACATCGCTCATCATCATTGTAAGAGCAATAACCGAGCCTTCATTTATAAACCTCAGACTAATTCCTATGAAACAAATCTTAACACTGCAACAGCTTTATGAGTGAACGGGGCAAAATGTTAAAAGTTTACCCCGCCAGCAAACCTATGTCAATCCAACGTGATGAAATGCCCTCAAGTTTGCTCATGGGATTGAGCCTTGATTTGCTGGTTACAACATCGCACAACTGTTACTCTGATGTGTTGAAATCTGCCCCTATGGTAATCCTACCAAATGTATGGAAATCCTGAACTAGTCTATGTTGGACTGACATAGAGGTGCTGCTGTGTCTTCTTTGTCTCCCAAAATTTCTTTGATTTTCTTTTTGCCAGTTTGATTCTTTTTCAGTTTCAAGTCATTTTCTTTCTTGTTGTGGGCAACCATTAAAATATTTATATGTCAGCTCTTAACATACCTTGACACTGCAACCGCTTTCAAAGTTCTCTTTCCAGATTTCAGAGTGAATGGGGCAAAATATTTAAAAGTTCTTTCTTTACCCCCAATTTTACGCTGGAATGGCAGTGGCTTACTTCCATCAGTGGTGAAGTACAGTTTACAGTTGGGCACATCTAAGAATAAACGGAACAGCATGGTGAGAACTAAAATTCAAAGAGTTGTATTTTTCTCTATTAACCAAGTGAATGAGGTAGAACATACAGAACATAATAGGCTCTTTTCGTCTTGGCAGACGATCTAAGCAGCTATATGTGTCCTACTTCTGCAGCTACGCTCGTGACTGATTCTGCCTATATTCGACAGGCACGCTCTGTCGCAGAATCTGCATATGAGGGAGGTGCCATAGGGCAATGAGTTATCTTTTCTTGTCTGGCGTTTTGCCTCAAGGGCTGCAACAATGTTTTTTTCATGGTGTTTTATGCCAGAGTCCACTGATGTTTTCCATGCTGATC
This sequence comes from Onchidella celtica, assembly GCA_963931925.1. NCBI lineage: Eukaryota > Metazoa > Mollusca > Gastropoda > Systellommatophora > Onchidiidae > Onchidella > Onchidella celtica. Next base: position 22,350,828 of record OZ007582.1, read on the forward strand.
TGTCTTCTGCTGTCGTCTCCCACGTTCTCAAATCGATGTTACACTTTATCATACTGCTCTTGCATGTATCTTTGTACCTCAGTTTTGGTCTTCCTCTGGGTCTGCTACCTGTAGCCATTACACCATATAAGAATTGCTTGGGGATTCTGTTGTCGTCCATCCTCTTCAAATGCCCCAGCCATCGCAGTCTCTTTTTGCACAAGATGGTCAACATGGTTGGGAGTGCTGCCCGTTTCAAGACCTCTGTGTTGGTAACTTTATCTTGCCAGCTGATGCCAAGGATCTTGCGGAGGCATCTCAAGTGAAATCCATTCAGTTTCTTCTCTTGTCTTGAATATAACGTCCAGGTCTCTGAGCCATAGAGGAGTGTGCTCAATATACATGTTTCATATATCCTGATCTTTGTTTTTCTATTTAACATTTTGTTATTCCAAGCTCTTTTGTTTAATTTTCCAAAGGCTGTGGCTGCTTTTCCTATTCGGGCACCTATTTCGCTATCTAATGAAGTTGAAGAACTCATTGTTGATCCCAGGTAGCAAAATTTCTGGACAGTCTCCAACTGGTTGTTGTTCAGCTTGATGTTGCATTGTGTTGTGCCATCTTGTGTCATAATAACAGTCTTCTGGACGCTGATAACAAGAGAGCATACAGAACATACAGTAATGATAATATATAACTCATGAATGTGTCTGGACATTTTATATGAAAATATATAGTGTAGGTGTAGTTAATTATTATTAGCACTGGAAAACTCTCTTTTTACCGTTTCCTTGGCATACCAGCACTCTTCTGTTCTCCCATTCATTATCAATTGACCATCAATATTAAACCTTTTATTAATGATTGTCAGGCAACCCTTTTTTTCACCAAAAAATATTTAAGATAAATTAAACTTAAGTGAATAATTTCCACTGTTCCCATCAGGTTTACTTCCTGCAGACTGCTGTGAAACAGTAATTATAACCAGAAGAAACTCACCTGAACTCAGTTCAATGAGGGTTGATAAATCAATCTTGTTTGTTGGCATCTGAATGCCATGACAGTTTGTATGTATAGGAGTGATAAAAGGAGCGGGCAGAGCACCAGCACTAGGCATTGTGACAGTTCTGCTTTCTGATGAAGAAAGTAGGTAAAAACAACACATCATTACCATTATACAAGCTTTTCAGAAGCATTTAAAAGCCGGCAATGTACACACATTATGGATGAAACTGCGTTTTGTTTGTTTGATTGTTTGTTTGTATATTTTTGTTTAGTTTAGGCAGCAAGAAGAGAGAATTAATGGGCAAACAAATTAAATATCGATGAGAACATGTCTTTATCTGATTATAGGCATCAGGTAGAATTCAACTTTGTGCATCATAAAGTACACCAATGGGTATCTACCACAATATAATAAGTTTAATCATGACGTCGTTACTTGAAGATTTTGACTGCAAGACACACTATGGGACACTAGCATGACCATACCCACCCCATGAACCAATTCATCTGCAAACACCTAACTCTACTGTCTGTCTGCATTATTTGGCAGTGATTTTAACATGCTGGAACAAACATACTGCGACAGGATGAAAGATTTTTATTTTAAATGTGCTTTCATTGCAACGCTAGTGCGTGAGTATGGTACGGCTACTCATAGTAGTTTATGGGCACTTGTCTGGTTGCCATTAATTGAATTATTTCCCTTGTATACAGTGGCGCGGGACCTGTTATTCACATCGCTGTGAGGAAGCGCACGTTTTGATTGGTCAATTGGAAATTTTGACCACTGGGTGTCCAGCTCTTGTGTCATGTCTTAAAGTATTTTACATATGTGAGAGGATGAACGATTTTCTATTTTTAATATGCGCTTTCATGGTAACGCTAGTGCGTGAGTAAGGGACGGCCACTCATAGTAGTTTATGGACACTTGGCCGAGTACCATTAGTTGGATTATTTCCCTTGTGATACTAGCGCGGGACCCGTTATTCACATCACGGTGAAAAGCGCGCATTTTGATTGGTCAGTTGGAAATGTTGACCACCGGGCTTCCAACTCTTATATCATGGCTTTAATTTTCTTACAACTCGCTCCTTCGTTGTTATCCACCGACAGAAAGACGGGAACCCGAATTCATTGTTGAGAGTAGGCAATACCCTATCGGTACAATATAGGTATTTATGATAACGTTTGTTATCAACGGAGATACGTCATATTAATGGACTAAAATATCCCACACAAATCTCGCAAATGTTGTTAGTCCTGACACTTTGAAAATTTATATTAAAACTATTACCAGGTTTCTGGTATAAGTAGTCAGTTAGAATTTTGGCAGCAAGTTTCTACTTTATAATGGTACTAATTTCGTTGTACTTTGATGCACATGTCCTATTGAAATAATTAATAAGAGGATCTCGGATTTAAAGTAAACCACGAGTTAGACGCATGTTATCCCCGATAAATCCAACCTGGGTCAAATTTATTCAATTATTGCTGGAGGGGACGTTAGAGTAATTTCTGCAGTTTACTGGGATACCTAATTGACTTTTGTGTGCACCCTTTTAACCGTACTGTAAATTCGATTGTGTTAGGACCCTAACCGGTTATGTTGTTCGGCTGGACTCAATGTCCGAGCCTTTCACTTGTCCACCACTGGACTACGTACTAGCCCTCTCGGACGTCCGCGCTGGCTCATAAAGATGATGCCAGTTCGAGTGGTCAGTATACTCCATCAAAGACGCAGAGACAAGAGCCGACTGCACAGTGAACCCAGACTAGCAACCCGGGCCCGTAGAAGTTCAGAGGCTTGCCGACGCTTGCCATCGCAATCCCGCACATTAGCCACTCGTAGTTCATCCAACACACATGTGCATTCTTTCTTGTCAACTGTCAGAAAGACAGAAACTCGGGTTCATTTTTATGAGTAGGCAGTACAGTGGTCACCGCCTAACAGCACGCCGGCTATCAGCATAATCCTTCTAATACCACGCTCTTTAAAAAAAAACATAATTTTTTCTATATTATTATAAAAGGTCCCTCTAACAGCACGCTTATTTAAGTACCATTTGCCTAAGAGCACGCTTTTTTCATATCAGGAATGAAAATTTTTTACAAACGATACTTGACCACCAGACAGGCAGGCGCTGTTTGCAATGAATCTGTGAAGGCGCTGCTACTTTAATCAGTTACATTTAGGTAGATCACGCTGGCATGTGAGGGTGAGGTTGGAGTCAACAGAGGGTATGGGACCGCCATAATCTCTTGCCAGACAGACACGCACTCTTTACAATGGACACATGGCGGAACAACAGAAGGTTTGTGACCGCCCTAATCAGTTGCAAAGGTTTAAGTGGGCAGATAGGAAAGAACAGAAATCATTCGTCGCAATTGATTGGTTTTTGCATCTGATCGGCTTTTGCATTCAATTGGTCGGATTCTTTCTAATTTTGTCATGATTAGGCCTTAATTTACCACAAGCCATAAGGCCCCAGTCTACACAGTGCACATGCCTGCATGGTTCCCTCCCCTATACACCTAACAGCACATTCGCCTACCAGCACGCTAAACACTGTCTCCCGGGTACCGCTGTTAGGCGGGGACCACTGTACCCTTAACCCGTAAAATATAGGTGTTTATGATAACGATTGCCACTAACGGAGATATGACGTATCGATGGACTAAAGTATTCTGCAAGAGTCTGTCAAATGTTGCTAGACCCATCACCTTTGAAAAATTATATTAAAACTACTACAGAGTTTCTGGTAAAAGTAGTCAGTTAGAATTTTAGCAGTAAGTTCCTACTTTGTATTGATATCAATTTTATTGTACTTCGATGCACTTATCCTAATGAGATTGTCAGTAAGAGAGTCTCTGATTTAAAGTAAATTATGAGCTAGATGCGTGTTATTGCCGATAAATCCAACATGGGTCAAACTTATTAACTTATAACTCGATAGGACGATAGAGTAATTTCTGCAGTTTACCGGGATGTCTGGTTGATTTCTGTACGTACAACATTAGCCACGATACGAAATTTTTGTGTCAGTACCCTAACCAATTATTCAGGTCCAGGCGTACGCCAGAGCATTCCACTTGTTCAAAACTGGACTAGCTCTCTCGCACGTCCGCGCGGGCTCATAAATGCGATGCCAGTTCGGGTAGTTAACAGACATATCCTCCCATCAAAGATGTTGATTTCAAACCGACTGACCAGCGCCAGTGAACCCTGCATGACCAGGGCTCAGAGGCTTGCCGATGCGCTCCGCCCGGGTATGACGCTGTACCGCCAGTGACAGAAAAACTTTGGCTCATGACTTGTTGAGCTTTTATTCTATGGTTCCTTTTCTAGTTTTTTTGCTCTTTCTTGGATAGATAAGAGTGTCCGCAGAACCTGTGTTCCTTATGTGTATCCTTAAAGGAAGACTAGGACCCACATAAACCCACGTAGCCACTCGTTGGTCCTACATTTTCATCGAAACAAATTCAGTCATCAATGTTATGGATTTGACAATGGTATAGACCAAATTATAGCCTATATCTTCATGAAGTCAGTAAGTGCTCAGTAAAGGTGACGCTGTAGAATAAATGAAACACACGCGATGTACTAACTACAATTGCATTTACATGAGAAAGAAAGAAACCCAAAATTCCACAAAAACATAAGATTGAAGACGGACTGTCAACTCACACTAAGACGAACGCAAAGAAGCTCGGTTCTTATTTAGAATTGTTTACACTGTGTTGTCAAGCAGCCATCTTGAATTTTCCCGTGAAATCAAATGCGGTAGAGCTAAATGTTTGATACCTCGAAGAGTAATCCCGAATAATAATAAAATACCAAAATACAAGACAGTAACGACTGCTAAAATGAAAAAAACAACGTTGAATATTGACGAATATGGTCAGAAAAAAAACAACAACAGACTGCGACGTACCTACCTGAAATTAAAGGTATAGACTAGTAAATAATTAACTTGCCAATTTGGATACCAAAAGACTCATTTTAAAACTGAGGAGAAGTTTAATGTCTGAATCGCCCCCTCAAACATATTCCTGTAATATTGTCACATTCATTTTTACAGTTGTTCAAATAAAATACTTGATAATTTGAAAATAGGATGAAAGCATTCGAATACTTTATCAACTTATTGCAATCTTCGTGATAATTGTGAATACCTACTTCTCCCACAGATCTGGCTGCCTGACCATAATATACCTACACCAACTTTGCATTATTTACGGTCTGCAGTTGGCCGATGCGGAAGAAGTGGGGGATGGAATGTACCGTTTGTGAGCTTCAGTGACCTTGTTTACACTTCTGTACTTAATAAGAATTTGTTTGCATCAAGGATCGAAACATGCCGAAACAAACAACACCAAAGGGCATGCGGAAGGCCGTGGTGGAGGACACTTTGTTGATGAAAGTTGTGCAAAGATATTTCAAGCTTGCCGGCCTTATTTCGTTTATTTGGGTAACTGGTTACTTCAGGTTTTCAGTTAGCTGGTTATGGCTTCTTTTGGTTGTTTTTGTGTGGAAAGAAAAGCATACCAAGAGCAAACATCACAAAACCGGCATCTCCCAAGAAATTGCAAAAGACGAAAAGTCTGTTATATTGGCAAGAGTTGAGGATCTTCCATCGTGGGTAAGTAAAATAGTAGCATTTGGATGCACACCTTGAAGTGGGCGTGGCTAAAGTATAGTGCCTGTCAATCACAGCGTTAACCGTACCTAATGGGTTTCTCCACGCGTCACAGATTTTTGCATAATATGACCGAGAAAAGAGGGGAAAAGATACATTATTGATACTACCAGAGATGGTGGTACATTATAAATGAAGGGGTTAACTGTTGCCAACTAAAAGAGTTATGCTCCCCCCCCCCCTCCCCCCACCAACAAAACAAAACAAAAACAAGAAGAACAAAACACATATATACATACAGTTAGGTCATCAGAAGTTGTTGAATAACAGGGAGTACATTTTCATTTTATTTACTTTAGGTGGCAGTTTCCAAGTTGCTACACATCCAGTTGGTTGACCACATGAGAAGTCATGAATCTCATGCCTTATTTTCTTCTTTCTCTTTGAACTCTCTCTCTCTCTCTCTCTCTCTCTCTCTCTCTCTCTCTCTCTCTCTCTCTCTCTCTCTCTCTCTCTCTCTCTCTCTCTCTCTCACTCCCCCCCTCTCTCTCTCTGAATTCCAAATTAATTTATTCAAAAGTATTGAAGGTTGAAGCCATATATCATGGAACTGTTGCTGGCCTAGCATGGTGCAAGCTAAAACTAATAGTAATTGTTGTCACCAGTTACAGGTCGAATGTATTCCAGCTCTTTATTTCACTAAACAGTATGCAGAAGGCCCCAGTCATCATACTTTTTGGTCATTACAGTTTGGACCTGAGTCTTACTTGACCAGTGGCACTTACACAGGCCAACAAACACAACTGTTACAGTAGTTGATACAAGCAGGAAACATGTCTGAGACCAGTTATTGTCAGTCATTTGTTTTGCTTTTTTTCACTGGCAGCAATGTTTATCTGATCAATTATCCCCAGATGAGGTCATCTTGCCCTTATTCATGCATGCAATGCAAATTTCAGACTTATTTCATGTATGTTGGGTATAATGTGGACGATCATGAAGAGAGAGGATTGGCAAGAAAATTATTATGGGGCCTTTCTGTCTAGGTCATTCACCCTAGCAGCACTTGAGAACTTGAATTTGTATAATAGGGCATTTTTAATCCTCAGGTAAACTTCCCAGATGTCGAGAGAGCAGAATGGATGAACAGGGTAAGAGGATTAAATCTGATGACTTATGTTTATCCCACTGAATGCTCAGTTTGTAGCAAAACCTTGCTTGGGTGAACAATTGAATTGATTTTTGTTGAGGTAAACAAAGCTAAAGAACTATTTATAGCACAATTGTGCATGTGGTGGTTATGGCAAGAATTTAAGCAGTCTTGTTCTTTCAAGGATGTAACTTTCATCTGTCCTATTGTTATGATGAGGACAAAAGATTGTGTTCAGCATCCTGGATGACCTGTCTTTATTAAGTCTGGTTGTTAAATGTGCGGAGTGTATAAATATAGAAGTTAGCAGAGAGCTATCTTATCGTATGTTCACACGGGGAGGGGGTGATGGTGGTGGTGGTTCTGGGTACTTTACATAGGTTTTTCAGTTATGGTTGATGAAAACAAAGTAATATGCTGGAAAAGTTAGATGTATTTATTTTTAATGAACTAACAAAATAGTCAGTGTTGGATGCCAAAATGCTTCAAGTTTTAGAACATTATGTTTGTGGGAAAAGGAGGGGGGGGGGGGGTGGAGAGGCACAGAAGATTTAATTGAAGCCAAGAGACTTAAGATTATAAAAAGTGTACAGGGGAGAAGGAGGGTGGAAAATGGCCAAAACCAAGTGTACATATTATAAGGATAGGCCCAGTAATTAAATAAAGTTGCAAAAGAATGAAGTGTTGTGTTTTGCACGATGGATAATAAGGTAACCTGAATTGACTGATAACTCTATCATAGGATGACTATAAACTATAACTATTTGTATTAATTTGAATTTTGGTTTATTTTTTCAGATAGTGGAACAGTTATGGCCATATATTGGAGAATATGTGGAGAAGATTCTGAGAGAAAGTGTGGAGCCGTCCATCCGAGACAGCCTGCCAGCCACTTTCAAATCTTTCAAATTCAGCAAGATAGATCTTGGCGATATTGTAAGGGATTTTTTTTTTTGCCAGTAATATTCACAATTATTTCATCCTTTCATTTGTTACTTTTAGGAGCTTACAGATGTATCAAGCATGTACTAATCTTATTTGTTTGATGATAAATTTCTAAAGAGGCCATATCAGTGAAAAAAACAGGGCTCACACACAGGTTCTTGTAAGTCCCTAAAGTCCATAGTTTTCAGGAAAGAAAAATTAAGAACTCAAAAAGTCCTTATGTGTGGAAAATAACATCATGGTCCTTAAAAAAGTCTATTGAACGTGTCTTTCGACTAAAAAATGATTACAGGAAAAAATGTATCGATAGTAAAGAAAAATGTCATACTATCAAATAAAAGAGAATTGAATGTAGAATACAGTATAAGTCGGTGATATGTTCAAACGCGTTTTCACTGGTGCCGTTAAATGGGGGATGTGTCCCAAAAGAGTTAAGAAGTCTGTAAACAGCAATTACATTAGTTTTCAAGACTTTGTGTGAATCCTGCTTTAAAAAAACTTGGTCCTACTTTGCATGCTGTTGGTAAAAATGTGTCAGACAGAGGTGAAAATTCATGACTGCTGTTAATCACAGATACAAAAACAGCAGCAAATTGGAACAGTGTTAATTGACCTCACACTGACATCAGTAGTGTGCAAAGAGCAATGGAACAAAAGTTGCTGAAATTAATAGATTATTTGGTTTTTGTTTTGCATTTCCACATGACAGATGAGTCATCAGAATAAATGTTTGACCCTTACAATATGATAGGGCTGATGATCAGGCCAATTATTTTACAATGAAAAAGATCAGACCGTGGAGAAAGCAGTTCTGATTAGTTGTGTCATGGTATTGTAGCCAACCTGAATACTTGTTTCATAAAATCTACGGATCTGTACATATCAGTGGCAGATCTTCCTGCTCTTGTAAACACATTATCGTTTTTTTTTGGTCCTGTGAAACTCCGTGTCTTTCTCGTTGGGTAGCATCCAAAATACCTTGTCTCCAAAGGGTTAATTATGTAAAAATGCAGCCAGTGTGAAATTTTTGCCAGATTTGTGACATGTGAATCTTCATTGTATCTCTTTTCCTTTCATTTTAAATCTTTACACTGATTATGAAAAAAAAGGTGTTTAATACATCTTTTCATGTAACACATGCAACCACAACTGTTTATGCCATTAATTTGTAGTCTATGAAAAGATTGAGGTCTTAACTTGTATTAGGAAAACAAAAATATTTTAAAGCAAGTATTGTGATCAGATACATGCACATGAAAAGTATTGAACAGAATGGAAATAATGGCAAGATCACCTGCATTCTAAGCCTGTAACACATGGCGACAGTAATCTCAATATTATTAAATTAATTAATATTTATCTGTCTGCATGGGTATTGTGTGCCTGTGTAATGGTCTGTCTCTATCCGTCCATTCTATTTCACTGTCAGACAGAAAGTTATTCCCTTATTTCCTGTTCTCCTGTTAGTCTGTCTGTACGAGTGTATCCGTCCTTCCAAGAAAATGATTACCTGACTCCTGTATTTCATGTATTTTACCTCCTACCTGTCTTTTAGTCTGTCCTGTTCTGTCAATCACCAGTCTCTCTTTCAGAAAGATCCATTCCCATATTTCCATTTTCCTGTTCCATGCATTCAGTCATTGTTTTCAATGTTTGTTTTGTTCTAAATCTGTACTTAGCCTCCTCGTATTGGTGGAATCAAGGTGTACACACAAGTCAAGAGAGATGAGATCTACATGGACCTTGAACTGAAGTATGTGTTAATAATAATAATAATAATATATAATAATATATTGCATTTATATAGCGCCCAACCCCGTCGATGACAAGCTCTGGGCGCTTTAACAAACTCTTACACACACACACACACACGCATACACAAAAGAAATTCAAAAATATTTACTATTGTTGCTGCCGAAAAACACCTAGCCTAGTTTGTCTGAAAGAAATGGGTCTTCAGATGGCGTTTGAAAGAACCAATGTCATTAATTTCCCTGGTTGTCTTTGGAAGAGTGTTCCAGATGGTAGGGCCAAGAAATGAAAAGGACTTTTCTCCTACAGTGGACAGATTCATTTTAGGTACTTTCAATTTTGTAGTGTCAGATGATGATCTTAGTTGACGAGATGGAACATAGTAATCAGTTAAATCAACTAGGTACGATGGAGCAGTATTATTGACACATTTGTGACAAATGGATGACAATTTGTACATTATTCTTTTCTCGACTGGCAGCCAGTGCAAACTCTGCAGAAGTGGCAGTGCTGAATCTCTTTTCTTTTTCTTCAAAACAAGTCTCGCTGCATTGTTTTGAGCAATTTGGAGTTTTCTAATATTTTTTTGTGAAATTCCAGCCAAAAGGGAGTTGCAATAGTCAAGCTTTGAAAGTACAAAAGAATTTACTAAAACAGCCGCAGTTTCAGTTGAAATAAGATGTCTGATTTTACCAATTTTCCAGATTTCCATGTATAGAATACGAATGAGGTGACTAACCTGAGATGACATAGAAAGATTTGAATCAATGTAAACCCCTAGGTTTTTTACTTTTTTTGAAATTTCTTTTGAATTAGTGCCAATTATCATCTCAGTTCTGTCCACTTCTTGCAGAACCCGCTCACGGCCTAATAAAATAACCTCAGTTTTATCCTCATTTAGTGCCAGTTTGTTTTGGTTCATCCAGCTTTTAATTTCTGTTATACAGTTTCCAGCCTGCTGCAGAAGGCTGTCAACATCGCATGGCAAGGCAGAACTGTAGAGCTGGGTATCATCAGCATAGAGATGATATTGTAAATTAAATTTTTTTATTTCATGTACAAGTGGAATAGTATAGATAGTAAACAAAATAGGACCAAGCACTGAGCCTTGTGGTACGCCATACTGAAGCGCATAAGAAAAAGATCTTATTTTGTTGGTTACAACAAATTGGTGGCGATTTGACAGGTAAGATTCGACCCATTTAAGGGCGACCCCTCTGATTCCAAACGATGTTTCTAGCCTTCTGAGCAGGATTTCGTGATCGATGGTGTCGAACGCTGCTGATAGATCCAACAAATTTAGCAGAGTAATATTTCCAGAATCTGCCTTTACTAATATGTCATTCATGATTCTTAATAGTGCAGTTTCAGTACTGTGGTTACTTCTGTAAGCAGATTGAAATGGTTATGTGCATCACAGTCATTAATTTGTATAGAGCATTCATCCTTGCATTTTTTAATGGATGTTTGTCGTGTCCTCACATGAACAGTTGTCAGAAGCACCAGGAAAAGTGTTTTTTTCTGCAGGTTCTCAAATTTTTGAATACCACTGCAGCTTCTAATGACGTCTTTCGTCCTCTGACTTGGGTATTTTATGATCATATTTAACAGTGAAATAGGTGACTGCCGCATCACAATGGTTTGTACAAAGGAGGAATCTTATATGATACATCCTGCTCTTGCTATTCACATGATGACAGCTGTTCATGTGAGAACATCACAGATATATCTGTTTATGAAATATAGACACATTTAGAGTTAATGTATTTTGAGTTTGTTGAAGGCCTCAGCAAGTATATGGAGTTGTTGTTTTGTATTCAGTGCTGTTTGGTGTCGAATGTCACTAAGGAGATATGATAACCTAAGAAGCTGATCACTTCCATTTATTGGGGGTGGATAGTGAGCACCTCTGGTAGGGTCTCCTTCTGTCCTATTATGATATGATATTCTGTCTGTCATCTTGATTCTTCCTTGCACAATATGGCGGTCATCGTGTCAACATGCTTTTTCCAGACTGAAGCTTAAGCTCACGTCCATTTATATGTCAATGGTATTGTTGTTAAAATTTGGAGACCTGACTCATGTCATGGCAACAAGTCGAAGGGCACAAGCTCAGAAGACTGCTGGATCGGAAAAGTAAAGTAAAGTAAAGGAGACCTGACTTCTGGACGATAATGTAGAGTTAATGCTCAAAAGTCACAGTCACAATTTCTTTCACCTGTTTTGACCAGATTATTATAATAAATGATCTTACAGATGTCAAAAAAGACACTTATGTGGAAGTGATGAAAATTTAGCTCCTTATCGCTGTCATTTAGAAAGTTATTTGAAAAGAAAATTCATTCAGTATTTCAGCTTAGATTATGATAATTATATGAATCCGCTGCTAATTTTAAGCTGAAAGAAATGAGAAGCACTTTCACTAAGCAATAATCTGTTTTAAGAAACGCAAGTACAAATAAAAGCACTTGCATAAGACTACATTATTTCCATCATGATCTGAACATTAAATGAGAAAAGAAAAAAAGATTATCACAAACAGTGGCAACAAAGATAAACAGCAAGTACTGCAGTACGTCAGTATAAATTGTAGCCTTATTTTGTTTGGATTACTGGCCATTGTAGTTTCCTTTAAGGTTGTCAGCACTTGTTGTTGTTCTTCAAATAAATTCTCTTTATGTGTCCACTGGAGAGTGGTTGGACTCACAGTAAACATTTAGTATAAAATGCATTTTCAGTGATTCAATCCAAAGTCCTGTTGCATGCCAGAATGTAGATTGGCCAAACTGAAACTGTAAAATTCTAGTGTCATTTCATTTGGTTACAAGAAAATCATATTTTTCTCGTTATTGAAAATGAGTGATCACTTTGCTTTTGCTTATGTCTCATATAGCTACAGTAGTGACTCCGATATTGTGGTTTCTGTCAAGAATATCAATGCTGGAATTAAGGATTTGAGGGTGAGCATTTAACCAAAAATGGACATTTCTTTGTATGAAATAGTTCTTAAAATTATGAGTGTTAAATTATGGTGCTGTTCAAATGGGTTGCACTACATTTATAACATTAACTATTGAGAGTATTTGGCTTGTCAGCTCCATAAAAAATGAAGGGCAGATGAATGAGAGTGAGAGACAGAGAAGAGAATATCAGAAAGAGTGAGTGAGGGACAGGTGAGAGGAGACTGCACAGAGTTGTGCCACAACTGTGATAATTCAGTTAGACTGATATATTTCTTGTCTTAGTATGTACCTGATTTGGTCTAAGTGTTCATTTCAGTTCAAGTTTATTATAGGCCCTTTAGTGGCCATTTCAAAACATGCACAAGAAAGACACATGTATTAAATTGATTGAAAAAACACCAAAAAAACGCACATGGTCGTCAGCTCACTCTGCTCCTCACTTCCTATTGTAATTTAAGCATTTGAATACATTCAACAGAATGTAACATAATGAAGATTGATTTTGTTACTGCGAGGTTCCTTACAAATTTGTCTATGGGGATTTATTTCTTCTTTAGTCATTGTGATCCAGATTAGGACTAAGGGAATTTTGCAAGTGTTTCCCATTCATTTCACTATGAATTAACATACAGAATGTAAATTTGGTTATGTGCATTATATTTATTATAAGACTTTTATAGCAATAACAGCTGACTTTTGTATTGTTCATGGCTCTCAACTTAAAAATTTTTGGCTTTTGCAGTTTTGGATCCCTGAAATTTTTTCCCTTCAGCCTAAGTAGAATTGTAAATCTGCAGTATTTGATGTGCCAAAGTTGGCAAATTATTTTTAAGTAAAATACTTCCCTGGATTCCAGCTGTCACAACAAGGTTTGTTTCTATTGCAGCTACATGGCACCCTACGTGTGATCTTCAAGCCATTGATCAATAAAACCCCGCTGATTGGAGGAATGCTTGTCTTCTTCCTCAACAATCCTGTGAGTTTATATCCCTAACACTTCTTTCACAAATATTTCTCTGTCTCTGATGAATAGTATGACTTGCTGCATCAGATGAAATACTTTAGTTCACTGCATGAGGTGAATAATATCATATTTTTGTTTGCAAAGAAGTGTTTGTTGCATGTTGGAGAAATGGTGAAATTAAGAAAGGACAAACCTGTGTCGGATATGTTGCGAAAACGCAGAAACCATGGATCATCAGTGTCTAAAATATTTTAAAGGAATGCCTCATGTGAAAGTTAAGAAGTCTTGATGTTTGCACATTGAAAAGTAAGTGACTTTAGAAATGGCTATTGAATTGAAATCATGTATTTTCTGCTTCTTTAGGAACTGGATTTTGACCTGACAAGCTTGGCCAATGCTTTTGATCTCCCAGGGCTGAGGTAAGTACACTGTGTGTCTGGTCCTCATTTTCTTTTCTTTTGTATGTTGTGTTACCTGGAGATGTAAGGATTTGATGGACTTTGTAGCTTTCAAAAATATGTATTTACAGATTGAACAGAAAAGGAAAGAAATGCTGTAAGAATGTAATGGTAACTTGTTTCAAAAAGTGTTGTTTTTATTTTACAAAAATGTGATGAGTTGTCTGGAATATGGGTTATTATTGGCTGTCTTGTAACTTTGATAGTAATGATTTCGGTCTTAAATTTGATTTTGTTCAGTCTTATCTGATATATTTAAGGATATAGACAATTTATGTAAAGCATGGATATTTGAATATTTGCAAAGTGTTGAGACATTTTGCAGAAAGCATGGGCAATTAATTGAAAGCAGCTCCAGACAAAGATATAGTGAAGTACAACCCCAGAAATCAGTGAGAGTGTATAGGCTGAAGGAAAACACTTGACTTCTAGTTCTGAGTCAGAAAGCATCTGACATGGTAGCAAGTGTGAGCCTGGGCTATTTGCATATCCAGTTTTAAAGCCCTGTTGTGAACATTTTGTGAAGTGTTTACTTTTCTAAAGAAAACAGCATTACCATGCCCGTGTCTGTATTTTCACCATATTGGGGTATCGGTGCTCCATTATGAGCCTAGGCAACAAACGTAACAGCTGCTGTATTCCATTTCATGCAGTTGCAGACTTGACCATATGAAGGTGGATTTCAAGGCTATATTGCACTTTACCCTCATATTTTTGAGCATTCATGTTCTGTTCTGCAAAAGCGAAACCAACTCCCTCTTTAATCGTTCATTTGCCAAATTTAGGGGGTATATGGATCCCCATAAGGACGTGACTTTAGGAATGGCTGTGCACTGAAGGTTGGAGGGGGGGGGGGGGGCGTTGGTTTTTTAATGAAACTGAAGGTGTGTGCACTTGATGGCACAGCTGAAATACGCATGATATGAAAGTGGATTTCAAGGCTATAATGCACTGATTTTTTAATGAAACTGAAGGTGTGTTTATTTGATGGAACAGAACAGCTGAAACACGCATGATATACACAGGAAGAATTTTGGAGGGCTAAAGTACACTTTTACCGATTGTAAAAGGAAACAGGCTGAAAATTCCACATGTTGTCAGTGAAATCCAGTGACAAGTCGGTCGTCAAGTGACTTGTTGACATTCTTGCATTGGAAGAAGGGGAGGGGCAGAGAAGAAGAACCCAAAGTTCTGTCAGTGCTACATTGCCATGTTGCAGAATCTTTCTGAACTGAACTTTAGTGAGATGCAGTAATTGTACCTTAGTAGCCTGAATATGTCTGTACAATTTCTGATTTTTGTAATATCTCCTTCTCACATGATACTGGTGGTGTATCAACAGTTTTCCCATTTTATAGGGGAGCATTTTGAAGTTTTAGTGTGAATGAGATTTTTTATGTACAGACAAGCATTTCTACTTAAAATATCGATACATGGCTATGTAAGAATATAGATCTAACCATGAGCAATCATCGATATGCCAGTACATAAGATGGACGGCGATAAGATTTTTTTTTTCCATATACAGTTTATGGGTATGTCAATTATCCTTTCATTTTTTTTTGCATCTGTTCCAGTGACATGCTCCACTCAACCATCCAGGAGCAGATTGCCAACTTCATGGTTCTGCCGAATCGCTACCCAATCAAACTGGCTGAGGGGCTGGATCTGAACAAGCTTAGATACCCACAACCTGAGGTAGGATTTTTCAGTTGTTTTTCTTCTTATGACAAGATATCATCACTGCGCTAACAGTATGACCTATCTCATTTTGCACAGTTCTGAGAAAAGCAAATGAAACTGTTTTCCCAATGTGAAATGTGTATGTTTTCATGGCAGTTGTTTAATGCATTGTAAAGATGGATTGGTGATATGTTTCTTGGTCACATGACAGTGTTAGCCTTGACTGCCAAAACAATATGACAAGCATTATGTTAGCAGTGTGATGATATTTTAACTGCTCTTTGCGAGGGAGTAGAGATTCTGTGCAGAGATATCCAACTCTTTATAATAATGGGGAGTTGACTGTTATGCTCAATTTATTCTTTTTAATTGTTTGCTATAGATTCCTTGTGTTCGTATGTTTTGTTTATGTTGTTTTAACGAGAGAAAAAAAAGAAAAGAAAAACATACATACACACAACATGTACCCATGTAAACGTGTGTGTGTGTGTGTGTCTTGCATGAAATAAACCTGTTCTAGCCATTTCTTTGTTGTTGGTGTTCATGTGGATTAGTGCAAACTTACCATTTTGTCTGGTGGCTTATGAAATCTGTACGTGGGAGAGTGTTGGCAGTGGCAAATTGCCAAAGAAGAGCATATACATTGTAGGTACATTATGGATGACCCCACAAGGAAAATTTACCAAGTTTGGGACATTCATAAGGCTAAAACAAAAAACATGGGAGTTTCAAGCTGTAGCTCTAAGCAACCATTCAGGAATTTTTTTGTTTTTTTTAATCTTTGTTTGCATTTGTCTGTCAAACTTTGCTGTATTGTAGAGTTTTGTTTTTTTTAATCTTTGTTTGCATTTGTCTGTCAAACTTTGCTGTATTGTAGAGTTTTGTTTTTTTAAATCTTTGTTTGCATTTGTCTGTCAAACTTTGCTGTATTGTAGAGTTTTGTTTTTTTAAATCTTTGTTTGCATTTGTCTGTCAAACTTTGCTGTATTGTAGAGTTTTGTTTTTTTTAATCTTTGTTTGCATTTGTCTGTCAAACTTTGCTGTATTGTAGAGTTTAGGAAGAGGAACCTAAGCCTGCAGGAGTCTGTTGACAGTGTTCAAATGAGAGAGAGAGAGTGGGCCAGGGTATACATTTGAACAAGGCCTGCTTGAGAGATATGTGTAAATATAGGCCATAGTATGTAATACTGGAGGTGTTTGCAACACCTGTACAGCGGTATAAATCATGTGTCTTTACAGCAGCTGTAGTGTATCAAAAGCTGCTCTGCTTTCACAAATTAGTACCTCATGCCTTATTTTCTTTGGCGTGATCAACCCATGATATTTTCCTCAGTACCATTTGTTTACTACCTTAACAGTATCGTTGTATATGGTTTTACACTGAGCTTCATTGGCTGATTCAATTCGTCACTTTTTTTTTTTGGCTTTATTCGCTATGTGAATATTATCCTCCCATTTTCCTTTCATTCACTCCTTATTGCATTGGTCCATTTTCATTCATGTCTGTTATTTCACTCAACTTTCTTTTCATGTTTCATCAGTAGTTTCTTGCGTTTGCACAAGCCTGCTTTCATTTGTTAAAAAGTTCCTATCATTGAATTATTCTTGCATTTGCACTACACTTCTTTCATTTGTTATAAATTTCTTATGGTTGAATTATTCTTGCATTTGCACTATTCATCTTTCATTTATTAAAAATTTCCTGTAATAGAATTATTCTGCATTTGCAGTACAACATTCAAACACCAAATTCAGCAGGGCGATTAGCTGTTCAATATGGGGATCAATATGATGGAGCTGGATTTTCCATAAATTCATCTGGAGAACTATAAATTATAATATACAGAAAATCAGTTGGGGTTCATAAATAATACAGGATGGTAAATGACTGGGCATAGGTACAAGGGAGAGGATTTTCCTGGCTTTTGCTGCACTTGAAGTTTTAGGGTTGTATAACAAGATTACCGTGTAACACATTTCTTTATGATTTCGTGCATATGAAATGGCTTATGTATTCTGTCCCCATGGAATTTTCAGACTTAAATTCAAACTTGACTTTTGCTCTGTCAGAACTGCAGAAAACCGTAGATTTTCTTAAAAAAACAAATCTGCAGATTTAGATTGGTGAACGAAAGAAGAAGAAGAAGAAGAAACTTGACTTTTAAATCTTTGTGGACATATTTTCTAAGATGTATTATAAATTAGCTGAGACCCCTGGCGTTGCTGTAGGTAAAAACTGCTTCTACTCCCCATCCCTCTCCCTGGAGCTCTTTTTTCTCCCCATATCCCTTCTCTTTTCTCTCTTGCTATCTCTCCTCTTCCTCTTTCTCTCTGTCTGACTGTCTGTCTGTCTGTGTCTCTCTCTCTTTCTTTCTCAAACACAGTCTCCCGTGCACATTAACGTGTTAAGGAAAAAATATGCACCACATTGAATGCTCTTTAATGGCAGTCAAATGGAAGAATGGAAGCCATTACATTACAAAAGCTGAAAAAGGACACCATTCAAGGATGAAATGAAAGAATACCACCCCCCGCCCCACCCCAAAAGACTTCCCAGCATCGGTAATTATTAATGGTCACATTATGATCTCTCTGTCAATTGTAACCTGCATAAAAAATTCAAAGCATGTCTTTTTTTGTGGTTTAGTCAGTAATTGGTGCCAAGCAATGGCAAGTCCTGAATAAAAGTAGTGATGAGGAAGAGTTTAGGATAGGAGTAAAATTGTTCATCTTTCAGTTTCACACATAGACTAACTATTGACACCAGTCCATGATCCCATCACCTAATGCTTATCATTCTAAAGTCTGAAAAAAAAACAACAAAAAAAAACGTGGGTGTGGGTTTATTTTATTATCTTATAACAATTCAGGATATAAAAGTAAAATTGCTCATTTTTCAGTTTAACAAGTAACCACTGACATCACCAATTCAGTCACGGGGACAAGGTGGTCTAGAGGCAAGGTGCTCGCCTCTCATGCCAAGGGTCCCGGGTTCTAAACCCGGGCAGTGCAGGCATGTTGGAAAGTGGATTTTTCTCATATTTTCAAGTCCCTGGTCCTATTGGGGGGTAGGATCGAGTAGTTCTTGGAAATTGGATTTTTCTCATATTTTCAAGTCCCTGGTCCTATTGGGGGGTAGGATCGAGTACCTAGTCTTCTCGGATAAGGACGAAAAAATTCGGAGGGCCCGTGTGCACGTTGCGCACGTTAAAGATACCTTGGCAGTTGGAAATCGTAAAGAGCAGGCTGAAAGGCCGCTGCCCGGGCAAAATTGAAATTAATAGATTAAAATTTATCCATATCATCTCCCCCCCCCCCCCCCCCCCCCCCCCCCGCCAGAACAAGAAATAATAAAACAAGTAAAGTGAGGTGTAAATGCCAAGGGCAGCGAACCTCCTAAAATAAAGACCTCAAATAAAAAAACCAATTCAGTCACATATGGCTTATCTAAGTTCTATACAAAAAAAAAACGTTTGGGTTTATTTTATTACATTAATCAACTTCAGTGAAGGCAGAAAATATTGAGGGTAGAGGTGTGAAATACAAACATGGCTATAATTTAGGGGAGCCACCTGTGTTCACCTACCGGTAGTTTTTTACATTGGATATTAAATCAATACTCACCTTAGAAGGTCATCGGTTGTCAAACCAGCTGTTGCATGTTTTTGAAAGGGGGAATTTATACTGTGGCTCTCTTTAGGGCATTTCCATGCATTTTGCACGAAATAAATTTTCCTGCTTTTCAAAGTATGTCTTCACTTACATGGAAAAGAGACCCATTTGAGTGAAAGAAATAAGAAATTTCAGGGCCATCCATGAACATATGCTGGATTTGGGCGATTTTTAACCATCCTCCCCCCTTTCCTCCATTATATGCTTTCATGTATGCCCCCCCCCCCCCCCCCCCCCGGTCACTGAAACGATAAATGCGATATAGTCTTGATGATTCAAAACGTTCAAGTGACATTCAAGTGACGTTTTGAATGGACTTTCATTTGTTTCACTGAATATACAGCCAATAATTGATTTCTTTAAAATCCTACAGTTGTAAAAAAGTAAATGAAACGAAACTTGTTAACTCATTTACCATATTCGAAAAGTGTGCAAGTGTCAGGGGTCAGGGTGACCTGTTTTTTCCCCGGTTGCCCTGTATGCTCTAGTTCTCTGCCATGGCACAGGGAGAAATATTTCAGTGCCCTTTGTGCATTCAGATCTTTACCAAGAAAAATGCTCTGCATAAGGAAGTCAGTATGATGAACACTTATCATTTCTTTTACTGGCCTGTTATTTCCAGTGCAGGAATAGTGGAAGAAATATCAATATATTAGAGACTGATTTCAGTTCTTTGTGGATATTGTTTAAAAAAAAATATTTATTTTTCCTGTATTATTGTAACATGGGGAGGGGGGGGGGGGGGGTTAATGGTGACACAATCCATAAATATTGCAAGAAGGAAAAAGTTGTATGTTGCAAAGCCTCATGTAAGGAATAATTCAGAAAACCATACATTAAAACATAAAGCAAAAGGAGAGACATGAGGCAGTGCACACACCTTTTTCTTTTCGCTATATTTGAATTTGCTTCCAACTTTGCTGGGGCTTACAGATTTTCTGTGTGTGTGTGTATGTTTAAAAAAAAAAAAAATATTAGTGGTGACACTATGCTGATTCTATCAATGAGTACAACACAGAGTATAGTAACCCTTTGAATACTGACCTCCTGATTTTCCCTAGCCTCCAGAGCTCAGGGTAACAAATGGCGACCTTACTTCTAAGTCTGTTTTCTGGAAAAAAAAAACAAAAAACGAGATGTGTTAGTATGTAAAAGAGGTATAACAGATGCACATTTTGACACTTTTAAAGTGCATTGGAGCACTTTTCAAGCTGTTTCGCATTTCTGATTTATTCTAACTTCTTGTCATAATACCCCATAGTGAAATTACAAAGCTGAATAGTGAAAATACTGAGTTGTGTTAACTGATCATCTACAGCTGACTGTGAAATACTGTGTTCCCCTAACAGTAGCGTAATAAGGCACAAACATGTAATGTGGAGTTGGAACCAACAAAAACTGAGGTCACAAAATGTTAGGGCACTTTGCACAGGTTTACCAGTGAATAAGGATATATAGACAGCATAGTGAGTCACTTGATTGGTGCACCGATGAGAGGGTTAATCAGGTTAATTGTGTTTTGTATTTATCTCCTCCTTTCTGTGCAGATCAATACCAACTGACAGTTTTAGTCTGCCAGTAGTGGTATAGGACTTGCCCCTTTAGACATCCGCATCTGAAGTGTCATTTAGTTGTCAGGTTTTTGCAGATATTTTGACAATAAGATTAACAGAATAAAGTTAGCAACTTTTTCCTCTTCATTCCAAGCCAGTCGTCAAAACATGAACATTGTACGTGGCAGATGAATGGAACATGTACAATCTAGTTTACTATTAATGGTGAGAGGGATGTGAGGACAAAATTTATGATCCATGACCATCCTGTTTATTACTGGTTACTGGTCACTTGTCCCTTGACTGGGAGTGGTCATGGGAATGCTGTGCTGTGAACAAGCCAACTCTCTCCATCTGTACCAGTGCCCGGGTTTCAGTGTAGCTTTTTTTTGTGTGTCCATTCAGTTGATTATATGTACTAGCCGACCTGGCTAAAAACAGTACCACCTGTCAGCACCCCATTCCCAGACATTATTCTTGTCTTTCTTCTATCTCTTTTCCTGTCTTTAATCCTCAAGATTTTTTTTTCTCACATTTTCTTTATTATTTTCAGTTATTGTTTCATTCATGTCATTGTTTTTATGCAGAAACACTTTTAAATAATTCTGATGGTACTTATTTAATTCCATGTTCTTAAACAAGGTTGCTGCAAGGGGGCCATAGTAAGCTATACTTTGAGCAATGAACACGCCTCTTATTTTCTCTGTGGGGTTTTGTAATTAGACAAAAGTCTAGCCCTGAAGCAGCATTTTTGCTGCGTTCTGGAAACAAGACTGTATACTGCAAAAAACAAAATTTTATACCAAATAGAACAAGTAATTTGCATGGTGCTCAGTTTTATTCTTTGTTCAGTTTGTTTTGTAATGACCAGAAGAAGCTATCTCTCATACAGAATTGTGGTTAAGATAGAAAGTCAGAACTCATGTCATTCTATACATAATGATGTTAAAAAATGAATTTGACTCAAACTGGCATGTACATCTTTTTTTCATAACAGAGGAGATATAGAAAAATTTAGATCCCATTTAATAAATACAATGTAGTTTCTTTTTTGTTTATAAATGGCATTTTTAAAAGAGGGTCAAAATATGCAAAAGAAAAAGTTCTATATATAGCAAAGCATTGGGTAAGAAATCATACAGAAACTATACAATAGAATGCTTTGCTGCATTTTCTTTTAGCCAATTTTGACTTTGCATCGAGCCTTGCTGCAACCCCACAGATTTTCTGTGGTTTTTAAAATATTTTGTCAATTTTAAAAGAGGGGCTGAGCAAGAATCATTTCACTGTTCATACTATGGTTTTGAATTTTTAGAGCCCAGGCACGGTGACTTTGGGTGTGTTTCGTTTTTGGCTGACTTTTGACAGTTTTGTGGAAAGACACCAGATGAAATATGAAACAAGAGGAAAGTGGAGGCACAGTGTGCTCTTAAAGTTGCTGTGAAAGTTTCTGACATCTTCTCGGCTTTTCCACAAGACGAGATTGATATCATTAAGTGAAATGGCCGAAAGCGAAATGAAACTAAAGCCATTGTATCTTAGCTCTTAGGTATACATGAGCTGCGTGCTAGAGTAACGAAATTTCATTCATGTATTTATTTCTGAATCTCTTACCCACTTTTCCCTTTGTTTGGATCTAGGGTGTGGTGAGAATCCGAGTGTTGGAAGCCAAGGATTTGATCAAAGCTGACATCAGCCTCACGGGCAAGGGAAAATCAGATCCTTACGTCAAACTGAGAAGTATGAAGTTATACAATTTCCTTTTTTTGTTCTTGTGAAATCTGAATGTAATGTAACGTGTCATAAGACATGTTGGGTGAGTTTCATAAACATACTTCAGTATCATGGGCAAGGGAAAGTTCGGTGTCAAACTTGGAAGTTTGCACATATGTATAGTCTTATTTGTCTTGAGTGTCTAGTGTTTAGTCATGGTTGAAACCCCAAAACTTTATTGTTGGTTTCAGAAAGCTTTGCTTTTGTAGCAATATCCTCCTTACACTACCAGGTTTAACTCTGTGCATATGTAATTGGGGGATGGGGACTCATCATGCCAGTAACAATTTCCCATCTTGCTTGAAACTCTGTGCTATCATCTAACTGGTAAATTAAACAGCTCTCTTATCTGATTCTGGCCAGAATTCAAATTTCACCATTGTTTTTCTGTAAATTAGGACAGCCACTTTCATGTTTCTGGCAACGTGGCTTATTACAGGTGATACAGGTAGCTGCCATTGATGTAGTTGATTAGACTGCCATTGAAGATTATATCTGTTGGGAATTTGCTCTAGGTATATGACAACATTGTCCTATGACACGGGTCGGCAACTAGCAGATTATGAGCCGCATAAGGCTCTTTTAGTTTTCATCTGTGACTGTTTCCTTTTCTTAATTACCAGTGAAAAAACCCTTAAAAATGACAAGAAATACTACTGGTATACATATAGATTTTTATGCATGTTGCAGCTTACTCTTGAGTTGAATTCTACCACAAATCTTGAATATGGCTTTTTCTCCAAAAGCTTGCCCAACCCCTGTCCTATTATGGAGGTTGGTTGGTGGGCACTCCTAGTGGGGTCTTTATCTGCCCTATCTTTCTGCTGTATTCTATCTGTCGATGCGCTTTCTCCAAACTTAAAGTAAACTAAACTAAACTGTCCTATTACGTTGAAGTTATGCCCATGAATAAACAGAGTGGCCAAACTCCACTTTTCTTGGAAACTGACGTAAACTTTTGAGAGTATGGCAGGCCTTCCAATCTTTCAATGGAATAAAGGCCTAATTCCCTCTGAGGCAAAAGAAACCAATTATTTTGCATACCTTTTAAATCAAAGACTTAAAAATAATTCAGACTCATTGTTCTCCCAAACAATTGGGAGTGAAGTATATGACTACTCTTTTGCTCATGGACACAACTGTGGTGCTTCCATGGAAGACTAATAGCAGCATGAACAATGAAGAATTTTACTTCCTGGTCAAACCCAGCCCATCTTTAGTGTCATTCGTTTGTTTTTCCAGCTTTTCTGTTACCCTCTTAAATTTCAGTCTCTGTCTGAGATCCGAGCATTCAAACAAAGATGATGATGATCAATTTGTATGGTCATGATAACAACACCTGCCAATCCGTCTCCTCTTTTGGCTGAATGGTTATGATTTTTTACCTCTGTTTCAGCCATTTCACATCATTATCTAATTACTGTCGTGACCAAAAACAAAAGTCATTGTCACAGATATGGATTGGAGGAGACAGAGGTAACAAAAAGTAACATTTCGACCAATAGCAGAATGTTTGGAAGGTGTAATTACATAGCTAAGAAAATTATGAAAGCAAAGAAGTAATCCCGTTTTTTTTTCATTTTTGGCTATTTCAGTTGGCGCCAAACAGGTCAAGACCCGTGTAATCAATAACACAGTGTCACCAGTATGGAATCAGACCTTTGAGATGATTGTGGACGCAGCTGATGGACAATTGTTGTATCTGGATGTATTTGATGAGGACCCCGGCAGTAAAGATGATGATCTGGGCAGGTTAGTTTTGACTATGAATTCTGCTGTCTTCACTGGCTTGCGCATTGACAAGTGCTATGTCTTGTCTTCAGGGATGGAACTGCCTCAGGTTAAACTCGATCTCAGGTGGTTTTTGGGTGACAATCATTGAAAAAATTATATCAAAACAATATTGTCACCATTCCCTAAAACTGTAAAAACTAGTTTTGGCTACTTTTCAGGAGAAGTGAAGAACTGTTTTAATTTTAGCACAACTGGTCTTGTTTTGACTGAAGTTTTCAAAGTTTGCTATTCAGTTGTTTTATTGGCTTTGGAGTCTATAACCAAGACTGTTCAGTGCAGCTTCGAATGTAATTGAAAACATATAAAGATTGATTTTTCAAATTTTTTAGTTACTACAGTTCTAGGGCACAGTTGCGCAAAATTTTTAGATTTTTTTTTTTTAAGGAGCCAGTTCCATCTAAGTGCCGTGCCCTGTCTTGTCTATCCTGTAGTCCAACTGATTGTTTTGGAGTGGAACCAGTGACTTGGCAACCAGTTCCCTCCACTCCCTATAATTCTCTGATTTTCTCAGGGAGTCACTTATCCTTATGTCACTGAATTTTCATTTGATTAAATGCTTTGATAAGAAACCTGCATCTCTGATGCCCAGGAAAAATTAAAAACCCCAGACTAATTTGAAATACTTGACTTGTTTTTTCACAGTTTTTATTAATACATTAAAAATCTCTTTGCAAAAATTCTGGCATTTCAATCAGCAGCTTGATAATTTTTTTCTGCCGAGTTATGGCAAAAGACAATGCAGGCCAAAAAACAAGATTTCACAAGAGACACAAAAACCATTTCTCATTGTTTCTTGCTTTATTCTTTGTTCAGTTTTCAATCTCTGATGACCAAAATGAGCAACTACTCATACAAAATTTATAACTAAGATGGAAAGCCACAACATATTTCATTTTATGAAATGACCTAGATTGACATAGATGGTCTTTCAGTAATGCGGCATTATTTATAGTTAGGAATGTACAGCGCATTGTAGAGGGCATCCTTGTCTACTCGTATTTGAAATATTTGTTAGAACAGTTTTATAATAGTGTGGCCTGTGCAGACTTTTCAGCATGATGTAGCATCGGATTTCCATGGTGCTGAAAGTCCTGTGTCAGAATAAGATCATTTTGAAAACTTCAGGCCATGAAGATGGGACAAAATGAAATTTAAGTGGAATAAAGTGTTATTTAATGCTCTTACTTTTCGTTTCAGAGTAAACTTGGACTTGTCAAAGTTGAAGGATGTTGGGTTTGAAGATGAGGTAGGGAAGGCATTCGTTACGTGTGAATGTATTTATTAGCCTAAAATACTATGTAAATGATTATGAGATTGTTTACTTCGTAGTAATCTCAATATACCACTGTCCTGTTTGAGAAAATCTGGTAAATATGTGTGGTTGTAAACATTTTTAAATTGGCGGTCATGGGGGGGGGGGGGGGGGGGGTGAGAAGGACATGCTTGTGTAGCCTTGTATGAGTGTGGTGATGGCTCCTGAGTCCCAGGACTTCAATCAAAGTCGCAAGGATGTGGCCTGCTCTGTGGCATCGTTATACTGGGAAACGATAAACAACTATTCAACAACAGTATTCAGCTGTGGCAGTGTTTACCTTGTAATAGTCTAAAAGAGCAGGCAAACAAGTGGAGTGGTGGTCTTGTGCCAAAGTGCTGTACTCCGCTTTCTGTCAGACCTGGTTTTAACTGCATACCTCTAGAGGGAACGATATGCAGGCATTTGATATTTTTTTTATTTAAATATTTGCATCTAGATGTTCTTGCACACATATTGATTACATATGGTATTTTTTGCATTCTCACACCTTGCTTTACATCTTGAATGAGTGTATGGCCACTAAAATTGTGGATGTCTGTGACAAGGCTTGATGTTTGAAAAGTGGCATTTTACATGGGCTGTGTGACTGCGTCATTAGGAACATGATATTTACATAATAATCAACTTAATTTGTGTCCTCCTCCCCCCCCCCCCCTCCCCGGCCGTAAATAATCTAAAATTTCTCTACATTCATCACCATAACTGAAAAATGCATATCCTCCCCCGAAAGCACACCTGTAAATCTCTCCCCTCCCCAAGTTTATCATATATTGGGGGCAGCCTTCCCCCAGTGCACATACTCTGTGTATGGCCTTTTTTGTTGTTTTGATATTTTAGTAAATTTACATATAAAATGATTTCTTCTTAGTGGCTACCATTGGAGGATGTGAAACATGGGATGATCCATGTTCAGCTTACCTGGCTGTGGCTAGCCAATGACCCTCTGGAACTTGACCGGGTAGGTACTCGTTTTTATCCTCCTATCACCTTGTACTCCCGATGTGGCATATTCCATTGTTGGTGGTTAGTATTGGTGAACACCCAAGGCAGTGTTTCGTGCTTATATCCCATTTGGCCTAGGTGGATTGGGCACTCCTAAAAGTCTGGAATTCACCATTATGCCTATGTGTACATTGATCCAAGTTCAGGTTATGACAACATTGCTAATGTGATCAAACACGCCTGTTGGCTCCATGCAAGCCAAAGGCAAATCTAATCCACCACAGCTATACAATTAGGTTAGGACAGCTAATAGACCAAAGCACTCAGGTCATTTGTTGTGCAAAACACGATGAGTTTTTGTACATGCATGTTTAAGAAAACAGAAAGACCAAAGTACCTTGTGGTACAAAAACTACTCAGTTGTTTCACTGACAAAGCACAGTGGATTTTTGTACATGCCAGTGTAATAGAAAGACCAAAGTACCCAGTTGTTTCACTGACACAATGCTATGGATTTTTCCACCCTATAATTACACAGTCATTACTTCTTTCCCTCAACACACCCCCATACATTTTTTGCATGCAGCTCTGATCTAAAACTCCCTCAGTGCAATCCTCCCTATCAAACACTTCACTAGTCACATTTACCCCAATGTTGCTCACATTTGTCCAATGTTTGGCCAACAAGCATTACAAATGTGGGTTCATTTGTAGTGCAGGATTATTATAGTTCATGCAGCTGGATTTCCTGGAAGAAGATTAGCTTGTGTAGCATGGATTGTAATATATTATTTTTAGAATTGTTTCTGAATAGTTGTTAAAATGTTGAAATATAATGAATTTCATTGGATATCATGTAGAATACATTGAAATAAATAGTCAATTCAATTGGATACTCTTGAAATTTATTACACTTCTATTTTAAAGATTGAATTCAATCCATGCTCCAGTAGCTAATCTTCTATGAGCAAATGCAATTTGAATTTGAATTAAAGAAGAGAGGTGTGCACAGTTATAAATTTTATCCCAGAAAGTAAACTAGCAATTTATAATTTGATGTCTTTTAACAAATGCTTCATTTGCAGTTGAAAGTAATGGTTTAGTGAATTTAAAAGGCTCCTGGCTTTTGCAACATTTGCTTGTGGGCCCTGCAGAAACTGTCTCTTTTTTGTTTAAACCGACTTTTTTATGTTGCTTTTAATCAGAATCCTGCATGTTCAATGTTCAGTATTCAGTTAACTTTATGATCATACAAGGATACAAGTTCATCAGAATTTTTGTTTTTAATTTTATTATTATTGCCACCTGGATTTTACCAGCTTTTTTTTTTCACCTTAAATTCAGATTTTTGCTTTTTTTGTCCAGCAGTTCTTTCTGATCAATGTTTTATTTTGTAATTATTTTTACAAGTTTTTGTTCACCCCAGATTCAGATGGTTTTTTTTCAACACCTCTGATCAATTTTTTAAAAACTAGCGTTTGTACACCCCAAATTCAGATTTTTTTTTTCAACAGTTTTGATTAATGTTTTATATGATAATATTTTTACCAGATTTTTATCCACCCTTATTCAGATGGTTTTTTCTTTATCTCCTACATTTCCCCCATAAAACTCGATTTTCTTGAAAACTGTCGGTTGGGTTTATTTCAAATTTTTCCTGTGCTCATATTTTGCCTTAAACCTGATGACTGTTTTTTTTTTTTTTAAATTTGTTAGACAGTCGACTCATTTTGAGTTTGCTTCTTTTCACTTTGTAAACATAATAATGATACCAAATCATTCAAAAAAAGCATTTCTACTGTACCAAACTGTGCCAAGCGCTGACAGTCAAAGAAATAAAAGTTTATTGTGAAATATGAGCCCATGCAAAAATTCAAACATATTTTTTTCCAAGAAAATCGATGTTGATTCCCCTCACTGTGAAAAAGACCCGCTATAAATGTTTAAACCATGGTTGTACAGGCACTTTTCATTTTGTCTTGTTTTGTTACCAAGATTGACATGTTTAGGAAGGAAGAGTTTATTGTGAATGTCATAAGACTGAAATTATCACCGAGAAAAAAAATGTTCTGCTTTTGTGTAAGAACATGATGAAAGTTGTGTTTTTTTGTTTAAACACACTGACAATCTGTGAGATCGCAGCAAGGCTGAGAACAAAGATAAAGTATGCCAAACAAACAATGTATGTCGCAAAGTCCCGCTTTGGAAACAGTAAAGAATTACTACAATTGACCACAAAAGAATTAGAAACTACAAGCAATGAACTTTCCGTCCTGATAGACCTTCGTCAGGAAAAAAAACAAACAACAACAAAGGCATCTTATCTGTTTCGAGTTCCCAGACAGGGGAGGAGGTTTCTTGATGCCATTCTTGACCTGCATTTGATTGGTCCTTTGCAACAGACAACTTTTCTTTTTTGCCATATTTTATCTATATTCTATGTAAAAGAACAGCCTAAAAGAAAAATAGCGCTGTGTCTTTGATAGTCGTGTGTGCAGTTAACAGATTCACTCCTATAAGCCGATGTGAGCAGTTCATCTGAAAAAACACTTAGTTCAAAGAGCACATAAATAGCACACTGAGAAAAATTCATAGTAAAAAATTCTAATTGGTGATTTTGGCATTTCCTTTCATTTTCAAAGCTCTTTTACAGCTGGATTACTGGTCACCGTCTTTCAGAGAGGACAGTAGGAGAACGAGGATTCTCTGAAAGAGGGGGCGGAGGGAGGGTTTGGCTACTAGCAGTAAATCTGTTAACATGCGGAATAGTTACACCTGTGAAAAGTGAAGAAAACAACAACAACAACTACAGCAACAGCAAATCAATTTTGTGTGTGTATGTGAAACTGTTTACAAGCTAACTCTCATCCATTCTGTTTTCATTACAATTTTATTATGTTGTGCAACATGTCAGCCCCCCCGTGTCAGTGTGTGATCATTGTGTTAGATGGCACTTACATTATCCTGAGTGCTGTTGATGTTGTGATGTTGTTGATCATGATGAAGATGATATTATAATGTACATGGCAGAATTTGGGGCACTGCATGCAGCATAATTATATTATTTGGTATCTAGTTCATTTCACCCCCGTTGGGATATCCGCAGCACTGAAAGTTACAGTCTGAAACTTTGTACATTCATTCTTGCACTAACATATACCATAGTTGTAACAAATTTTAGCACTATGATAACATTTAAACAGCTGTGACATGCTGCAGAAACATCAAAAGCAGTAACTAAACAGGTCAGTTTGTAGCCCACAGTATTTAATTTTCATTTTCATTTTTAAAATTTTTTTAATATATGATACGACCGCACAGAAGATGAAAAAGCTCTTTCAATATGCTCCTTGATGCATTTAGTTCCTTATTGTTAATGGATGGTGTTTTCTGAGGAAACCATGGTCTTTCCGTTGTATGCAACAGGAATCAATATGTCGATTGAGTGAGCTGGGTGAATAAATTATAGCTGCACGGTTAGTTCAGGATGAAAGGAAGCGGAGCAAAGTGCAGAAACTTGAAATAGAATAAAGTGCAAGCATTTGAAATTGAACGTATTTTGCAAAAATTTGAAATAGATAAAATGCAAGCATTTGAAGTAGACGAATTGCAAAAAAACTGACATGGAGAGCATTGCAAAAGTTTGAAATAGAACCGATTGCAAACATTTAAAAAAGAACGAAGTGCAAAAATTTGAATAAGAATGAAATGCATAATTTTGACATGGAACAAATTGCAAAAATTTGAAATAGAACTATTTGCCAATGTGAAATTGAACAAATAGCAAAAAAGTTTTTATTGAACGGAATTTTAGAAAATTTGAATTGAAATGAATTGCATAGATTAAATGTGTAATAGAACTAAATGCGTGAATTTGTGGGGGGCTGTCCCTATGCAAAATAGATCTTCAGAACTTGAAATTAAATACATCTAAGGGATTAGATCTTTGTGATTGAGTACTGAGAATTTATTCATGTTGTGGTTTTGAAATGCCGTCACAATTCGAGGGCATGCATGAACGAGCCCCATTTTCTGCCATTGATAATCCGCCTCATTGACACTTTTGCATTCTACAGCATTTCATCGGAGCAAGCTTCACCAATCATTAATAGTCACCTTGCACAACACAGCAAGACAGAACAAAATTTATTATTATTATTAATCATTTCCCTTTATGTTTTTTCTCTCTCCTTTTAAAAAAATTTTTTTTTTTCGCCCTTTTCTCTCTGTCATAAATGGGGGAGATGGCATGCAAATCCCTCCCCTCCTCCACTTGGTCTGTACTTGAATTTTTTGTGGTAAGTGCAAGAGTGTGTAGCACTTGGTTCTCCCAGTTTCCTTGCCACTATCTCTGACTCTAATAAAAAACCATAGTCTTTCCACAAAACAAATAGAAATAATTAAGTCCAAGTAACTTTCTTCCTGTACATAGGACATCAATAAGTATCCTATACAGGTGTAGTTTTCAATTGAAATTTGAAAACAAAAATGAATGCAGGACAACTTGAAAAGCATAATTTTCCTTTTGGCTCATAAATTCTGTAATTAATTTGTATATTCTTTTAAAGCAACTTGAGAACATAAAATGTAGTAGCTGCTTTATTTTAAACTTAGAGGAAAAATTGAATTTCTACTTTTCATTAAATTTATTCACAAGCACGCATATTTTAGTTTCACTTATCTTTTTTTTTTATTTTCAGTTTGAATTTTCATGTTTAAAAAGTATTATACTATGGCTTTCGTGAATTTAAAAAGAAAAAAAGTAGTATTTTTAATGAATATCTGATTAATAATAAATACCTTGTTACATCAGCTCTTATACCCCCTTTTTTTTCCCTGCCTGTATTGTATTAATCCAGACCTGTGTGCAGATCTGTATAGTCAGGAATAGTATCTAGTTCATTCTTTTGATTCGGTAGTTTTGAAACTGTAACGTGAGATTTTTTATGATTTTTTTTTGTTTTGTTTGTTTTCTTTTGGTTTGTTTTGTTTTGCTTCCTTTTGTGCCCCTCCCCCCTCCCCCAATATATTGACTGCTGCTATATTAGTCGGATGGCTTGTCTTCTGTCAGACTATTGCCCATTTTTTGTTTTTTTTTTCTTTCCGTTTGTTTCTGCCCTGTTAATTTAACTTTTGAGACCTCAGACGATACGTTACGACGCCTTAGTAGCTGCCTTTTTAGACTGTGGGACCAAGACTTTAGCTTATCATTCCCTTGCGTTGCCCACTGCCAAGCGTTTTTTTTTTTTTTTAGATGTTGTTGCATGCACATCTTGATATAGATTCCGGTCACAAATACTCAGTGTTGTCATTTCAAATCTTGCATATTTTTGTGCAGACACTATTTTAATTTTAAGAGAAAATGAAAATGAATGTACGACGGATTGACACATTTGATTTGCTCACACAACTGAAAGCTTTTGCATGCGAAATTGAAATTCATTCAAAGTGACAGTTCCCTTTGAGAGAGTTCTGCCTGCACATCAGAGATGTGAAGTGAAAAGCCGTATTTTACTAGGAACGTACACAATGGGAATGACAACATTTTAGTTTTCGTTCAAGATGACCGTAATATAAGGGCCTTACACATGTGCATGTATTAAGATTTCCTCTTATGGATCCGTAATGAAACTTAATTATGATTAACGAGCTAGAGTTTTGGTCTCATGGCCCTACGTCAGATTTTCCCTCTTAAGCTGGGCTTTCATGTCTACGGAAACGGCAACGGAAACGCCGAAACCTTCAAGTAGTGAAATCAAAGGAAATATTTTCGTGTGCACACATTTTTAATATGCAGTTTCCGTACACATGGAAACACTCTTTCTTTGTACTACCTGGTGGATTTTTGACGTTTTGCGTTGCAGTTTCCGTTTCCGTACACATGAAAACACAGCTCTTGGGGTGAAACAGATTAAGGCTGGGTTAGGCGTCAGACTATTGGCTCGCCGCCCATATTTTATTTTGCTTCACACTTGCAGATACTGCCCGCACTGCGACCAAGCGCGGTGCAGCTGGCAGTGCATTTTGTGCTAGTGTGAGGCAAAAATCATGTGAGGCGAGCCACAGGTCTGGTGCCTTTTGTTGTTTTTTCTGGTCCCTTTCAACACCTCCGCCCCCTTTGTGCTGTCAGTGAGTTTGGTTTGACTCAGAATTTGGGTTTCAGATGAATGGGCGTGGCCATTTATTATTTTGGATTCTTTGAGTTTGAGCAAACAAAATCTGCACGCTCTCTTGCGTTGGCGTTTGTACTGTGCATGTCTTGCGTGGGTGTTTCTGATCTCCAAACAGCTGAATGTGGTCTGAGGGTGTGCAACATGCATGTCATGCGTGGGTGTCTCTGATCTCTCAAACAGTCGAATGTGGTCTGAGGGTGATGTCTCATGCGTAAGAAAGAGTTCAGAATAGTTCTGGCCTGTCACTTTGTTTTGTTTGCTTTCCGTGTGGATTTATTAAACTATCAAAATTGTGCGCCTATGGTAAAAGACTGGTCACCATCGAGATAGGTTCGAACCCAATGAGAACGAAACGAATTCTGACCCCCCCCCTCCCCCCTGCTCCCCAAAACACGACCTGGGTGTGGCCCCCAAAGAGTATAAGGAAATCAATAGTTGAAAGACGTGTTTTGGGCGGGGTTTTTTTTTTGGGGAGGAGGGGGGGGGGGTGTCTTCTGGACTTTGGAGACCTCTTGCAGTCTCGCTCTCCCGAGAGATTCAGGTCTTCTTTGCAAGGGATTCAGGTCTTTCTTCTGAAATTATCCCAAAGATACAATTCTTGGTATGGACTTGACAGTGTAAGGCGTTACGACATAACAGAAACTGTCAGGACTGACCGAGGCAAGAGAAAAAGAAAGCGCTGTTCGGAGCAGGGGTTCCTCTTCCGGGGCACAGAAGTTCATTTTGTCATCCCTAATTACGATTCCTTCGTGAGGCAATGAAATGTATTTTGTTTTAAATTCCATTAGAATTTGGCGTGCCGGGTTCGACCCCGGGCCCCTGCTGCCAGGCATGGCTTTGAACCATACCTATTTTGTCAGTATCCGTGTTTACTTGCCCTGCGAATTGAAGTGTGGATTTCACAGAAATATTTGTTTGGGAGACCTTGGCCTGCTGAGTTTAAGGCACCCAGCAGTAATTAGAGAGGTTTATAGAATAATTAGCTCCATCTATAGTATTCTGACAACGGCTTTTGCCACATTGCATGGCTTGTTGATGCTCAAACGAATTGTCATGCTCCTTCCTCGATGTATTTTTCAGATTGACAGTAAAAATGATATGCGTTGCCGTTAGTGGTTGGTAGTCGAACAGCTAGTGTCTGGCCTGTAGATACACAACTGCGAGGTTGGGGAGTAGAGGGGTGGGGTGTCTTCAGGCTGGTTATTTTATTTTTAGTAGCATTAATCCTCTCTTTACACATCGCGTGTTCCCTAGCGTGTTTGCTAAACGTGTGGCGAGTCTTATCAAGAGAGAAAGTGTGTGTGTGTGTAGGTGTGTATGCGTGCGTGTGTGCTGATTGTGCGCATGTCACTGTGTGTGTGTATGTGTGTGAGTTTTGATGTGTTCTTGTGCAGTCGACACAACATTAACCAAGCACCTCTCCAAGGATCGATTTTCATGGGACGAGACTTGTCAAGTCGGCCTTTCCATTACTGGTCGGGACCTGTTAAATAAACGAACCATTTTTAGGATGAAGAACTATGGCGCACTGGTGGTAAAGATGTACGAGTGAACTCGAGTACTGAACCCCGTGAAGTGCTCTTGTCATAGCCGTTTTGATGCGGAGTGCACAGTAATGATACACTAGGTCACTGGCTGAACCCAGAGTAGCAGGCGCGCGCGAGCAATACAAGTGTAACAAGGTCTGCCGAGTTCAACGGTCGAGTTCATTCGCGCTTCGTGGACTCGCACGTGTATACAACATGTCACAGCCTGTACGCGGACCGGCGTTGACCCCTCTCTAGGCCAGGCACACGCCAGTGATTTTTTTAGTTCCCAGTCCGGGAAACTATTTAGTTACTTGTAATTAAAAAGTTATTTTTCACTTTGTGCATTAAAAAATCACCCCTGTGTGTTTCGCACAGAAGGATCGTTTGTTCTATTCCGGAACTCAGTGTAGTTTGTCGGACTCGTCAACTAGAGTTAGAAAAATCACTCATGTGCGCCTTACCTTTCATCTAGGCGTTGTCCATTCACCACAGGATGTAGCCCCCTCACAGTGACTTTCAGTTTTCTGTCTGATGTTTTCC
The DNA here is from genome assembly GCA_963931925.1 of Onchidella celtica. NCBI lineage: Eukaryota > Metazoa > Mollusca > Gastropoda > Systellommatophora > Onchidiidae > Onchidella > Onchidella celtica. The sequence goes on from OZ007582.1 coordinate 22,385,655, forward strand.
TCATCCATGCTGTTCCCCCACTCTGTTTGATGTCATCCTACCAGCTTCCTTCTGGTCGTCCTCATGTTCTTTTTGCTCCCCATGGCTGCCATTCAGTGCAGCGTTTTGTCCATCTAGTGTCACTCATTCTGCCCACATGTTCAACCCATTTCCGCTTTTACTGTAGCATGAAGTTTACTATGTCCTTTAGTGTTGTTTGCTTGCGTATTTCAGTGAAGGGGATTTTATCTTGGGCCGAACCTGTCTGCACTGAACTATCTGCCTATCAAATTCGACACACTGGTTAGCACAATAAGGAAAGACAAAGGGAAAAAAGAGATGAGTAGTACAGGGTGCATTGTTCATTTTGGTGCGCCTCACATTTATAATATTATGGCAATGTTCAGGTCACTAGCGTTAGGAATTTTTGGTAAACCTGCAGCACCGCCTAAATAGCGGAACGGAGATTTGAGTACTGTGCTCTGCCCAGTTGTGCCCGCAGCTTGAATACCCAAACTTTCTGCTCTGCTTGCTGTCTTTAAGGGCCTTGTAGTATTTTGTATTTGTATTTGTATTTGTATAACTCTTTAATCCCATTTGGGAAATTTTGCCTTTGTGCCATTGCACCCCAGTTACAACTGGAGCAGGCACGTCGTCGCCACAGTGCAGCGCCGGTCGGCGTTTTTTTGTTTTTTTTTGTGGTGGGGGGATGAGGGGGAGTGGGTGGTAGGGATGAATTTTATTTAATTTTGCCCGGGCAGCGGCCTGTTCGGCCTGCTCTTTACGATTTCCAACTGCCAAGGTATCTTTAACGTGCACACGGGCCCTCCGAATTTTTTCGTCCTTATCCGAGAAGACTAGGTACTCGATCCTACCCCTCAATAGGCACCTTGCTCAAATACATGAACATGATTATCGCTGAATTTTATTTATGCAGTGCAAGAATTGTCAGACTACAAGATTTATACTTGACCAAGTCGCACCAGATCGCTGCTGACAAACAAGACTGTCACAAATCCCAGACTGGGAGATGTAATAAGTTATGACAGGACAACAATCACGAACGAACAAGTTTAACACTTAACAGAACAACCCATCAGACTCACACATTTATTAAACATAATTATACAGATAATAGCGCAATTACATACATTATATTATTGAATTTAACTGCCGTACAACGGCCTTATTCCCACATGCACTCTTCCTCGGATCCACAACCCGGTAGTTACTTCCTAAAGACACTTCGGCCTCAGCCTCTCCCCTCAGGGTCTTAATAGCACATTAATAATTCACTGGCACCGCAGTCTCTCAATATCACCTTCCTATTGCCATAACACCTTAGCATTCCACTAGCACCTCAGCAGGGCAATAGCACATTATCATTTCAATAGCCCATCAACATGGCAATAGTATATTATCATTTCAATAGCCCATCAACATGGCAATAGTACATTATTATTTCAATTAGCACATTCACGCTCATATCTACGTCCCTGTCCGTGGCCAGACTGCCACGACTTTATGTGCCTCTACTGTCCTGCACCGACAGCCTCACTCTTGGCCTATGTGTGGGCCCCGGCCCTATGCTGGCCTATCCCCTGTGCTCACCGAGGTGGCTCTTCGGCCCGTCCCCGACACCTACAAGAATAACATTACATTGGTATAATACCATACCATTTCTATTCACTCCACCTCTCCTTACAACCCATGAAGCGTACACACAATAGTTCACATTTCACTCACCAAACATCTTACGGTAACACACCTCCATCGTAGTACACAATACTCACTCGTGCTACAAATCCATGAACTCAACTTTCATCTATCGCTCATGGCGCACATTGCTATATCCAATATCAAGGACTTCCACATTCCTCACATATACTTATTTACATCATGGTAATAGACGAATATAATACATCAATCATAATTATCAATCATCGTTTCACCTACCAGTCATCACTGGAAAAAACTCTCTCACTAGACTTCCGACTGCTCCCCTTATGTTCGCCCACTGGGCTTTCTCTTGCGTCCGCTCTTTAGGACGTTCTAACTTGCAGTGATAGTAATACAGCGCTCTCGCCTCCTTCAGACCCCCACCACTCATAACATGCACGCCTTTCCCTTACTTGTCTACGTGCGTTAATTTTACTCTCCTCCTTTCCCCCCGTAATTATTAACTATCGCTCACTCCACTCGTGACAAAGACAACTTAAAAGGGAAGGGGGTGGGGTAGCAAAAGAGTGTGACATTAGGAGGAAGCCTTGACGAAGATACTATAGTGACCTAAGACACCCCCACCCCACCCCACCCCCTCTTATTTCCCCCGTTTATGTTTGGTTTTACTATGGATGTCATCGGCACTCACAAACATGTTTTTGAAATAGTACATGTATAAGACCGAAGGAATTGTAACTCCAAACTGCAAACAAGCACAACTAGTGAAGTAGGTCATGCATGTCCTTTCCCCTCTGGCATTTTTTGCGCCCTACAAACAGATTGATTTTTATGCACGAACACAGGCGTTTTTCACCGAGGGAAAGGATGGAGGGGGGGAGGGGTATCGAAGCCACCAAATAAAGCACACTGTTATGTATTGTAAAAACATCGAGTCTTATTTATTTTGCTTAGTCCAGATTGTGCGTAGTAATTTCTATTGGCGTTCAACTCATTTAATGTGCGTGACATAGTCCCATTGAAAATGACCCGGGTTGTCCCATCAGTGCTACATGCAAGACCCGTGGAATCCAACCTGTCAAAATTAAATAGTGATGTTTGAAAAAACCGTTAGTAAAAGTTAGACATATACGGAGAGAGCGAAGATTCTTTTAGAAACCGGCCGATGAGGAAATAAAACCCCAAGACATGAATGTGAAAGGGGGGGGGGGCGGGGGAGGTGTCGACAAGTTTGAAAATGTTAATAGCCTTTACGTTCATTTGACCGTAAGTGAGTGCGTTTCCTATCCGTCCTAGCCCTGCGTGACTTTTCTTCTGCCCTCTGAGAGAGATTATGCTGTATTATGACATCAGCTGTCTTTATCAGAAATCTAGGCCACACACTGTCACTGTCAGTGTCACCCTGCTCTTGCCAACAGCAGAGACGTTGGGCTTAGTGAAAACAGGGGACTGCGCGGTGGCCCGAGTCGAGCTGGGCTGGACTGGGCCTTGTTGGGCCAGACTGTAGAACCGTCCTGTAAGGCACGTTGATGACAGCGGTTCCAGTCCATGGAGATAGGCCTACTAATAAACTATAATATTATTAAGTTAAAAAATATGCGAGTATACATGTATTTGTGTCTCTAGGTTCGACAAATCGGATAAGCTAAATAAAAAAAAAATTTTGAACCGTTTAATAATATATGTACCGGTAATTTATTTAAGTAATGGTGTGAATCTGTTCATTTGAAATTTTTTTTTTCTTTTCAGATACCTTAAATTACAATTAAATAATTAAAAGGCACACTATGTTTTCATTTGTGTGTGTTTGTGTAATTTGGTGGCTATCCAACGTCCTATTTCGTAACGCAGCTTTGTTAGACCGTGTGGTGTAACTTTTAAACAAGGGGCCTTCGAGTCCTAACAATGATATAGTTTAAGGCCTCGCCAAGTCTAAATCCGCCGCCGACGCTCGAGCCGGATGTTCAGTGTGCACAGCCCGGCTTGAACAACAGGGTTTTGTGTGCTCAGTGTTTCCACGGCTGAAAATGAAAATGGAAACCGTAGAAAAAGAAAGCAAACCGCTGTATGTGGCAAGTAGATCCACACCAAAAGTTGTATGCTAATAGGACCATCTGTTTCACCTGCCGGGGGTGAATCCCATTCAAGTGGTATCCTTCGTCCAATCAACCGGCTGTTCACACATCACATTTATTGCACTGATCTCAATCAGTAGTAGACAAAATGAGCTGGCGGTAGTATTTAATTACGGCGTATCAGCGGGGCATGGCTTTGAAGCTAATGTTAAATGTGTGGGGGAAAAGGCTGGTACAGAAAATAACATAAATTTGAATATTTACCTATTATCACTTATTAAAAAAAAAAAATTACACTGTTAGTCAACATATTTCAGTATTTTTAGCTCATTTGAAATCTGTTTTTATCAGGGAACCTCTGAATTTCATTTAACAGTATTTTAAAGTATACTATTTATCAACATACTTCAGCATTTTCTCTGTATTGAAAGTATATTTTTATCAGTATTATCTCACTATTTTTGTGCGCACTCTCAACAGCCGAGAGTGGAAAAGCTATTTTAAAACAATATATGCGTGAGAAAAGGGACATCATAAAATGTCCTGGCTCATTGCTAAAAATGAAGTGAGTAAGTCCTAGCAGATCTGGGAAAAAAAACAACAAAAACTTATGATTGTCTGATAAATAAGTAAAGAAAGAAAGAAATTTCCAAAAGGGACTTTGTACTCTCTTTACGGCTTTGACTTGCTGAACTTATCAGAAATTGGAGGAAAATGAAGAACTCATAATTTTTTCTCTTTTCCCCTTTTTTGTTACTGATTTTAGAGTGAGTGCTTCTTTATGGCGGACTGTCTCTTTCTCTTTTCATTTTTATATGCCGTCATATTCGTAAACAGAAACTCTCTCTCTCTCTCTCTCTCTCTCTCTCTCTCTCTCTCTCTCTCTCTCTCTCTCTCTCTCTGTCCGTCTGACTGTCTGTCTCGTTCTCCCCCCCCCCTCCCGTATGTTTGTGAAAGAGAGAGAGAGAGAGAGAAGCTCGCTAGCGCGTGACATGCATGTATTATGAAAGGAAGTTAAAGTTAAAGAGTTAATAAATTATTGACTTTGTGCATGGAGCAAATCAGTCCTGACTTTCCGGAACGATCGTTGTAAACTATGTTCAGCGGATGACCGCACAAGGGACTCGGTTAAGTGCAGATCCATAATGTACGTGCATTTGGTCATTTCGAGAAAATGAGGATGGAAACTTTGAACAGTTGTGTAAAATCAGAGGATAGCAGTACGTCACAAACACATATCTCGAAAAGTTTTTAACTGATTGGAATGACACTTATGCATCATGAAATTAGGAGTGAGAGAACCACTTTCTTGACAGAACCTTAAAATTCGCAAAATGTGGGATACAACAATATGGCAAATACCTCACGGTATATAAATATATGCCATCAATCATTTTTCTGGAAAGGCTCATGGTTCTATGGATCCATGAAGAAACCGGCATTCGTTTTTTTTTTTTTTTTTCGTTTTAAAAAAAAGATTAATCTAAGCGAAGGCTGAGGTGTTTCTAAAGTTTGTCAGTATTTGATTCCTCCTTTGTTACTCTTCTCGCCATCTGATCCAATGTGAATGCTGGACAGAGTAACCCAGAATGAGAATTTGCTTATCCCGGTATTAATCGGCTTCAGTATATTGATCTTGCCACAGATTTCAAAACCTGCAGTAGGTGTGATATTTATGTTTAGTTTACGGAAGCCAAATGCCCAGGCGGAGTTTCTGTTGCCAACGATACCATTCACCGGCTGGATTTAGAAGTGATGGAACAAAATGAATGTTAGTTGCCCTAATCCTTTCGGGGGTGGTGGGGGGGGGGGTGACATGTAACAATGGACCGCACGTGAAACGAAGAGTAAAGTCTTCAATCAATTTTTTTTTTTTTTATGCCTTTGGAACCTTTTATGCCTTTTTATGCCCAATATTGCAATGGTCCATTGAGGCGCACACTAAATTTTGATCGGCTTGTGATACTTTTCATTTGGCTTAATGTGACAGTGACCGGTACTGAGACGCACTAGTATTTAAGTCAACTTTTGATACCTTCCATACAATGGTCTGTGTGTGGGCACACTAAATATAAGCCGATTGTTGATGCCTTTAATTTGGCGTAATGTTACAGTGGTCTGTGCGCGGGACACACCAAATTTGAGTCGATTTTTGATGCCTTTCATTTGGCTTAATGCTAATTGTTCGCGAGTGAGTTACACGGTACTAAATTTAACTCGGTTTTTGATGCTTTTCATTTGGCTTAATTTTACAATGCCTGAGACACACTAAATTTTACTCGGCTTTTGATACTTTTCATTTGACCGAATGCAACAGGGGATCGTACGTGAGACATACACTAAATTTAATCGGCTTTTGGTATCAAACAGTGGACCTTACGTAAGATACACACTTTGGTTTTTGTTTTACAGTCCTTGTACCTAGTTTCAGTGTATGCTTGTGTCCCCCTACACTGCTATCCCTCTGTTTCACCGTTGTCTTCTGTACATTGTTACTTTTGTAATAGGTCATACCACCCCACGTTGCAAAGGTTCGACAACTCATTCGGCAAAGCATTTGCTGGGACGTGAGTAACAATCCGCCCCCACCAGTCAGTGAGAACTGTGTTCATTTAGCAAACTGGTTTTCAACCTTGGGGGAGATTGGAGGGGCGGCGTGACCCCCCAGGCAGGGAAGGGGGTGGGGATGCTAAGATATTTTCATGGGGGAACGAGCCGAACCAATAACAATGATAAGGGGTAACAGTAATAACTTTGGTCAGTGTTGTTTTCCATTTTTGTATACTATATTAATATAATAATGTGTGTATTTCTCTCCGTCGATCTCTCCATCCGTCCACTCCGTCCAGCCATCCATTCATTCATCCATTTATCCATCCATCCATCCCTCTCTCTCTCTCTCTCTCTCTGTCTGTCTGTCTGCCCGCCCGTCTCTCTGTTTGTCTGTCTGACTGTTTCCCTCCCCGTGTGTGAGAAGAAAAGAGAGCAAGGTACCGAGATGGGGAAGGCGGGGGTCTGGCTGGTGTAATTTATGTGTATGTTTGGGGTCGTCATGTGTTGTGTGTGTTTCAGATGGTTGTCAGAAGTTTAAAAGGGGTCACGAAGCTCGCAAGGTTGAAAGCCTTTGCTTTGGCGATTCTTTGTCCCATCAGTTTGGGCATGACAACCGCTTACACACCATCTTTCACCGTAATCCCTATTTTTTTCAAAAGTGTTTACAAATCGTGTGAACAAGGCCGTGCTTCCGATTTGCACTGCGCAGCATCCGAAACCGCACCACTAGCACCACAGGTGTGCAAGAAGTGCACAGAAGTGCATACAGCGAGTGCAGCCTGGCGACTGCGCTGCGCACTGGCTGAATGGAATGGTTTGCTCACCACCACTGATGCAGGAGAAAAAATGCACCCACTTCACATTTATCTTGTATGCCGATAACTACAAGTCTGAATGTTTTAAGAAATTACACAAGCGATAGGTTACGGCGGCACTGGAAATTCTGTAAACGATGGCTTGTGCAGAACGTACATTTCAAAATTTCTGGTCCTCATCTGTTCGTTCTGTCTTCTTTTCTTCAATATATGTACATGTTTAGATATATATAATTATATTATACATATAATCTTCAGTTTTCTATTTATGACCACTCTCTTTGTCTCCTTCAGTTTTCTCTGACAGCACTTTGACCTCTCTCCACCAGGTCCCCTATTCCTCTGTTGTTTTTTTGTCTTTTTTGGGTGATGTTTCGGCCAATATCAATACATGTATAACACAAAGGGGCGCGCGAAAGCGTTGCGATTTTGTTCGAATTTAATTGCATTGTCTTTACACACACACTCTCTCTCTCTCTCTCTCTCTCTCTCTCTCTCTCTCTCTCTCTCTCTCTCTCTCTCTCTCTCTCTTTCTCTCTCTCTCTCTCTCTCTCTCTCGCTCGCTCGCTTTCTCTCTCTCTCTCTCTCTCTTTCTCTCTCTCTTTCTCTCTCTCTCTTTCTCTCTCTCTCTCTCTCTCGCTCGCTCACTTTCTCTCTCTCTCTCTCTCTTTCTCTCTCTCTCTCTCTCTCTCTCTCGCTCGCTCGCTTTCTCTCTCTCTCTCTCTTTCTCTCTCTCTCTCTCTCTCTCTCTCTCTCTCTCGCTCGCTCGCTCGCTTTCTCTCTGTTTCATTCGCTCACTCACTCACTCACTCACTCACTCACCCACTCTCTCTCTCTCTCTCTCTCTCTCTCCCTCACTCAGTCACTCTCTCTCCCTCTCTCTCTCTCTCTCTCTGTCTCTCTCCCTCTCTTTTTAAGAAAACATTAATAAATTAAGTTAGTGAATTGGTAGGGATGGTTTCCAAGCGAAACCAAAGAGAAAGTACATAATGTGTACCTGTACAGGGTTGCGTCCATTGTTGAAGCTAGATCGATATTTTCTCTGTTCGGCATCTTGGAAACACTTTCTTTAATTAATTCACCGTGTCGCCTTCGGAAATTTGACCCGACCCGTGTTAGAAGAGTGCAGCAGTTTTGCTGGGGAAACGCAAGAGCATATTTGCCTGCGATTTAGATTTACTCAATTATTGTGTGAAGTACGAAGTTCACAAGAAGACGGCACCAAAATGTCTCTTTCTTCACCTCGGTGAACGAGAATTTCAGCGACGTCTGAACAGCCCCAGGTGGTGGTCTTGGCAAGAATAAATGTATGTTGGAAAGGGGGGGGGGGCATGATAGCCAAAAGTTCAGACAGCCAGAGGTTGCTTCCCCCCCCCCCACCCGCCACACACACACACACCTCAAACCCCTTGTCCATATACCTCAAACCACTTGTCCATATACCTCAAACCACTTGTCCATATACCTCAAACCACTTGTCCATATACCTCAAACCACTTGTCCATATACCTCAAACCACTTGTCCATATACCTCAAACCACTTGTCCATATACCTCAAACCACTTGTCCATATACCTCAAACCACTTGTCCATATACCTCAAACCACTTGTCCATATACCTCAAACCACTTGTCCATATACCTCAAACCACTTGTCCATATACCTCAAACCCCTTGTCCATATACCTCAAACCACTTGTCCATATACCTCAAACCACTTGTCCATATACCTCAAACCACTTGTCCATATACCTCAAACCACTTGTCCATATACCTCAAACCACTTGTCCATATACCTCAAACCACTTGTCCATATACCTCAAACCACTTGTCCATATACCTCAAACCACTTGTCCATGTACCCCATTGACTTGACGCCCCTCCCTATTGCACCCAGCCAAAAGTTACAAAATCTACAATGAGAAAGTGTTTGGTGCTGAGCATACGCCACAGCGTCATTAGCCTAACTTGCTCAAACGGCTTTCATTTATGGCGGGAGATTCCAACAGTTGACTCTAAGACCAGTCGCAATGTATTTCACGTAAGAAGTTCTGATTCTCATTTATGAGGAACGTGTTTGCGGAGGACTTAAACATGATAGTTCTAGAGCTTAATAATAACTATGTAAATTTGATGATGACTTTTACACTTATACAGAGAGCTACTATTACTGAAGGAAACAAAATCGTATTTAGTTTAAAAAAAAAAAAAATGAATCCGATAACAACCTTTGATTACTGTATTTCATGGTGTGAATTTTGCACGGCAAGATGGCTTTGTGATTTAATTTTTCTTTACATACTAATATAATGCAATGATTTGGCTTGTTTATTTATTTGTCACAGTTTGTTAATCCTTACTTTTTTAAATGAACGTTTTTATCCACGTCTCGCTGTTCCTTTCCACTGAACACAAGAATGATCATTTTGTTACTTTACGGTCATGTAATTACGTAAGTGCACTTTTAGTTGTTTCCAGGCATTTTAGTCTATTTTCTCTTAAGTTTCACAACCGCACTGGAGTGAGACAAGCAGTTTGAATTTCTTATTCTTACATTGTAATATTATACTACCATAGCATCTTCCGTACTCTCATTTCCTTTCTCTCTCAATTCGTACGTAGCTTAATTAATCATAGAATACTTAGTATTAAGACTTTAGAATGTGACGTATTATAAATGTAAAGTTTGTTCATTGAGTAAGTAAGGATTTTAGTATTGATTTTTAATTTGTTTCGTGATATTATCAGTTTTATGAAAACTGTCCAGTATGAAGACTCAAACCTGGGTTAATGAACTAACATTGCAGTCAACTTTTGTTAAATGGTAGACTTAAAAGGCTCTTGTAAAAGCTAGATCTCTACACACATATAAAGGAACACGAAAACTTGTTTGCGTCCTTGTTAAAATTTTCGCTTTTGGGCGCAAACTGTCTTTATTCTTTGTGCAGTTTCCATCTTGTGATGTCCAAAAGAAAGAATTCTAGCATTTTTCCCAAATCCCCACATTATTCTCACCAAAAAGCACTAGGCATTTGAAATGTCTGGGCTAATGTCTAAAAGTAAACTAATACCGTTTGTGTCATGGCCTGTGGTACGTCCAAGACTCACGCCGTTATTTAATAACTTGCAGTGGTTGTGATTTTTAAAATTTTTTTTTACTGTAGATCAACGCCAGACGTAGATAGTATACGTACGTAGCAGTACCACTTTAATAACTAGTGTTACAGTAGTTTGTTCACTGTGTATCTGTTACTGCTAGATGCAGTTGAACCAGTGTAAATTGCAGACAGACTTCCCACTCACGACATCAGATATTAAGAGGTTGCTGGTTTTCTTTATTCAGTTGGGGTTCTTGCCCAGCTCTGGAGTTCCAGGAATTCCCGGGAGAACCCTGGAATTTAAGGGGGAAAAAATTAGAAAAAGTCCTGGAAATGGTGCAGCAGGCCTGGAATTCGCATACGGTTTAAAACCATTAAAATAATGGGGAAATATTTTTGACAGTGGCGCAATAGCGTACCATAGTTTTGCAGTTATATCATGTATGAATTAGGGACATCATTTTGAAAATGGTACAATACCCTATTACATTTTTGCAGTTATACCATGTACGACTTAAGGACATCATTATTGAAAGTGGCGCAATGTCCTATTATACTTTAGCAATTTAACATTATGTATGGGTGAGGGACATCGTTTTTGAAAGTGGCACTATATCATGTTATACTACAGCAATAACTTATGTATGAGTCAAAGACATCATTTTTTCTGAAAGTGGCACAGTCATGTATAATACTTTTAGCAATAGCATCATGTATGAGGGAGAGACATCATTTTTAAAAGTGGCGCAGTAGCGTGGTATACTATTGGCAATACCATCTTGCACGAGCGAAGGACATAATGTTTTTAAGTGGCACAGTAGCGTATTATACTTTTGGCAATAGCATCATGTATGAGTCAGGTGGTCATTGATGTCTATGATTTTTCTGCCCTACAGATAATTGAGCAGGTGATGGATGAAACTAAAGATGATGAGGTGTCCCATGTCGCTATACTCATGGTGTTCCTGGACTCAGCTAGGAATTTGCCCGTAAGTCACTTGTGTCTTTCATGTTTGTTCTTTTTCTTCTGTCTCTCTCTTTCTCCGTCTCTTTCTCCCTCTCTCTGTCCGTTGGCATGCTTTTTCTTGAGCGCAGTGTGACCATTATCGTGTTGACGTGCAGGCTCTCTCTCTCTCTCTCTCTCTCTCTCTCTCTCTCTCTCTCTCTCTCTCTCTCTCTCTCTCTCTCTCTCTCTCTCTCTCTCTCTCTCTCTCTCTTTCCAACTCCCTCCCTCCCTCCCCTCTGAGTTCACTAAATGTGGGACAAGGATCAAAGTGGTCTTCTAGCTGGCAGGCCGGCAGTGTGATTAACACAAGGCCTACTAGGCCCTCGGATTAACATCATGAACAATCATTGTTTCCCAGAGTTTATGTTATTAGATGTTTTTAATATTTTTCATTTGCATCTGCAATAGTTATCGACAGGCATGCCTTAGTTTCACACATAAACGCTTGCTTGCCAGAAAATTTTATTCTTTCTACTTTTTTTTTTTCCTTTTTGTATGTCCCCGCCCGAAAACGTGTGCAAAATTAAAATTTATTATTTTATTGCTCAACCTGGCTAATCCTGTGCATGGTTTGTATTTAATTTTGTTTTCTGCATTCCCCGGATTTTATTTTCATTGAAAACGGGCCACTCATTTTTTTTTTTAAATCATTAATTTATAGAAGAGTTAATTATTATGAGCTAAATCCTTCTACTGAAGGGCACCTTAGTCTTAAATTGTAGGCCATACATATGTATGGATTTCAGATACTTTGTCTTTAATTAGCCGTGTATTTCCCGACGCCATATGGTCATAGCCAGTCTGTTGCCACGTTTGCTTGACATAATCGGCGGGCAGTCATTTTTGAATGCTCTTACTCAGAGCTTAAATTCTTAATTTGAGCTCAAACTCACAAGTGGCTGCAATAACATGATATAAAACGTTATCAGGACCATTTTTACGAAAATAGGGGTTAAAGAGTTTTAAGATCTAATTGCAACAAACAATACTGAAACTATAACAAGACGCTATTAAATCATTTAATTTATGGAGCTTGCTTTGTAGCCAATGAGTTCACACAGGGGCCATCCATAAAGTACGCAGGTTGGATTTTGGGCAATTTTTGAATCTCTTCATGGGTGGCTCTTTTAGTATTTTTCACTTCCGTGTGATTTATGACGTCATGCCCTCTTCTGATCTTTTGACCCTTTTGTTTCAACAGAGTCAGGTATAAATAGCTGTGACTTGGTTTGTTTTTTTTTTGCTTTCGTTTTTGTATGAGCTAGTTTGATTTTAGCAGCACAGTTGGTTTGTTTGCTATGATCTTGTCTGATATGACCACTGAAATCTAAACTATGCACACACCCCCCCCCCCAAAAACACCCCCATTGACAATATCCATTGATGTCACTATATCCCAGGCCTTTCCTAGTGTATTTATACAGTGGCAGATGGCGTAACTTCTTTGGTCAAATTTTAATATTTTCTATGAACTCCTTCTACTGGTTGTGTCCAAAATGGATTTGTCCACGTAATTCATCCTCAAAAAATTGAGGTAGTACACAAAATTTCATAATTTTTTTATTACTTAGTCCCGAAGTTTCAGCTGCTTACATGTTCACCCTCCAGCACCTTCATAGTAAGAAAGATTAATGTGGAAAGAGGGGCGTTCAATACACATATATGATACTGCGACAGGAGGTCGTGGTTGGGGGTGTGATGTTGGACAAAGTGTTTCCCGCTCAGACTTGTGAAATAATACAGAAATCAGTGCTTCAAAGTATGTTTCGAAGAGGTTCTTCAAGCAGCTAAAAGAAGTCTGAAAAGAACCTTTGGGGGGTGGGGGGGGGGATTACCATTCTTCATTGTGTATGCAAAATTTTGTCCAGCACTCCATTCACCTTACTTTTTCAGAGCCTCAAATGTCAAATGTTTATGCAACTAAAAATTTATGTAAGGTATGATCCTCTACCAGACTACAAAGACTCTTGCTGGAAAATATGGAAAACCTGAAGTTCCTGTCAAGGATTACAACAGGAAGGCTATTTTTGGAAAGGAAGCTCAGGCAAAAAGATGGATAGAACATTTTAACAGCCTCTTGAACAGACCTCCACCAAGCAACCCACCCGACATTCTACCCGCAAGAAATGATTTACCGATCAGTTGCGACCCTCCGACTAAAGCAGAGATTAATGATGCCATAAAGCAGTTAAATCGAGGCAAGGCAGCTGGACCAGACCAGATCCCACCAGAGGCGCTGAAGGCAGATGCTGCTGGGGCTGCAGAGGGTCTGCACTCACTATTCTCGAGGATTTGGATCGGAGGCAAGTTTCCAAAGGACTGGAAGGAAGGACACCTCGTGAAGCTCCCAAAAAAAGGGGACCTCAGCAATTGTAGTAACTACAGAGGAATCACACTTCTCTCCATCCCAGGAAAGGTTTTCAATCGGATTATTCTCAAGCGAATACAGAATGCAACAGACCAAAAACTTCGTGAGGAGCAAGCTGGTTTCAGGAGTAATCGATCAACCACCGACCAGATCGCCACGCTGAGAATCATAGTAGAGCAGTCGCTAGAGTGGAACTCCCAACTGATAGTGAACTTCCTTGACTACGAGAAGGCCTTTGATAGCATCGATAGAGAAACACTGTGGAGAATATTGAGACATTATGGAATCCCAGAGCAGATGGTGAATCTTATCAAGAGCATGTACGAGGGGACAAGTTGCAGAGTCGTACATGATGGTGAGCTTACTGACAGCTTTGATATCAAGTCTGGTGTTAGGCAGGGTTGTTTGCTGTCCCCATTTCTGTTTATCCTGGTGATTGATTGGCTTATGAAAGAAACCACCAGTGGAGGAAGAAATGGCATACAATGGACCCCATGGACACAGCTGGACGATCTAGATTTTGCAGATGACTTGGCACTATTGTCGCACACACACGACCAGATGCAAGCAAAGACTACAGCTCTAAACAAAATTTCAGAATCTATTGGATTGAGGATACATCCCGCGAAGTCGAAGGTCCTAAAAATTGTTGCACCCCTAAGCGAACAAGTCAGAGTAGGAGATCAACCACTGGAAGATGTAGAGTCCTTCTGCTATCTTGGTAGTATCATTGACAATAAGGGAGGAACAGAGGCAGAAGTCAAAGCACGAATTGGAAAGGCACAGGCAGCTTTCACATCCTTAAGCAAGATTTGGAGAACCAAGGATATATCTTTAAAAACAAAGCTGAGGATATTCAACTCGAACGTGAAGTCAGTCCTGTTGTATGGATGTGAGACCTGGAATGCGTCCCAGGCCTGCATAAAGAGAATCCAAGTTTTCATCAACAGATGTTTGAGGAAGCTACTTAAGATCAGATGGACAGACAAGGTCAGCAATGAAATTGTATGGAAAAGAACAAGACAGAACCCAGTCAGAGAGGAAATTGGTAGGAGGCGATGGAGATGGATCGGCCACACTCTCAGGAGGCCAGGAAACAGCATCACGAAGAAGGTATTGGACTGGAATCCCCAGGGCAAGAGATCAAGAGGAAGGCCGCGCGGAACGTGGAGAAGAGCCAGAGAAAATGATGTGCAACGAAGCGGAAAGACTTGGAATAATGTAAAGAGGCTGGCCCATGATAGAGAGGGATGGAAGGTGTTTGTTGGTGGCCTATACCCTGATCCAGGGTGAGAAAGGCAATGATGATGATGATGAAGGAATACATTTCAAATGAACCAGATTTCTTTCCATCCTACGTAATAAAAATTGGCTCTTTGCACAAGTGCGGTTTCATGATAAAGCCGGTGACAGAGTCTTCTAAAACAGTTTTTTGATGCAAGGAACATGTATTGGCATCTCTGCTAGTCCTTTTCATGAAAATAGCGCAGCTTCTTTCTACATAAAGCTTGGAGCTGACTGCATTTTAGACAGTGTCAAAACCTGATGATGTTATAATTTTGTGGACCATGTGCGTAAAAAAAATAAACAACTGCAGCCCCATGGTCAATACATATGCACTGCATTATTCCCTTTCTTGACAGAACAGCAAAACTTTGGCTGCAGATGTCTCGTTTCCAAAAAAAAACAACAAAACATTCTGATGTTTTGGTGTGCCATAAACTGCAAAACATCATTTATTACTCTTGAAACTGCTCACGTAGTCATAACTTAAATATTTCTTTTTCTTTTCAGTGGATGGGGAGGTCACAAAGAAATTCTTATTTTTTGTTCTTGTGTTTGTGTGAAAAACGTTTCTGGCAATATAACAGGTTGTGAATAGTGCACAGCGTTTCATACTAAGGGTCGCTGGAAACGTGTGTCTGTTATGCCTTGGCTCCAGCAGTTTGATGAATTTGGCACAAACGGTGTGCCATCCTGGAATGCACAGCATTAATATTTGTTTTTGATTAACATTTTTATTGTTTGGTGCCTTTTTTAAAAACTCCCCCCCCCCTTTTTTAAAACCTCCCCCCCCCTTTTTTTAAAAACTCCCCCCCCTTTTTTAAAAACTCCCCCCCCCCCTTTTTAAACCCCCCCCTTTTTTAAAAACTCCCCCCCCTTTTTTTAAAAACTCCCCCCCCCCTTTTTTTAAAAACTCCCCCCCCCCTTTTTTTAAAACTCCCCCCCCTTTTTTTTAAAAACTCCCCCCCCCTTTTTTTTAAAAACTCCCCCCCCCCTTTTTTTTAAAAACTCCCCCCCCCTTTTTTTTAAAAACTCCCCCCCCTTTTTTTTTAAAAACTCCCCCCCCCCTTTTTTTTAAAAACTCGCCCCCCCTTTTTAAACCCCCCCCCTTTTTTTTAACCCCCCCCTTTTTTTTAAAAACTCCCCCCCCCTTTTTTTTAAAAACTCCCCCCCCCCTTTTTTTTTAAAAACTCCCCCCCCCTTTTTTAAAAAACTCCCCCCCCCTTTTTTAAAAAACTCCCCCCCCCTTTTTTTAAAAACTCCCCCCCCTTCTTTAAAAACTCCCCCCCCCCTTTTTTTAAAAACTCCCCCCCCCCCCTTTTTTAAAAACTCCCCCCCCCCCCTTTTTTAAAAACTCCCCCCCCTTTTTTTAAAACTCCCCCCCCTTTTTTTAAAAAACTCCCCCCCCCTTTTTTTAAAAACTCCCCCCCCCTTTTTTTTAAAAACTCCCCCCCCCCTTTTTTTTAAAAACTCCCCCCCCCTTTTTTTAAAAACTCTCCCCCCCCCCTTTTTTTTAAAAACTCCCCCTCCCCCTTTTTTTTAAAAAAACTCTTTTTTTAAAATAAATTTGTTGTCTTTTCTACTGCCTCTTCTTCTTCTTCTTCTTCTTCTTCTTCCACATTCCTCCTCCCTCCCTTCCTTTTTTCACCCCTGTGCACCCCGTCCGCTCTGAAAATTGTGTCTAAGACGAAAAATGCCGGGATTTCCTTCCCCGGTTTTCGTGTCCCTCGTTTTCCACACATTTCATCAATTTGGAAGATACTCGTATTTAAAAAAAAAAAAAAAGTTTATATTATGAGGTATACCTCAAATGTTTTTGTTTCCAAAGGCCACCATGATTTATACCGTCTATAAATGTATTACAATACTAATGAAAATGCCCAATTCCACGCAGAATACACAGTATACAGATGTGATGATATTTTTTTAATAGGCCGCCATTATCCGCCCCAACATTAACAGCGGATGCTACCTGGATTTATCCGCCAACCATATCAGCCCGGTTTTATCGGCCAATATTGGTGTTGACTTAATACAAAAAAACAACAACAACCAAACTGGATTTATTCCATGTTATTGTTGTTGGATTAAAAAAAAAATTAAACAGATTGATTCCTAATAACAAGACTTTTATAAAACACACAAAAAAACCCACCAAAAAAAAACCCCACCCAGCTGAGAATCGAACCGTGATCACCCGATTGACAGGCGAAGATGCTAACCATAATGCTATTGAAGACCCTGTATAATTGTGAAGGAATTTTTCCAAAATAAACATCACTAAACCAATTATCGGCCGATAAACACTTCGTTTTTAATATTGATTTTTGACCAGCAGTGCGTCAAAAGGGGCAAAGGACGAAATTTTCTATCCTAGCTTGCGATTCTACTTGCAGAAAATGCGTTTGTGTGTGTGTGTGGATGGGTGTGTGTGCTTTGTTGCTGTCGTTGTTGTTGTATCCAGCTTAAGAAATCGCAAACAAAATAGAAATATTTCAGATGTAATTTGTCGTCAGAAATTGAGGCAGAACATAAAGTTTCATAATTTTTGGTCATGTAGGCTTAAAGGTGCTTATGTGCTCACCCTCTAGCTCCAGTTTAGTATGGTAATAACGTTCATCACTTGTAAGCCTATTTTGGTACAGTAAATGACCGTGAGCAGTTCTGCCGTCATGGCTAGAGTCTTCAAGGCTTTCATTCAACATGTAGTAGATTCAGTGGCGGACTTACATTTCTGGGACCCTGAATCTTGAACTGTTACGGAGCCCCTTCACAACCAGCAACTATAGGGCACCATCTAAAATTCACTCATTCAAGAGCAGTTTCTGCAGGGTCCCTACTGGATTAGGGGTCCTGAAGCTTTAGTCCTGGATTAGGAGCCTTGGAGCTTCAGCTCCATTAGTTTCATAATGGATCTGCCACTGAATAGAAACGTGTATGACATATTATTATGTATCTATATTAAAGAAATCAAATTGTTTTTATTTTCCTCTGTGATATGGAAAAATATGGTATGTGCCAATCTAGGTCAAATGCACTTTAACAGTCACATTAACAAACAATTTCGGAATGAAAATTATGCACTATCACTCAGTCTTTGTTGTGATTTTATACGACTAATAGTTTCCTTTGGTCATTGCAAAATGAAATCGAATAAAGAAGGAAGCGGAGCGCAACGTGAAAGGTTTTTTTTTTTTTTTTTGGCTGTTATGAATATCTGTGGTTGTATCTGGCGAAACCGTCGTAAGGGTGAAATTTTTATGCCTCTTCAAAAAGAAGAAAAAAAAAAAGTATATTTCGAAAATGATTTCAAGGAAAATTTTTTAACTGAATACAGAAAAGTGGCTAAACTTTCATAATATTGCAAGCAAATCTCAATTTCCATGGGAATTTTTTTCCTTCTTTGGGGAGTTTGTTCAAGAATTTGGTCTTTCACTTGAATCCCGATTTTTGCCAGATCCACCCATATTTGTTTTTTGGTAGGTGTAACTAGTGTTTGTCCATACCACGGAAGGTTTATACGCTATTTTCATGTCAATTATATTCTTTTAGACTACTTCTTTTACATATAGATCTAGAATCATTAGAATTTTGACCTCTCCCATTCTATCATGTTGCTGTGTTTTTACGTCAGTTTGGCGTCATCGAGGTTCCTTCAACAACCTTAGATAAATGAATAAATGAATGAAGGGATAAATGCATGAATAAACAAATAAATAAATAAATAAACGTCGGTTTGGTGGGGAAATCCATTTCTTTGGTAACCCGATCAACAGTGTGAAAGTCCAATTTCAGATCTACGTCGGATTGATGTAAAGATGCTAGCTAGGGCAGGATTTCTTCCCTCTCCCCTTCCACTTCTTCCGATGTACGGTTTTTGCATGCTGGCATGCCCCCCCCCCCACCCCCAAGCATACACATATTATTGGCATGTCATTGATAGCCGCCCAGATGTTCCTGTTATTGTTCTTTGTAAGACTACAGTGCTACTACATGTTGTAGTGTGGCTCTTCTTTTCCAAGTGAACGGAGAGAGACGTGAGTCAGCCCAGAGTGGTCTTCGGTTTACGGACGCTAGTTCTTTTCTCTAAAATGACACAAAATGATTATATAGGCTGTATTTATATACTTACTAGCTGAGTTCCCGGCCCTGCCCGGGATAAATCGATTTATTAGTTTCAGTTCTGGGTGATGTTTACGGACCTGCTTCATTTTGCCTGTTCCTTTAGCTTTATTTTATTTTTGTTTGTTTTTAGATACGTTTTACTGCTCTCCTTTTGCGCGTTGACGTCCTGCGCGTCCCGCCAGCATCCGTCAAATGGCTATGATTTGCGCACGGGTTAGTTTGTTTGCACATCGCAGGAAGTGATAACGTCATGTGTTAATGGAAAAGAAATATTATGATATTTTCCTAGGAATAATATTGAAAACACAAACCTGTATTTTTGGCCCTGCAGCGTCAATCTCCCAATTCCAGACCCTTTCTTTTTCCCAGTCTAGGCACATTGAGAACACACAAAGTTTTATACTTGATAGTCTTAGAACTCAATCTCATCATTCAAACCAGTCCTAACCGGAAGTTGTTTTGTGAGTGTGATACAGTCTATACCGGAACCAATCTTAGTTACATTAATTTGCCAAAAAAATAGACCGAAGGCCAATGTGTCGCAACCTAGAAACTAATACAAACGTTCTGCGAGTTGTTAATTATTTTTTTATTTTCTGTGCCGGGGACACGACCATGGTCTATACTAAGCGCTGTATAAAATCTGAGGGCCACCAAATCAGCATTAACGGAGGAGTAGCGAAAGACGCACTGGAATTGTCGTAAGGTTTCACTTTTATTAATATAGATTTTTATGGTCGTCATAGATCCATTATGAAAAGGGCCATTAATTATCTGTTTTTCCACCATGTCCAGTGCAGCACATCCCCTTTAACATTGTTATTATTGAACCAGGCAACCGTCTCTGTGTCCGTATAGTTTCTTTCTGCACTCTTCTGTTCAGTGTTTTTTTTTTCTCCCCCCCGAAAGAGGTCGGGGGGGGGGGGGGGCTTTCAAAGCGCTGACTACCAGATAACCAACTCAAGATTCCCCCCCCCCCCCCAACAACAAAAACGACAACAAAGCCACCAGTAATTATTTTGATACCCTCCCTTTCAGTCTCTCTCTCTCTCTCTCACTCGCACGCACGCACGCACACACACACACACACAGAGAAATTGGCATTAGCGGACCATCTGTAAAATATGCAAGCTCGATTTTGACAGTTGCAGACACCCCCTCGCCCCCCTCCTGCGGGACTCATGCCTGGTTTCAACCTCCCCCCCCCCTCCCAAAAAAAAGGGAAAAAAATCATCACACGAGACTTCATGATAAGCCGTGATCGATTTTTGCTCGAACTATTTGCCTGTTTCGTTAGATACTTAGCCTGTAATCGATTTTGACGTAATTTTACAAGCTCATTTTGTTGAGAAAAGATAAATAAATAAATAAATAAATAAATAAATGAATGAATGAATGAATGAATGAATGAATGAATGGAATGGAATGGAATGGAATGGAATGGAATGGAATGGAATGGAATGGAATGGAATGGAATGGAATGGAATGGAATGGAATGGAATGAATGAATGAATGAATGAAACCAAACATTTGATTTATCACCGTAAATGAAAAGCCTACCACGTCCCCCTCCCCTTCCCCCAAGGATTAATCCCTTCTCCCCATGTACATTTTTTATAAGTTAGAGTTAAACCCCCACCTTTTCCGAGCCCATGTAAGGCCACTTAAGCTAGCGATATCTTGTGCCCACAGTGATGGGGCCGGCGTGTGTACTGTCGTGTATGTACTGTGTTCAGCAATATGGAACCCAGCCCACGATTGGATTGACCTCTAGTTTGCACATTATTCCTACGTGGATCTGTCGGTTATGACATCGCAGCGCTGTGGGTTTGATGTAGGGAACCCCCCCCCCCCCCTAGGGTCATCCTACCAATCCTACAGAAATGCATATGTCGGAATAATGTAGGGTAATCAATGTAATAATGAAAGAGTGAAACGGATCACGCAACATGCCACTTGAAGTTTGGAATTTATGTACGTTTTTATCCTGGGATGTTTCCAGCATCTGAAAGGGAACAAAAATTTTTATTCTCTGATTAATACAGAAGCTGGATTTGAATAAATTTTAATTATTATAAATGGATCTGGATTAGAACAAATTTTAATGTTCATTGTTATTGTTCTGTGATTATTACTGGGTCTGGATTAGAAAAAAATGTCATTATTCTGTGAATAATTAATAATTACACTGGCTGAATTAAAAGAAATTAATGTTATTATTCTATGATTATTGCATAATGTATGAATGTTCTGTATTATTATAGTGTCAGTCAGAAGTAATAAAACCAGTTAATGTTATTACTCTGGGTCCGAGTTGGAAAATAAATGTAATTACACAGTGACTATTACAGTGTCTGAATGAAAACAGAATGTACATTTATGATTAATTGACCAGCTGTATGTATGAAGAAACTGTTACAGTGGTACAATTTTATTCGAAGTCTTATGCCAGAAGGAGCCAATTAAATCACGAAAGTTGATTTAAGAACTATGTCTGGGATTGGAGCCAAGTCAAATATGACTTGAGAAGCAAAACAAACAATGCTATAGAACAGGTAGTGAACTGTCGCTAACTCTAGTCCTGCCACTAGCCGATTTAAGCTGGGTTTGCTTGTGTACGGAAACAGCAACAGCCTCAAAAACCCTTCACGTGATAAACTAGAAAGAATGTTTACATGTGTACGAAAATGCCAGTTCCATGCATATGGAAATACTTTTTTCTTTTCACTATTTGTTGGATTTTTTGCCGTGTTTGTTTCCATGCACAGGCAAACACAGCTTAAGTCGAGGAAATGTTTCAACTCTGTGCTACCATTGCCAATGAAGTCAGTATGCCAGAAATGTATACATGTATTTTTTTTAGGATTCTAGGTCAATGTAAAACCCAAATGCAGAGGATTGTCACAAATCCCAGACTGGGAATTGTAATAATTATGACAGGACAACAATCACGAACGAACAAGTATAACACTTAACAGAACAACCAAACAGACTCACACATTTATTATACATAAAAAATAAGATATACGTGCATTACGTTATTCAATTCAACTACCATCCAATGGTCAGCATTCCCGACATTCATTCCTCTACGGGTCCACAACCCGATAATACTTTCTAAAATATGCTCTGGCCTCAGCCTCACATCTATATATATATATTACTTGCTGGCCTCTCTTACTGGCTCCTGCTCAACCTAATCTCCGTATCTCAATCTCCCCTCGAGGTCTTAATAGCACATTAATATTTCAATAGCACATTATAGTCTCAATGGCACATTAACATCTTAATAGCACATTAACATCTTAATAACAACGTCCCTGTCGGTGGCCAGACTGCCACGACTCATGTGCTCCCGCTGCGACAGCTTCACTCAGGCAGGCCTGTGGGTAGCCTTCTGCCCAACCCCGGCACAAGTCCGCTCACCGCGGGTGGCTTCTCTGCCCGACCCCGGCACCAGTCATCAATGGAAAACACACAACAATCTCCCGACTGCTCTGATCTCACGTCTGTCCCCTTGGACTCCTTAACTTGCAGTCATCTGACTATTCAGATTTTGCCTCTACTACGCCTCAACTTCACTCACAACATGCACGCTTCAACGTTAACTAACAGAAGTCAATATAAGTGAGCAGCCTCACTATCCCGTGAGTCAATCCTACACTTCCATGCCCCCGTAATCCTTGAATCTCGCTCACTCCACTCGTGACAAGGATTACCACTTCAAGTTAAAAAACCTTCAGTAATAATACTGCCTTGTTATGAAATAATACTGTATGTGCCAATCTAAGTCAAAATTAATGTTTTATCATCATTTTATAGAAGGAAGTGCGCTTTATCATTCTTTCCATCTTTCAGGCATTGCAAAATGGAAATTAAACAAAAGACAAAAGAGCTGAACGCCGTATGTTTTTTTGCTCCTCCTTTAAAATTGTGTTTGGTAGAGATGCAGTCTTTTTCCATTCATTAAAGCAAAATTAGGTTAAATGTGTTACCAAATTGTCCCTGTAACAGCTGAGGTTGTTCTAGCACGTTATAGTAGGGGGGAGTTAGTTGATCTAACTACAACCCTTTAGAAAACGAAAGTATTACAGCTGTAAAATAAATAAACACGAGATCCGACGATAGATTAAATAATACTAAAGTTTAATAACTGTATAGTGAACAATAAATTACTAGGAAGACACCAGCGAAACTAAATATCTACGCCACACAAAAGGAAACTCACTTACTCACCGACCAACCACTCACACAGGTCTATATATACAGGTACAGTACACTCTGGCGGTTGTCAACAATAAAATGAAAAAAGTAGTGGACACATGCTCAGCCACCAGCACAACAACAAAACCGGGGGAGGGCAAGGGGTAGCCCGCAGATGCTACACAACTCCCCAATTTAAGTTGAATATCTTTCAACTCCAAAAACATTATACAGCGTCTGCACTATCGTGAAATAATCTTATAGCACTCCCAATCTCACAAAGGTAGTTGCTAATTCTATTACAATTAATAACAATTTCAGTGTCTTCCCGAATGTCATCACAAATACAATACAATGCAGTGTACTTTGCATCACTAATACCATAACTAATACAATACCGTCATTGCTTCCCAATAGTAGACAGTAGGCCTACTAGTCAAAATAACACAACGCCACCACTGTGGTGAAACAATGGTCAATGATATTA
This sequence comes from Onchidella celtica, assembly GCA_963931925.1. Lineage (NCBI taxonomy): Eukaryota > Metazoa > Mollusca > Gastropoda > Systellommatophora > Onchidiidae > Onchidella > Onchidella celtica. The sequence goes on from OZ007582.1 coordinate 22,409,327, forward strand.
TTACAAATCATATAAGGTGAAACGATGGCCCATCGTTTACATAATGCTTCGTGCACGAATCATAGCATATAACTTGTTGTACATAACATGGTTATCTCCAAAATGTATAACTCATACGTACAATGGCAAAATACCAATACATACTGACCACTGATCAGGGTCTTTCTTCATCATATTAGGTCAAAACAAGTTACAACATTGCAATATAACACAAACACTGCTTGCTCGCAGTCCCCATTTGGGTTACATTTTCCAAAAATTACACCAAGTTCCATTGGTAACTAATATGACATAGCATAAAATCAAAATGTGACTAACACATCATGACTCTCTATCAGCCATCAATTCAATATTCAGTCACAGATGAACTATGTCCCCAATTACAGTACAATACTGCCGTCCTAGAAATTCATCTAGTAGGCAAAAGTATAGGTTACAATGCATTTCACTGATAGTGTACTACTTTAAAATAATCGGCACAGACATTTTCTCTGCCTTTTACGTAGTGAATCCTGAATCGATAAGACTGTAAAAATAAACTCCATCGTAATAACTTTGGACTGTCAAACTTGGCAGAGTTCAAAAACTCTAATGACCGATGGTCAGTTTGGAGCACAAACTCCTTTCCATACAAATACAAAGTAAACTTTTTTACAGCCCAAACAATAGCTAAACATTCGCGCTCTGAGACCGAAATTTTGTCTCACGAGGCAATAGCTTACGACTAGCATATGCCACAGGGTACAACTTTCCCTCATGTTCCTGCATAAGACTAGCGCCTAATCCGCGATCTGATGCATCAGTTGCTAAGACAAACTCTTTGGAAAAATCTGGCAAACATAACACGGGTTTGGAGATAATGACATTCTTCAAAGAGGTGTACGCTTTCTCCTGCGTTTCATCCCACTGAACTATATTGGGCTGACCCTTTCTAAGTAAATCAGACAATGGTGATGCAATCGCTGAAAAGTTAGGAATAAATTCATGGTAATATCCCACTAATCCTAAGAATGCTTTCACTTCCTTCTTAGTGGTGGGTCTGGGTGCGTCTCGTACCTTACATACATTCTCTTCTAACAGGCCAATCATACCTTCTCCCACTAAGTGTCCAACAAAGTCTACTTCAGACGTTCCAATCAGACACTTCGATGGTCTTGCAGTTAATCCAGCTTGGTCCATCCTCTGCAGTAAGTCCTTGAGAGTCTTCACATGCTCGTCGAATGTCTCTGTATGAATCAGCAGGTCGTCCACATATGCTGTCACATTGTTCATTCCACGGATCAATGGCTTTACGATCCTGTTCAGCGTGGCTCCTGAGTTCATCATCCCAAAAGGCATCCGAATGAATTCATAGTGTTCGCCCATGGTGACGAACGCCGTCTTGGGAATGTCTTGCTCTCGAACTTTCACTTGCCAGTATCCCTTGCTCAGGTCAATCCGAGAGAATAATTTTCCTCTCGAGAGACTCTGAAACACTTCTAATGGCGCTGCTGTCGGATGAGGGTCGAATACTGTGATCTTGTTTAACCTCCTGTAGTCGATGCAGACTCGGTTGGATCCGTCCTTCTTCTTGACGACAACAATAGGTGAAGCATAAGCTGATGAGCTCCTTCGAATGATGCCCAGCCGTTCCATGGTGCTAAGCTCCTCCTTCAATGAGTCGCGCATAGCGTAGGGCACCGGGTATGGTCGTTGACGAACTGGTACTTCTGTCGTCAGGTCGATGCGATGTTCACCCAACTGACAGCATCCAGGGAGATTGGTGAAGACGTGTTGGTAATCCTTCACCACATCGCAGAGTTCTTGACGTTGTTCCGACGTCAGTTGCGTTCCATACTGGACATCTCTGTAGCCTTCCTTCTGGTCCCAGCTTCCTAGGTCGGCAAAGTCCTCCGTCGTTCCACCGTTGTCGCCTTCCAGGTCGTAGTCCTCGATGATTGTCATGCCAGCTGACTCCACGGGTTGACTCTTGTCCATCATGTCGTCCTCTGCCAGTACAGTCTCAGCACTATCACCGCCGCCGTCCTTTATGGCGTTGACATGTTCAGGCGTGGTATCTCTCCTACTGTTGTCCATCCCACACATCTCGGTCACAATAGGTCTCGGTTCCATTGCCACTGCTGCTGCTTTTGACGTCCTTGGAATGTATCTCTTGAGGAGGTTGGCGTGCAAGGTCTTTTCTTTTGCACCCATCTTGACTCTATAGTCGTTAACACCGACAACTGAGACTACCTTATATGGTCCCTTCCATTGGACTAGGAGCTTGTTAGTGTTCGTCGGCAGTAGCACCAACACTTCATCTCCGGGGCGGAACTTCCTCTCTCGCGCCTTCCGGTCGTAGTAGGTCTTCTGTCTACCTTGAGCCTTGGAGAGTTCTTCCGTCGCTAACTTCCATGTGTCCTCCAGCCTCTCACGTAGTTCCATGACGTACTGGTAACTGGTCTTCGTTTCCGGCTCCTCTACGTCCTTGGTCCATAGTTGTCGTAAGATGTGCATTGGTCCTCTCACAGTTCTCCCATACAGCAACTCGAATGGGGCAAACTTGGTCGACTCTTGGGGAACTTCCCGATATGCGAAGAGCAGCGGGTTGATGTATCTGTGCCACTGCTTGGGTTGCTCTGCGCACAGTCGCCTTAAGGTCTTCTTCAGTGTGCCGTTAAATCGCTCCACCAACCCGTGGTTGACTGTCGAATTCCCAGTAGTCTATTCGTTTCCTTCATGACATCTGACATAAACTGGGTCCCTTGGTCTGACAAGATCTCTTCGGGCACACCCAAACGGCTGTAGATGTTCACTAAGGCTTCTGCTACCGTTTCTGCGTCGATCTTCTTCAAGGGTGTGGCTTCGGGGTAACGAGTAGCGTAGTCTATGTACACCAGGATATACCGATGTCCACCTTCACTTGGGGGGTCGATAGGTCCTACTAAGTCCACGGCCACTCGCCTAAATGGTACGTCCACTACTGGCATACTCTGCAGGTGCACCTTTGGGGTCGCTCCTTTGTTCACCGTCCTCTGGCATATGTCGCATGAGCGGCAGTATCTCGCGACGTCACCTTCAATTCCAGGCCAATAAAAATTGCTCATAACTCTGTCTTTGGTTTTCTTCACGCCGAGGTGTCCTCCGACGATCGAGTCGTGGGCTACACTCAGTACATACTCTCTCAGTTTCTCGGGTAGTACCACTTGCCTTATAACCGTCGCCTGTCTCAGGTCCTTGTAGATCCGGTACAGTACTCCTCCATGTTTCTCAAAATGAACAGATTTATTGCCTCTATTAGTTGGGATCTTCTTCTGCTCTAACTTCCTAATGACTTCGTCTTCTTCTTGGAGTCGGATAAGTTCCTCTCTATCCACTCCCGCGTGCCGTTCTGCCCTCGGCACCTTCAGCGACGTAGACCGGTCCTTCCTCTTCTCCTGGGTCCTCGTGGTCACCGCTCCTACCATCACCTCAGTATCAGGGTCGTACGGATCCTTCGCTCCGTCCACGTTCCCGACTACTAGGTCGCAGATGGTCTCCGGGAGACACAGCGCCGTCACTTTGCCCGTCAGGTAAGGCGTCTTCACGTCGATAACGGCTTCCTCCGCCGCTAGCAAGGAGTTATCGATCCTCGCGATAAGTTTCTTCCCACCGGTGAGCTGTCCGTCGTCCACCAGTGATCGCCGCACCACTACACCTTCACAGCCGGTATCTCTTAGGACATCTACCGCTCGATTTCCAATCAAGCCCTTCATCACTGGTAACTTCAGTTTCTCCACGGCCCTTCCGTCACTGCATCCTCCGCAAGTAACAGGCACCGCTAACTGTAGCTTCCCGTCCTTCATTACCGCTTGAACGTTGATGCTGGTGTCAGCCGTCGTCGCATCCTGTCTCGACGACTCGTCCGCCGCTATCACTACGGCCGCCGCCGCCTTGTTCGGCTTGCCTCGTCCCATATCCTTCTGGGCTGGACACATCCTCCGAACGTGGCCTGGCTTTCCACAAAGGTAACATTTCAACTCACCTTTGTCGTTTAACTTTGCACGACACTCCGTCGCCTTGTGTCCCGGCCTCTGGCACCTATGGCAGACCTGTGGGCTTCTGTCTCCGTTGGGCCTCTGTCGCACTGGCCGGCTCTGCATTCTGGCGCTCCCGCTGAGCGTCCGGTTCCTCGCTACCAGGTACGCCTCCGCTGAATCTGCGATGTCCTGTAGCGTCTTTGATTTCCTCTCCCTCACATGGGTTGCAAGGTCTGGTGGGCAGGCATCCATGAATTGCTCTCTGACGAACAGATCTCTCACTCCTTCGTAGGTCTCCTCCGTCTTCGACAGCTTTATCCACCTCTCTAGATAGGTCTTGATCCTGGTCAAAAACATTCCAACATCTTCTCCATCTTCAGGCTTACCTTGTCTGAACATGAGTCTGTATCCGTCGTCTGACAGGTTGTACCTCTTCTGCAACGCTTCCTTGACCTTGTCGTAGTCCTTGGCTTCGTCGATCGGTAGTCTGCAGAAGCACTCCAAAGCTCTCCCGGTCAGCAGGACAGACAGTGATGCCGTCCAGGTGGATCTGGGCCATTCAGCTGTCTCGGCAAACCTCTCAAACCGCAGCAACCAGCTATCCAGATCGTCCTTCTTGTCCTGAAATGCAGGTAGCTTGGGTCTCTTGGAACTAGCGTGGTCGTCGGTCTTCTGCGCTGAGTCGTTGCCTCCACGTTGCTGGCGCATCCTCTCTATCTCCAACTCGTGGTTCATCTTTTCCCTTTCCAGCTTTCGTTCAGCCTCCTTCTCTTGTCGTTCAGCCTCCTTCTCAAGAGCCTGTCGTTCAGCCTCCTTCTCCTGTCGTTGAGCCTCCAGCTGTCTTTCTCTTTCTAGGCCTTCACGGAGGTAGTCCCGTCTCTCCTGCCCAGTGAGCTCCATAGCGTCCGCTTCCTGGCTAAGCCTTCCAATAACCTCCGACATGTTGTAGATAGCTTGTCGATGATATTCTACAATAAACTATGTAAATAAATCTAGTAATTTTGATCTGGTCCGCTCGAATATGGTCGGATCCCGGACGAGCCCCCAGTATGTAACAGCTGAGGTTGTTCTAGCACGTTATAGTAGGGGGGAATTAGTTGATCTAACTACAACCCTTTAGAAAACGAAAGTATTACAGCTGTAAAATAAATAAACACGAGATCCGACGATAGATTAAATAATACTAAAGTTTAATAACTGTATAGTGAACAATAAATTACTAGGAAGACACCAGCGAAACTAAATATCTACGCCACACAAAAGGAAACTCACTTACTCACCGACCAACCACTCACACAGGTCTATATATATAAACATTCCTACAGAAAGTTCCCGAAATAAACGTTACCTTTGCCCTCGCACAAACTAACCAATCACGCATCAATACGTCATCAGGTTACATCACTCAAGGCCAAATCTGGCGTAAACATTCATATCCACAACGTTATCGAATATTCGGGAACATACTAATATTTACTGAACGAGTCAAAACACCTGACAACAAGCGAGCGAGGAAAAAAACTACTCACTAGAAAAGACGGTCAGGTCACGGAGTACAGTACACTCTGGCGGTTGTCAACAATAAAATGAAAAAAGTAGTGGACACATGCTCAGCCACCAGCACAACAACAAAACCGGGGGAGGGCAAGGGGTAGCCCGCAGATGCTACAGTCCCCTATTACAAGATGAGCCAGATACAATTGTAGTTGAATGTCATTAATATTAACACAACATCAACTAGCAAAATATTTGTTTGCAATTTCTTCCATCTGTCTTTTCTGTCCTGCATTAATTTTATTTTTTATGATTCAAGGTCCATGTCTGAAGGTCAGCTCTCAAGGAGGAGAAATCTGTTACAAAACATTTACAAAGTAAATCAAATCTCTGTGTCAGATTTATTTGGTGGCTATAAATGAGAAATTTCTGGTTATTTTAATGAAGCATAGTTGAAGGTGTAAGGAATTTATACATAATAAACATAATATATTAAAATGTTGCACATTCCCAAACAGTAGATAGTGTAACAATTCAGTAGGCTTGTCCTAATGTATAGACTGTCTATCTCTGGCAGAGAGCAAAGAAGTCCCTGAATGAGCCATCCCCACAGGCCACCTTTAGTATTGGACAACAGAAGGAAGAAAGTACCATAAAGTACAACACCATTGACCCCAGATGGGAGGAGAGCTTCCGTTTCATGCTCCACAACCCTAACTACCAAAACATGGAGGTAGAGGTGAGTCAGACCCTTGCCCGAGAGTAGTTTGTTATAATGGTGATCTCATGCAGAAAGATATATTGCCTTTTCACCAGTGTTTACCCTGTGTATTGGTTATATGTGACCCATTTTCTCAAATTCAATCATTAAACTCAGTTATCAGCCAAAGATGGTTGGTAGGTATTCCTGAATTCTGACTGGTAACCATTTGAGAGCTATTCCTGAATTCTGACTGGTAACCATTTGGGAACAATTCCAGAATTCTGACTGGTAACCATTTGGGAGCTAATCCTAAACTTTCACTGGAAACCCTTTGGGAGCTATTCCTGAATTCTGACTGGTAGCCCTTTGGGAGCTATTCCTGAATTCTGACTGGTAGCCCTTTGGGAGCTACTCCTGAAATATAACTGGTAACCATTTGGGAGCTATTTCTGAATTCTGACTGGTGGGAGCTTATATCCCCGAATTCTGATTGATAACTAGTTGAGAGAGTTGTTTCTGAATACTGAATGGTAATCATTTGAGAGTTATTCCTGAATACTGACCGGTAACCATTTTAGTGGTATTCGTGAATTCTGATTGTAATTATTTGGGAACGATTCCATAACTGGCTGGTAACCATTCACAGCTTAAGGACACCCGGAGCAAGAAGGTCATCGGAGGGACTGTGGTCAAGCTGAAGGAGTTGCTTGTAGCGGAGGAGATGGTGATGGATCAGAAGTTCCGCATCAAGAGCTCGGAAGGAGACTGTGACTTGTACATGAGGCTTTGCTTAAGAGTGAGTATGTCATCACAGTCATTATGTACTTGCGGAAGTCATTTTGATCAAATTTTCAGGATTAGTTAGTTAGGTCCTTCTGTTGAGGCCGGGAAGTGTCGTGGGAAGATTCAAGGGTTGGTCCAGAGCGAGGTGTGTGGCGTTTGTTGGAGTGAGGTTATGTTTTTTAAGAATCTGAGTCACTCCTTTCATCCATTGTTTTCTTGGTCTGCCTCTGTTGTTTTCTTGAGCACTTGGTAAATCCACTGCTGGCTAAAATTTTCAGGGTACACCACAAAAAAGTCTTTGATTTGTGAATCTTGTGACTTGTGTAAAAACGATTTTGTCTCAAAATTTAGATTTTGAAGGCGTGGAACAAACCATGATATTCAAGAAATGAAACAAACCACCCTTAGTTTATGTGGTTCATATTTTTTCTTCAGATTTTGAAAAATGACTTAAGCACTTGTGTGTTATGAATGTGTCAAAAGGTTGCTTCTCACAAACAAATGTATTCACTTATGGCTGTATTTTGTGTGTTTTGAATGTGAACAATTAGAGAGAGACGATAACAGAAGAAATGAAGGTGAAACATATTATTTTGTCACTCAAGCCTGAAAATTTGTGTGGACTGCCTGGCAAACTGAAGATAAAAGTTTATAAATAAAATTTTGGTTATTAATAGGGTTCCTGCAAAGCTTTGGGATTCCGGTGATTCCTGGAAAAAGCGCTGGAATTAAACAAAATAGAGCAAAAATCCTGGAAAAGCCTTGGAAATAATGGATTAGCCCTGGAATTCTCCTGGGGCTAAAAAGCATAAAAGTAAATGGGGAAGAAAAAATGGATAAAATAAATAATAATAAATTTTCTTTCATGTTCTTGCATTTAATAGCCCTAGAATTTTAACATTTTGGTGTCGGAAAAGTCTTGGAAAGGCCTGCAAAAAGATTCACAAAGAAGTGCAGGAACTCATTAATCACCGTCATATTTTCAACTTCCATTCTGTGTAGGTTCTCACGCCCAATGCTAACCCTGAATGGATGGAGAATGAAGAGGACCTGATTGATGAGGAGGAGGCCGAGGCTGCAGAGAAAGATGGTACATCAGTGGATCAACCTGTGGCCAAGAAAACAGCTGGCGGTGGAACATCAGGTGCAACGAAGCAAGCTGCAGGAAAGGTAAAGATTTCTGTAGTTTTTTTTTTTTAACTCTTTCATGATCAAACACTTCATCAGCCCTCCTGTTCTATAACAGTTCAAAATCATATGCATGGCTGAGTTATTAGGAAAGAGACTGGTATTTAGCCACACTCGATTGGTAACATTTACTCATGGTAGCCATCAAGAAACCACAGACAAACCAGTGGGGCCAAGCAGAGATTGGTACAAAATTTAATGTGGCCAAAAAAAAAAAAAAAAAAAGCCATTTCCAGCTTTTTTTCTTCTTTCTGTCCTTCTTGTTCTTGTTTTTTGTTGTTGTTGTTGTTTCTGTTGTTTGCTTGGCTTTCTGAGCCCTCAAAAGGGCTCACTAATGGGTTGCCTTGTTTTGTCCAAGTCTTGGCCTTCTTTTACTTCTGGCTTAGCCCTCAAAAGGGCTCCCTGTCGCGATGTGGGTTAGATGGGGAGAATTCGACTGACACTCTTTCGAGGTCCGCTCCCACAATCGACGAACACACAAAAAAAATACTTGCACTCTAAAAAACTAAATAAATCAATTGCTTTGATTTTTAGCAGAACTGTAGGGCAGTTTAATTACAGGAATTAATGTAACAAATATAATTATAAATATAAATATCAATTCAAAGGCAACTGAATCTAACTAATCAAACTACAGCTTTCTATAAAGACTAACTTATTCACTCTAACTACTTGCAGGTCATATGAGTTATATGCCAAATAGAATCCGTGCACGTGGCGACGGATATAACAGTTTAAATTCTATTAATTCAATGAGACATGTTATGATATGGACATTTCCTCTAGACACGCCATGGAGAATGCTTGTACAACCATGCGTTGTCTGGCGGTAGCTCTGAAACTGTCTTCAAAAGTAAGTAGAACGGTTCACTTTCATCATTACAAATTAGTATGAACTCTCACCATTAGGCCCTCACTTGGAGTGAGAGCGCTGGATGTAAACGCTGTGGGTTCATATCAAACCAAGTAGCTTAGGCTCTGGAGCTTTAAAATCATGGCGCTCCTCACAATATGGACTGCTCAACTGCGTCTCTATGTCTCTCATCTGGCTGAGGACTATCGCCGTCCACCTCGTAAATGGATTGTCTACATGTGGCCTCTATCTAAGCTCTGCACGGGTTTAAATACTAAAGCTATGTCTCGACCTTCCGTCCAGATTCATACATTTGATTGGTGCAGTCGCTTCAGCTCAGCCTGCAATATTAATTTATGCTTGTCATGGCCTTGCGCCAAAATCAAGGTCAATTTTACGGTCTAGACAAAATTTAAAATGCGAAACATTAACTACTAAAATCTTCAAACCCCGTGCTTTCTACTCTTATGCACGAATTTCCGAACGCCAACTAAGCGTCTAAATAAACTACCTTTACTCGCCCCTTATCTATGTTAATCAAAATCACGGGGTCGAGAACTGCTCTGTCATTCCTAGCTATACATTTATTCTGTCTCGCGCCCCTCCTTCTCTCCATCCATCAGAAAAAAGGTGTTTCAAAACAAACTGTTCACGAGAACAGCTCAAGGACAAATTACGCTGGTTATAATCAACAAGATCGTAAAAATTAACTCACTGACGTCGTGACCTAGCACGGCATTTATGATCCTAATGTGATCATGACACTCCCCAATGGGCTGCATTCTTCTTTCCTTCTAAAGTTTTTCCCTGGACTGGTGCCAAAGCAGAGATTTAAAGGGAGCAGTGAGAACTAGACTTCCCATAGCTTGACTTTATAAAGGGCACGGGGAAGGTGGGGTGGGGTGTTGTTGGGAAAATGCTTCAAATTTTGGTTTGATTTGCTGTTGCAGCAACCTGTGATAGGGGCGGTAAGAAAGTGGTCCATTTTTATTTTATTAATTATAGCCCTTTGCCTGAAAGGCCACTGAACATCTGAGCAGCAGGGCTTAGAACGAAAGTTGAAATTTGGAAGAGAAAAGATTGTTACAAAGCCCCATTTGAGAAACAATAAAGAAAGGTGACAAAGAATGAGAAATGGAAAGGAGAAACAATTTTTTTGATGTTGTTTTTTCTAGGTCATTTCTGATTCGTTATTATGTTTCCTTATTGTTTCATACAGGGGGCTTTCTCAGTTTCTGGCATACAACCTTTTCTTTTTTTTTTTGCCAAGTTTTTTATTTAACTTGGTCCTTTTGAAAAGAAAATTAGTGGTTCACTGAAAATATTGTTTTTTTTATCACCTTTTAATCGTTTTTTTTTTTTTTGCATTAGTCACATAAACCTGTTCTGTCTTTTTTTTTTTTCAATATGGGTGCAGGAGCCAGGAGCCCAGAATGGGACATCACCTGCAGGAGAGGAAGAAATTATTACACCAGTGAAGGTGGCAGACCAGGAGACAGCAATTAGGCAGAGAAAAGGTGTAAGGTCAGTGAATTTTTTTAAATGTTGGAAACTGTGGTAGATGCAAAGAAAATAGGGCAGACAATGGGTTTTCAGATACATGAGTATATAGGAAGCGTTCGACAGCGTTAGGCACCATCACCTGTTCGATATAATGATTAAGATGGGATTCCCGAAACACCTTGTGACCCTGATCGCTGCACTATACCACGAACAAAAGGCAACGATTAGATGGAACAATGAGAACTGTCCATATTTCAACATCGAGAAAGGAGTCAGACAGGGTTGCATACTTTCACCTCATCTTTTCAATATTTATACTGAGCAGATCATGAGAAACGCAGACATAGAAGATATGGGAATAAAGATCGGAGGCCGAAACATCACAAACCTTCGCTACGCTGATGACACAGCTCTTATGTCAGATAACATCACCAGCATGAAAAGAGTGTTGCACAGAGTGGATGAAGCGGGCAAGACAGCAGGCCTACACCTAAATGCTAAGAAAACGAAAGTCATGCATACTGGAACAGGGCACCATGAACACCAGGAGATACTAGTAAACAAAACAGCACTAGAAAAAGTGACTGATTTCAAATACCTAGGATCACATAAATCGCAAGATGGAAGCTGCTCAAAGGACATAAAAACAAGGATAGGAATGGCAAAACACAAAATGGTTCAACTAAACAACATTTGGAAGGATAGAGGCACACCAACGGACCTCAAAGTGAACATACTTAAGTGCTTGATCTGGCCAGTCCTACTATATGGTTGTGAAGCCTGGACACTCAAAAAGGCAGACATAACAAGATTGGAGGCAGCTGAAATGTGGCTTTACAGAAGGCTACTCAGAATAAGTTGGACAGAAAGGAGAACAAATACAAGCATCTTAGAACAGCTTGGCACCACCAGAAGAATAACACCTGAAATAAATAAAAGAAGACTTGCATACATCGGCCACGCGGCCCGAAACAAAAGCACGGCCCTTATGATATCAATCCTTCAAGGAAAGACAGAAACAAAGAGAAAACAAGGAAGACCACCCATTACATATCACGATAACATCAAGAAAGTCAGCCAGCTGGAAATAAGTGAACTAACTAGGAAAGCTAAGGACAGGATTGGGTGGAGGAGATTTTGTCGTGACATCCACTGTAGCAGCTAACATCGATGACGATGAAGCCGTCAGGTGACAGGAGGAGTATATAGGGCAGACAGTGGGTAGTCAGACACATGAGTATGCAGGGCAGACAATGGGCAGTCAGATACTTGAGGAGAAGTTTGCAGGGCAGCCAGTGGGCAGTCAGATACATGAGTATGCAGGGCAGCCAGTGGGCAGTCAGATACATGAGTATGCAGGGCAGACAATGTGTAGTCAGATACATGAGTATGCAGGGCAGCCAGTGGGCAGTTAGATACATGAGTATGCAGGGCAAACAATGGGTAGTCAGATACATGAGTATGCAGGGCAGCCAGTGGGCAGTTAGATACATGAGTATGCAGGGCAAACAATGGGTAGTCAGATACATGAGTATGCAGGGCAGCCAGTGGGCAGTTAGATACATGAGTATGCAGGACAGACAATGGGTAGTCAGATACATGAGTACGCATGGCAGACAATGGGTAGTCGGGTACATGAGTATACAAGGCAGACAATGGGTAGTCAGATACATGAGTATACAAGGCAGACAATGGGTAGTCAGGTACATGAGTATACAAGGCAGACAATGGGTAGTCAGATACATGAGTATACAGGGCAGACAATGGGTAGTCAGGTACATGAGTATACAAGGCAGACAATGGGTAGTCAGATACATGAGTATACAAGGCAGACAATGGGTAGTCAGGTACATGAGTATACAAGGCAAACAATGGGTAGTCAGGTACATGAGTATACAAGGCAGATAATGGGTAGTCAGGTACATGAGTATACAAGACAGACAGTGGGTAGTCATGTACATGAGTATACAAGGCAGACAATGGGTGGTCAGGAACATGAGTATACAGAGCAGACAGTATACAGGGCAGACAGTGGGTGGTCAGATACATGAGTATACAAGGCAGACAGTGGGTAGCCAGATACATGAGTATACACAGCAGACAGTGGGTAGTTAGACACATGAGGATACTGTATTGGAAATATGTAACAGTTGTGGTGGAACTGGCAAACAGCCTGAAGACCCCTAAAATCTTCTTTCACAGTGATAAAAATTATGTCCTGGTGTCCCTGGTTATAACTGGTCTATGCCAAATGGTTTTATGCCAGTGTAAAAAAGAGCATTGCCTGGGGAAAGAGTTCCACATGTCTTGACCACCCAGCCAAGACTGCCCTATCAGTAACACTAAGCCTATCTCAAACCTTTTCCTTATCCCTAATCCATTCCTTTCCAACCAGAAAACAAATAGAAAATATGCAAAGAATTGAGTTCAAAGCCGTCGGTATGTAGGAAATTCATTCCTTGCATGGTTACATAGGATAAAGGATTGGTTTCCGCTATGGCATGAAACAGGACATCAACACCAGGGCATCTGAATCACTGCCCTGGATGGCTGACAGTCTCACTACCTGAGTGAACAGCGATCCAAGCTGTTCAACTGGTGAACAGGAACTGTCACTCCTACTACTGATTCACATTGACTTTACTGGATGACCTGTTACTGGTTCCACGATCAGCCAGGGTTATAGAGGTGCTTTAATAATGAGCATTGTGCAAGTTGGTTTTATTTCTAATGGTTGCATTCCTGTGTCAAGGTCGTTGCAAAACATATTGTGGTCCTGTCAGCAGTTTTGGCCTTTGCTCGAGCCTGATCTCTCTTCTTCTGCTGTTGAGTTGTGTGCTCCTAATGCAGCCTTGTCAAGCTCTGTTTCAAACCAAAAAAGATTTCCTCATCATTGAAATCCCTGCTCTGCCGCTGTTTCATTCTGTTGCTGCAGAATACACGGTAAGGCCCTGCGCACAGTAGCTGATTTGGTCATCTGACTATTTGGATGGTGGCATTATGACACTGAGTTTCAGCAGAGAGTATGTATGTGCAGAGAGATTTCACTATTGGTTGATTTACACTGAGAGGCACAGGAGGCTCTGCGAAACCATTGTTAGCATGGAGCAGAAAGTAGGTCGCTGCAGTAAACAACACCCGTTTGTGCATTTCCACACGGCGTAAGAGCTTACAAATGACTCTAAATAGTTTCAATCAGCCCAAGAATATTAACAAACCACAGTAAACAGATGTGCACACGATCTTTGGTGAAGGTGGTCTCTTTCAATTCTTGTTTACCACAGCGACCTAGTTTTGTGATTTGGCAGAAGTGAGATCTCTCTTTAAATACAGACTCTCTAGTTTCAGTGGCTTGTGTGCAAGGTGTCATTAGGTTGTCGCATCACCCACCAACTAGTCAGCCAATCGGAATCGCAGGTGTGTGCTGGGCCTAAAACACCAGTCTTTTCAATAAATGAAATGTTTGTGAGTTTTTTATTTTTTTGTACATCTAGACCATACAGCAGGATGAAATCTGTCACCGATGTTTTGCGTTGCTGTTCGTTGACACCAAGTAAGGAGCGCATCCGCTGAGAGCCAAGTGTACATTGGCTTCGGGTCAGCGGGTCATAGTTTGGTGGTGTGCAGAGGCCTCTTTTTGTGACCAGAGAGGTACTGATGCTAGCCAATGGCCGGTTTATAGAGGTACCAGTAGTTTGGGCCAGGTGGGCATTTTCATGGCAGGCTTTATTTTTTTTTTATTGTATCTTTAATTTGAAAAGAATGCCCAAATTACTGTATTATAGAAAAGACTTCTGAATGCATCTCATGCTAGCGTCGCCAGATTGCACCCATCAATGTTCTCAGTCTTTACTTGGCCGGCTGTCGTGTTAAAGGACTAACTCGCAATGGGGGGCGGGGGGGGGGGGGGGGCAATCCTTCTCCCATGTCCACTTCTAAAGTAGAGTTCATGTGGGTGTTGGTATGTTGTGCAGTTTGAAATATTTCCTTTGCTAAAAGAAAATCTGCCATGAAACACACTCGGAAGTCCTCCTGTGTCTTACGGTGAATTGTGTACAGCAATAAGTTCGCAAGAAACCCACATAAAAAAAAAAATTTGATAATTTGACACGAGTATTGTCTCGAGGGCCTCTCCGCTCCAAATACAATGTGATATACAGTCAATGAATTGTCTGTAAACTTCCTTAAACATAGTGTCAGGTACAGTCAATTAATTGTCTGTAAACTTTCTTAAATATTGTGTCAGATACAATCAATGAATTGTCTGTAAACTTCTCTGAACATAGTTCCGGATACACTCAGTGATTGTCCTTAAACATAGTTCCAGATTCAATCAATTAATTGTTTGTAAAATTCCTTGAACATTTTTACCAGAACTCACAGTCACTGGATTGTCTGTGAACTTTTCTTTAAACAAAGTGCAGTGCTCATCCAGTGAGTTATCTTCACTTCAAATATATGTATATAGATCTAGATTGTACTTAAAAAATGGGAATATGATCTAAAAGAACTGGAAAATTTGTGTGATCTTTTACATTGAAAGCCAGTGGAGTAATATTTTACCACTGCCTGAATTCTGTTTTATAACTATAAAGATTGGATAAACACAAGTGATAGTGCTAGGCTTAAGCCCTTGAGAAACAGATAACTTCTTGTGGTAGAACTTGTTATTTGTGTAGTCCAGGGTTTGCAGCCATTTTGCTTTGTCACCTTTCTCACCCTGTAACTGCCTTAAGCCAATTAGATTGTTGAATTTTTTAACACTGTTTTGTCAGAGCCTGTGAAATCAGCCTTCCAGAAAGGCATACTGTGTTGAGGTTTCCTGCTCAGCTCAAGCTCCAAATGCCCAAATTCACAAGGTTACTACTTCCAGCTCAAAATCCCACAACAGGGCACAGTAATATTGCCCGTGGCAGTGATAGGGTTGAAAGGTCTGATCACCTTCTGAGAACACCTTTGCCTTGACAAAAGAAAACAACAAACAAAACATTACCCAAACATGCATTATCAGATAAAGTGGGAGAGAGAGGTTATTACATGTATTTTCATTGTCGTTCTTGGCTCATGTCAACCAGATTGTAAAGTTATGGTCTGCTGGGGATTTCCATTGCACTTCGATGTCAGGGGTCAATGACCAGGAGCTCTCATAGCTTTCATGTGTATGATCTGTGGCTTTTTTCAATTTTAAATATTGCCAGTGGAAAAAAAATTTTCAAATGGGCAAAAACACTATTGATGTGTCAGTATAGACTTGCACGCTGTGATGGCTAACTTTAAAGTTGGATTCTATTGATAATCTCAAATACGGATCTTTTTCTCTGAAATGGTTGCCGTGACCCTCTGCACTATATGAACAAAACAAGGTTCCTTAACTGATTCACTCCTATAAGATGCTCTCAGCAGTTCATACGAAAAAGCATTCAATTCAAATGGTGCATTAAAATTTACACACACAAAATGTTTGTTTTAAAACTTCCAATAATTTGGCATTTTTTATATCTCTCAGTATATTCTCATAGCCTGAGTACTGATCTTTGGCTTTCAGAATGGATAGTATGAAAGCTGTGGTCATCTTGAGAAAACACCAGGGGTGAGTCAGTTAAATCAGTACTTTTGAAATGGTAGAGAAATTGTTTAAATTTTGAATGACAAGACACTACAGTATAATGGTCTGTAAATTCATACTGACTGTCTTACATTTAATTGACCATAATATTTATTCCACATTCGGTTTCAATTTTTTCAAACAGAAAATTCATGCTGCCTTGGACACAACATGACAGTTTATGTTCGATCTACCAGGAATCTCAAGATGCCAAACAGCTAGCAGTACAAATAAGCTCATTAAAATTTAAGCTGAATTTTGGATTAAATCATTAGGAATCAGTACTTCATATTAAACAGTAGTCAGCCAGATTGTACTTGTCAAGCATTGTTTTTTTTTTTTTCTGTTGCGCTATGGATGTGTGCTCTGTTTTGAGTGCCATATTCAGCCCAGTGTTTGTGGTAAGCTAAACACCATTGACATTCACTTCAGCAGTTTCATGTTTATTGTTTTCTTCACTGCCATCATTGGATCTTTGGGCCTTTTTGTGACCCATCTGGTCAGATATGTAATTGAGTTGAACTGAACAAAATTTGGAGTCACATTTAACTCATTTAAGCATTTTCTTCATAAAAAGCATAATTAAATTACACATAGAAGAGATGGTAAGGAATCTTAATCATCCAAAACCTCGGTGTCGGTGGAAAAAATCTTTGGTTAATCGAAATGCTATTTTCCTGGACCAAACTCTGTGATTTGATAACTGGTTTGAGAGACTGGATCACAGTTCTTTACTTTATTCCATATTTGTATTTGCATTTTTGTATTTATAAACTTCTTTGATCCCATTTGGGAACATGTCGTCGCCGCAGTGCAGCGCCGGTCAGCATTTTTGTGTGTTTTTTTTTATGGTGGGAGGGTGAGGATTAGTTTTCTTTTAAATTTTGCCCAGGCAGCCAGCCTTGTTAGGCCTGCTCTGCTTTGAATTTCAGCTGCCAGGGTTTCTTTATGTGCACAATATGCATGCGGGCCATCCCAGTTTTTTCGTCCTTATCGGAAAAGACTAGGTGATCGATCCTACCCACCAGAGAATCGGGGACAGGAAAATACGAGAAAAATCCAAAAATTCTGACATGCCTGCGCCCACCGGGAATCGAATACGGTACCTTCAGCATGAGAGGCAAACACCTTACTCTAGACCAACATGCCCGCCCCGCCATTATGTTGAATGACCATACAAATCTTTTCTTGGAATCCAATCATATTTGGGAAGTTCTGTTCATTTGTTTGTTGAAAAAAGTGAAGGAAGAGTAGTTATGAAGTAGTTTTCTGTGAACTTTGCCCATGGTATTTCTTGAACTGATGACTTCTTATTTGTCTTAATAGAGAGCAGCTGATCACCAAGGTTCAGTCAAAGACTGTGGACCAGTTTTTCTCAATCTTTTTTGTCCCAGGCCCCATTTCAATATTCCAAAATAATGTGCGCCCCACAATGATCGGACAAAGTTAGTGTACAGTATACATCCCCACATCCCATTCTGAAGTCCCACACCCATTCTGAAGTCCCACATCCCATTCTGAAGTCCCACGCCTCATTCTGAAGCCCCATACCCCTTTCTGAAATCCCACACCCCATTCTGAAGTCCCGCACCCATTTCTGAAGTCCCAGGCCCCACCTTGAGAACCACTGCTGTAGAGTGGCAGGACAGTCCATTGGCATAAGCAGGCGGTTAAAATTGTGTCCAGACTAGTTCAGCAGGCCCTTTGCAGAGAGAGTCTGCATAGACCTACTAGTCCGAGGCCTTTTGTTACTATTTATCAGCCTCTGCATATGCTTAGCAGTTTTGTGCAGGAAGGAAGTGGGGGACATTGCATTGCAAACTAACTAAAAACCATTAATTACATTAATTGAAAAGCCAAAACTTTTGTTAAGAAGAAAAGAAACTCCATCCACATGTGGTATTGTGATTGCTCTTTGGTTCAGTGTCTTCCGGCTCAAGTATTTGTGTAGTTGGTTTCTAAACAGTGAGCTCAGGCCCAGAATGAGGACTTCACCTTTAAGCTTGGATTCTTCCATTCTTAGATTGTCTCAGTGACATGCCTTGATTCCTCTGTTCTTAGATGTGTCAGTGATAAGCCTGGATTCTTCTGTTCTTAGATGTCTCAGTGATAAGCCTGGATTCTTCTGTTCTTAGATGTCTCAATGATAAGCCTGGAGTTTTCCATTCTTTGGTGATGTCCCAGTGATAAGCCAGAGTTCTTCCATTCCTAGATGTCTCAGTGCTATGCCAGGATTCTTACATTCTTAGATGATACCCCAGCGATAAGTCTGGATTTTTCCATTCTTAGATGTCTCAATAATAAGCCTGAATTTTTCCATTCTTGGTTGTTTTTATGTATATTTTGAAGTTCTGGAATCAGAAACTGCATTCTATTGTTTCGTTGTTGTTGTTTTTTTATGCCTTTCCAGCATATTGGTTTGATTCCGATCTTAATGGTTGGTTTTACTTTGCATTGTGCAATTTTTGTTTCTTTGTTTTTTATAGAACAAACTCCAAGTTTCAGTGAGTTTGTGTTTTATTCCTCATTAAACAGTTAATTTATTGCTGTTTTTTTTTTTATTTACGTATTTTCTGCTTTTGTCTATTGTCTCTGTCACTTTAATTCAAGAATCCCAGGTATTTCTTTTATTGGTTAACAGTATCAGCCAAGTTCATCATTGTTTGTGGTGGTTAACCACCTACACTTTAGGTTATTCCCAGAAATTAGGGATTTCACACATATATCCAAAGAGACACAAAGCCCACGCATCCAAGAAAGAATTATTTTCCGACATACACCCAAGGGGGGATGACACCACATCTTCCCTTCCTCAGGAGGCTGAAATCTAGAAGTTAATTTAACTAGGGTCATGACCAAGGTTCTTGTTTGTCCTGTTTCCATTTTCTGAAGAACTGGTCACTGAACTAATAAGAAAATAAATATAGCACACACACATGCAACCCACACACCTCAAATCAAACAAGAAATTGTTCTTTAAAAATCAGCATCCAAATATATAACATGCCATTTATAAAAGGGCTTTAATATAAGGTGAGAGTGTCTGGCTCTCTGTGTTCTCATATATATTTCAAGGCTAGCCCTTAATATATGAAGGATTGCCCAGATATGATGTAAAGCCTGGACAAACAAGAAAATTATACAATAAATTGAGAGTGAATTTCATAATGTGAATCCTTTGCCAGGCAGAAAATAGACTATAACAAATGAAATGATATTAGAAAAAAGTATTGTTGTCTTTTTTCAATTCTTTGCCCAAATGAATAAAAGATTAGCAAAATGTCTATTTAGTATGTTGATATTGCCAGTTCCTTGTCTTCAAAAGATGAAAGTTAGTAATGAGATGGTAACTTCAGTACATCTTGAAATACATGTATATCAACAACCAGCAGTGGCATGCAGAGGTTCGGTGATGACCCATCATGCCTGGGGGCCAATTCCTTGATTGTTTGCCACTTTCATGCCATTACAGGATCTAGACACTCTTCTATTAGATGTCCTCTGAAATGGATGCTCGGGGCCATTACCCCGTGTTTCCCCATCTCTGCATGCCACTGACAACCAGAGAGTAAAAGTACTTAGTTCACTGATCTATTATATACCATCGTAAGAAAACTTTATTTTGCTATTCATGGCATTGCAGTCCTGATGGAGCAGGAGGATGTGGACTTGGCAGGATTCAGATGACTTTCAGATACAGTCAGCAAAGGGAGAGGCTTATCATTGTGGTGCATAAGTGCGCGTGAGTATCTTTCTTTCATATATTTCATTCGGTGGTTACCAATTGTAGATCAGTTAATTGTCAGTGTGACAAACATTGCTTTTATTAATCACTGGCCCTATTTAAAAAAAACCGCACAGGTGTGTTTGCACAACTGGAGATGACAACTCTTTATTGTTAAATAAAAACTGTATTTAACTCTCTTCCTGCCACAGGGCTGATATATTAAAAGGGTTAAATACCTATGGTATATTGGCCCTAGCATTGTTCTGGCATGTTTTGCACTCCTAATTTTATACTACTTCCTGCTGTCTTTCTCCCAGATAGTCTAAAGGAAGGAGGGGCATATGGCCATGGCAGCAGAAGGGTTAAGATAAAGAATACATTTCAAGTAAAATGGTTTTTTTTTTTCTTCCTCTCTTGTGCAAAATGACATGATCTTGCTCATGCAGTTTCATGATAGGGCCACAGATATAGACTCATGTTTTGTTTTGTTTTGTGCCTGAAATGGGATACGTATTTCTGACAGTGAAACATAGAATGTCCTGCTTGTCACTGGAACAGCCTGGACAGCTAGAAATGGAAGAAATCTCGAAAATTAACTGAAGATGAAGAGGACTAGTGAAGTACTGAAGAAGTATTATTAACAGTGAAGAATACTTGAAACTAATGTGCCATTCAAAGGCAGAGCAATGTTACTGACAGCATGACCTTTTTCTGCTTTATTGTCTTTGTGAACTTGTCTCACATATAATTCTTTTATGTCAAAGGCAGATAGACCTACCTGCTACCAAAATAATAGTTTCCAGTGTGGCAAACTCATTAAGAAATGCATGTACATATTTAGACTGGTGATACCATACGTTTTTTTGTGTGTTTTTCTCAAAACTATGAAATGAGCTTACATGTCAGGGTTCACACAGGTCCTTCACAGTCCTTAAAGTCCTTAATTTTCATAAAAGAAAAAATAAGTACTCAAAAAGTCCTTAAATTCTGAAAATGATGCCGAAGTTCTTAAAAAGTCCTTAAAATTTGTGTTTCAGTTGAAACATTTGAGATTCAAATCTTCCAATTGCGCACTGGATAATTGGTACTTTGAAATAACTGAACTTTTCACAGTGAATTTAATATGTTTGAACTCTGGATACAGAAACATCCCATTTCAATGTGCACACCAC
This sequence comes from Onchidella celtica, assembly GCA_963931925.1. Taxonomy (NCBI): domain Eukaryota; kingdom Metazoa; phylum Mollusca; class Gastropoda; order Systellommatophora; family Onchidiidae; genus Onchidella; species Onchidella celtica. Next base: position 22,430,353 of record OZ007582.1, read on the forward strand.
TTGTATAGTTGTAACATTTCTTGGTCACGGGCACACAGGTCCTTAATTTGTTTACTGTGAGTCCTTAGGAAGTCCTTAAAAAGTCCTTAAAATTAGTTTTCACGGCTTTGTATGAACCCTGATATGTTGCTGTCCCTTTTACATGGCAGCAATGTGAGAGTGTTGCACATTGACACTTGAAAAGCCCTTACTAAAGAAACGACATTGGTGAGCATCTTGGTTTGTATCTTCACAAATACAGCAATTTGAGACCTGCAGAGGGAGACAGCAAAAATCTGGCAGATCCCTATGTGAAAATGTATCTGCTGCCAGATAAGTCCAGCTCTTCAAAGAAGAAAACCAAAGTTGTGAAGGACAACTTGAACCCAGTGTTTGATGAAACGTAAGTAGTTTTTTTGTTATTATTGTAATATTGTATTGAAGTGGCTCTCAATGTCGGCGATATTGGCGACCGGATGGGGGGTGAAAACTTGAGTGGAGGATGATTTGGGGCAACACATTCCCTTGGAGACTGTGCAGCTTGAAAAAGATCTGGGAGTAAACTTTGACAGAGAATTGAAGTTCAGACAACATATAAACATCCAAGTTGACAAGGCAAACAAGCTCCTTGCACTTCTAAGGAGAGGCTTCACAGCATTGGACAGCGCGTCCCTACCAGCTCTGTACAAATCAATAATTCGACCTCACCTTGAATATGGAAATGTAGTATGGCATCCGCGATATAAAGGAGATGAAGATAAACTTGAGTTAGTCCAACGAAGAGCAACCAAACTAATCCCAGAACTTCAGAAACTTGAATACGGTGAGAGACTGAAAAAACTAGACATGCCATCACTATATTATCGCAGGGCGAGGGGCGACATGATCGAATGCTATAAATATTTGAAAGGTATCTATAACATAAACGGGGACCTCTTGACGATTGAAAGTAATTCAAAAACAAGAGGCCATAGTCTCAAACTGAAAAAACTCTCTGTAAAAACATCCATCAGACAAAACTTCTTCAGCATCAGAATACTAAATGCCTGGAACTCCCTTCCAGAAGATGTTGTATCAGCACCGTCCCTAAATGCCTTCAAAAACAGACTGGACAAAGTTTGGATAAATTACAGATTTTGCCTTACATCTGAGTGGTTCCATGCACCAAAAGCTGACCAGACCAGATTGCATCATGAACATGTAAACAATGAAAAAGATGAAACAAGTACTGAAGATAGCAACAACTGGCTGATAGGCGACTAGATCTAGCCTGACTACAGCTGTAGCAGTCAAGTAAAGTCAAGTAAAGTAAAGTAAATAGGCCTACATGGCAGCTGCTGACTTGTTCAACAGGAGGCGCAGATGGGTTTTGTAAACAAAAAGGGGCTTTTTTTTTTTCAGTCCCTTTGATAAAGAATGCTTTCTATTTTATGATGAATAATCAACAGGCGTATTGTAATAAGTAAAGCTGTGAGAAACTTATGATTATAATTCATGTAGTCTGCCTTCATGTGAAATGTAGCCTTTGGGTTTGAGTACTTGAAAGCTTTAAGAAAAGTGTAAAACATCACCTTTTCCTCCGAAACTGTTAAATTTTCAAAATTCTATTCTGTACTTTGATGTTATGATTGATTATATAACCTAGTGCCATATGACTAAAAGCGTCTATGTGTGTGAAACTGAGAGTGTGTATGGATGAGAGTGTGTGTGTGTTTTAGTATGAGATTTGGAAAGTGTATGCATGAATCATTGATGCAATGTACAGTGCATCGAGTAATAATTTTATTAGAAATGTGCTATAGAAATTCTGTTTATTATTATTATTATTATTATTACCACAACAACATCAGGAGCTCACCTAGATTCATGACCTGGGTATGGTCTTGCGCCCTTTGAGTGTAAGGAAGTGAAGGGGGAGAATTCTTATTGGATGAGGGATTTCTTTCCTCTTAGGATCTCCTGTGGACTTGTTTTTGTCTTTTTTTCATTATCACCATCGGTGTAATTGTTTTTGAACAAATAAATGGTCTTACAACTGTGCCCATAAATTTAAAAAATGGTCTTAGCTCTACTTTTGTAGGAAATCATGATAACCTTATGAGTGTGTACCAGACATCACTATCTTTCAAATGAAAAAAGGTCTAAACTCCACTTTTGTAGGAAATCATGATAACCTTATAGAATATAAGTGTCTACAGGACCTTCCTATCTTTCAGTGTAAAAAAAAAGGTCTAAACTCCACTTTTGAAGGAAATCATGATAACCTTATGAGTATGTACAGGACCTTCCTATCTTTCAGTGTAAATAAAGGTCTAAACTCCACTTTTGTAGGAAATCACTATGATGGGGGATTGACCTTTTGAGTGTGTACAGAACCCTCCTACGTTTCATTGGGAAAAGGTCTAAACTCCACTTTTGTAGGAAATCACGCTGACCTTATGAGTGTGTGTCAGGCCTTCCTACGTTTCAGTGGAAAAAAGGTTCAATCCCCCCAAAATGAAATAAGCTCCACTCAAAACATTCAAGGTTACAGAAACTCTCAATGTCCATTTAGTTATTTCATTTTATTTAGTCGCCTTGTATAATTAAAGAAAAAACAAAATTCAGATTCAGTTATCTCAAAATCAGTTCCATTGGAGTTAGATCATTCTTTTTTTCATGAAAACCATTGGTTCTTTTTGGCACAGGTTTGAGTATCCCGTATCCCAGACAGAGGTGCCTCGTCGTATCCTGGAGGTGACGGTGAAGAATGAGGTTGGCATGTTCTCTTCCTCCAAGTCAATGATGGGCATGGTTCAGCTTGACCTGGCTTCGCTGGACATCACAAAGGCTGTCACAGAATGGTGAGGCACTATAGTTTATAGAGTCCCTGCCGATATTCCCCGCAAAAATAAAGAAGCTATATTTTTTCAAGATAATATTTTCCATTGTTAAAGCCATGTTCCTAAATTTGGCATGGCTTCTCAAACCATTTTGTCATAATTAAAAATTATTTTTTCACATAAATTGCAAGAATAAGCAGGGAGATTGCTACATTATCTTGTTTTAAAATCTGCAACAGGTGAGTTACATGAACAAGGAGGTTTACCAAAACAGGAGAGTGAGAAATTATTATTAAATTTGATTGGAGGATATGGCAAATATCTATGAATAACAAAGCATGATTAATGAGACGCAGTGAAATCAAGACACTTTAATGTGTTTGCTGTTGAATGGGCCTTAAAATAAATGATGACGTAAATTACATATGTTGATGGCATGTTGCTTTAATTCTCTTGTAAGGACTATAGTGTCAATTCTGTATTGCCGCTGTACTAACGGGATGGCTTAAGGGGCCATCGATTAAGTGTGTGTGTTGTGGGTGGGGGACGGGGAGCTATAGAAAACAAAGAAAAAAACATTCAAATGTGATTTTCCAAAACCAGTTCGAGTGGAGTTACACCAGTCTTATATTCACAAGCACATTAACTGTTCTTGACACAGACTGAGGTTTCATAGATGGACTAAATCAGGAGGATTCACTATGGCTTTGAGTTTTGTGCATTATGTTCTTCTATCTTCGTAGGTTTGATCTGTCACCAGAGGAGACAGTCCAGACCACTTCCTTTGAAGTTTGAGTGGCGGTCACTGACAAGGACCAAGGAAGTTAAATCCAAGGGATTCCAATTTTAATGTCACACCCAGAGATGCGACATCTCTGATTATTATCTTGAAAAGCTGCATTTGTGTAATTTGCACTCTCTTAGGTGGTCTGTACATGTATCTGTGTATGCGTAACATCATATATCAACAAGACCGCTTTATATAATAATGTATTGATGTGGGATTAGTTATGCTTTGTATTGTAAGATTATTTACTATTTCTTATTTCATTAAAAAACCAAACGTGGTTTTTTTCTATTTTATACATTCGTGAAAGAAATGATTGTAACAGTCACTGACATTTTCATCCAGAATTGCTCGTATTTTATTATTATGATCTACTGTTGGACTTCTGAAATTTCTTATTTTCATAAGAAAATAGTTGTGGCAGTTTTCACCATTTTGACCCACTTTTGTCCAACAGTAGTACAAACCCATTCATATGAACGGGGATTAAATGGTATAGTAGCATGGAAAAAAAAAAAAGCAGAGCAGAATGCAAAGATGATAATTTGACAGCTACATGGCATGATTCAGTGTGCACCAAGAATTTCCTTCACTGACGCACAAGTGGTTTTTCCCATTGATAGCATGTCACCTAAACCCTTTTGTAGGTTAAGATTCAGTTATTTTACTCATTTTGCAGATCATTCCTTGGTCGCAGCTGAATGTATGGTCTTAAATAGATGTTAAGTCTGCAACCATATTTAGCTTCTTCTTGTCAAATTTTAGAGTGATTTTTTCAGAAGTTTTTGAACCTATTGGTAACAAAAGGGTTTTTCCTGTATTTTTATATAATAGATATTACAGACATTTGTGGAGTTTTTTCTTTTTTTTAAAATTCAGAGATATTGTTCCTTCTAGGGTGCTTGCATATGCTGTATACCTCTCTAAGTTGTTGCACTTTTATCTTTGTCTTGAACCACTCACTCCGATATCATATGATATTAATTCTTGATACTCTGAAAAGCAGTTGGACACCTGATGAACTGCATGCAATAGTTTGTTCTTGCTGAAAGTAACAAATGGTTGCTCTTTATTGTGTTTTAACACTGGTCCGGCTGGTATCGTCATCAAGTATTTGTTATCAAAAACATTATGGAATGTAAAATTATACTCATAAGACAAAAAAAATCTAAGGCAGTGCTATACTTTGAAATATAATTCACATGCACACCATATATCGTCGGGTATTTTCCATATTATTGTATGGGCATTTTTGTCTTTTTGAGAATATGAGGATCAAAACTTTGAAGAGTTATGTAAAATCAGAGCACAACATTATGTCACAAACGCATACCTCAAAAAGTTCCTAACTGATTGGAATGACATTTATACACAATGAAATTAGGAGTGATAGAACCAGTGTCATGATAAAACATCAAAATCTGCATACTGTCGCATACAACAATATGGCAAATACCCCACAACATTATGTTTCTATGATACCATCAGAAATTGAAAGATCGGTGTTGAGATAAGTCTAGTACACTGCCATGGTTTGAAAGATCTTTCAGGGGTAATAGATGAACAAATACATCCTTTCCCCATTTCCAGAATGTAAATAATTTTGTCTTTTGAAAGCATCAGAACTTATAAAGATCAGCCCCCAAGCCACTGTGAGGAAATTTTCCCATAGGTGGATATTTTGGGATTTCAGCAGAAAAATACGTTGATTGTTAAATGATACACTTCACATGTACTGTGAGTCACTTTTATTTTTCTTATTCCAGACTGTGCTTAATAATTTACTTTCCACTGACATTCAACTCAGTCTCTGTTAATTAAGTACACTGACCCAAGTTACCCCATCAGTATTGCTAGATCTGTGGAACAGAACCTGAATTATTGTATGAGGAAAATAAAGCCACAAAACATGAATGCAGAGAGGAAAAAGATTTTTTTAGGCTAGCTTAGAACCACTGGCCTAGGCAAATGTGACTGATACTTTTTACAGGGTAGCAAGACATTGTCCTATTTCAGATCTTTGCCTGTTTCCTTCTGTATTGTTTGTAAACTGTGCTAATGTGATGTTGGGTGCTGTAGAAATAGTAGTAAAATGTTGTAAACCTGGCAAAAACTGTATGCCATTCTGTTGCATCTTTTGTTTCTCAATAAGCAAATGAAACTAAATACTCAGAAAATCTTTGAACTCTCTAGAAGGAGATAGAAGAAAAAACATACATTACAAACTTGGTATTAAACTTCAGTATTGCAAAAGCAAAACATTTATTGTGAGAAACCAACGAACACTTTTATTGAGATTTTAAGATTTTTTTCTTTTCTGCAAAGAAAAAAATGTATGTTCTTGTGATATGTAGAGAATATGATAGGTTGTGGTGCAATCTATAGATAAATAAGATATTCATTCTGGAAAGCCAAAGAATACTTTGATTTAGATTTTAAGATTTGTACTTTTCTGCAAAGATTAAAACAAAGATGATTTAAATATGTTCTTGTGATATGTAAAGAAAATAATTCATTATAATGCAGTCGGTAGAGAAACAGCATTGTGATCTGTCACATTCAAACAGAATAAAAGTCACACTGTGATGATTTTGAATAATGTATATATTCTAATGGTTGAACCATTCCTCTGTATCAAGTGAAAAAATCATTCTGATACTGGAAGAAAGATTAGAATTCAAGATATTAACCCTGAAAGCAGGTGGATCACTGTGATAGGGTTCTGAGAAATCTGACTTCAAAGTCAGATGAGAGATTTGGTGACTGTGGTGCAAGATTAAAATGGTTATAAAAAACATATTTATCAGTTGAAATAAAGCTTTAAACTTACGCTTAATATATAAAGACAAACAGCTAAACTAGCAAAACTCAGTGACATCTCAAAACCTATGAAATATGACCTTTTGCCCTCTTGTGGCCAGTGTCCCTGTTCCACCAGATATGACTTTTATTGCACTTGCATGTGACATGTCACATTCATCTGAATACCATTCTGGCATTTACAAATGTTTGTCTTTCATGTCCAGTGGACCAGACCGGGTCAGTGCTACATGGTCAGTAATCAGTTTTGTACATGAAACATCAGTAAATCACACCTGATTATGCCATTGTTGATACTTCTTTTGCTACTGGCTTGTTCTTCACAATTCACCGGCCTTGTACAAATACATATATTCATTCCATGACTGGACAGTTCTGAATAAGAAATAAGGGACAGTGGAAATGAGTGCAAGTTTTCCAAATAATATAAATATATGCTTGGGAGAATTGTGGAATGCAGGCCTGCTCTTACCATTGTTACATCCAGCTTGGTCACAGTACATATATACGTACTTGGGAAAATTGTGGAATGTAGGCCTGGTCTTACCATTGTTACATCCAACTTGGTCACAGTAGAAACATATATGCATAAATGAATTGTGGAATGCAAGCCTGTTCCTTTCAACTTGGTCAAAGTTGTTAATGTAAAAGGCGAAAGCTATCCTCTCTTCCCCATTTTGGGGGGGGGGGGGGGGGGTGGTTTATATGTAGGAAGTGAATGCCTTCTAGTTTATATCTATATATCTCAAGGCTGTACATGGAGAATTCAGATGACCTTTTAGGAAGAGAGTACAAGGGGCTTTTGTCTCCGTAAAAGACCTTAGAAACAAAATTACTGTTTGTGGTGGGATTTTATGGAGAAATGAAATAAAAATGAATGAAATGGAATGAATAAAAGTTTGAGATTGAACAAGACCAAGCTGATCCCACCAGCCTGAGTTTTATACTGTGTCTATAGAACACGTGAAAATTAAAAGGAGTAACATGTTCTTTTTTTGCAAAATTTCATTCAGAACTGGACAGTGATGGTGCCCAAGTGGGCTAAATGTATCGTCACTGTGCTAATAACATGATGGCAGCAGTCAGACTTACTCGTTGAACAAAAACATGTTACTTGTTATTCTTCTTGATATCAGTACTAACAATGTGGACAAAAAACAGATGCACTAGTCCACCCCTGCAATAATGCATTAAACAGCTGATACCTAGCACACATATTTTGCAAGTATAAATGACATTGTGTGCTTTTCTAAGAACTGAAAAAATGAAACATAGTATTTTGCCATTATAAATCACTTTGGGTACTTTTCTTAGAACAATGAAAAAAAAAAAGAGATAGACAATTATGTCAATTATGGTGCACAGTGATGATATATATCTATTTCACATTTGGTCCCTTCGAGGGCTTCTCTTGCCTTAGTGAACATAATAATAACACTGCTGCTTTGATATGATTTTGTATTGGTGATGGTAGAAATCGTAAACTTATTGGCCATACATATTTACTTTATATATATAAATATAAATATATATACAAATGTATAGGATATATTATTATGAGTAGTATTGCGTACCGTACACTGTTGAAATATGCCTTTTCAGTTCCTTCAGCTTAAAATACATTGCAGTAACAGACAGGATACTTAGCTTTCATAAATCTTTTCGACAGCTGTCTCCCAGTTTGCCCTTTTCTTGATACTGGCATCTCAGAAATCAATATCTGTTTCAAAGTGCTTATATTTGCTTATTGTTAGAGAAGTTTTTATGAATTTTCTTCAAAAGATAGATGACCTCGGTCAAAATTGTAGAAGATATCTATGAATACGTCACTTTCATTGATGTCTTATTGGACTGGCTGACAGTGACAGTGCTGGATAACTTTAGAAATGTGACCCCAATATGTGCAAGCTTTTGAGGCTTACAATTTATATCAACAGCTCATTTTGTATATGTGTATGATTTCTCTCCAACTGGTCATTGTTTATTTCGAGAAAAACTTTTAAAAACCAGCACTGAGGAAAAGATCTGAAATCATGAACCCCTCAAGATGTTTGTCTTTCCCATTCTGACTTCTACTGAATCATCTAAGATTGAAAAAAAAAAAATAAGCCTTGTATTAAGTCAAATGAGAAGTGTCAGTATAGTTGATTCACACCAAGGGAGACATATATTTATATAGTTTGTCTCACATTTACATATTGTAATCTGTTCTTACAAAGGTAGCAGAATATCCACACAGTTTGTCTCAGACTGGTTAAAAGGGTCCAGGATTAATTGCATGTCCATGTCTCTTCTCACCGTCTCTCTTGTAAATTTTACTGTGAAATGTTTTGTGCAGAAAACAGTTTTCAACTCAAGATTTTCTGCTTATAGATGGAAATGTTGAAAAAGGAGAATCCGGTCACCACTTAGAGGGGTTTGAACTCAACAACTTAAAAACACAGGAGACCATACACATTCAGTACCTGGTCAAAATTTGCAAAAAAATAAAGTTGTATGTAGCAAAGCCTCATGTTAGAAATAATACCCAAATGAAACAATGAAACGTAAACGAAAAGAGAAGACAGAAAATGGAATGTACTCCGGCAACAGCCTTTTTCAAGGAAAACAAAGAAAAACAACAATAGAAAAAAAATTGGAAAATTGAACAGATAAAACAGTCGAACAGTAATAGATTTGAATATGAAATATATAGAATCGGAATAGAATATGTCTATTTAGCTGCGAGTTCTTGCTTGTACATTACATGGGTGTGGCCTGGCTCCAATAGAGTTGACGAAAATTAAGGGCTGAAACATGTTTAAACAGAAGTTCTGTGCCTCTGAAGATCTCAATAAGTCTCGTTCCATGGAGAGTTTCAACGTTTTTTCTTTCTTTGGCAAGCTCTTTTAGGAATTTCAATTTACTTGCCAAGGACAGACTTGTGAAATTAATTAAAAACCAAAACACAGCATTATAAACCTCACATTGCTGCATGTGGTATTTGTGAGAGAAAACAAATTGCCCCAGGACATGAACTGTCTGTTGAGATAAAAATATGTACATGTATATTTTTTGGACAGTTTTTTATAAAGAGTTGCCATCATTTATGTGTACCATATCAAAAGCAGATCTGTATAATTCTGTGGTTGTTACATTCGTGTGAAGGTGCTTTGAGACATCGAAATTATCATATCAGATATTTTTTTGCTTGTGATATTATGATTGTCTGAAGTTGGATTGTTGACGGAATCCTTATGATGAGTCAAAAATCAAAATATATCAAGTGCAGATTCTTACTTTTGACAAAGTTATTCCCAAAATTCATTATTAGTGTCCTTTGCTTGCTGATGTGATTTTCGTTTTTTTTTTTTTTTTTTTTTTAAACACTTGGGTCTTCGATTTTCAGGATTTTGAAGCATAAGTTTCAAAACTGACTTTCTGAGTTCCACAAATTGCTGATGAAGGTAAATTACAACTTAGTCACACACTCAGTAAAGGGAGAATAATGATAATTGCAAATATTTGTGTAGATGATATGATGCAAGATTTTATGTAATGCTAAGGCAGATCACAACTTTGTACTTAGTACATTTTGATTTTCAACTCTTCGTATATGTGACGCAACGCGACAGTTCAGTACGGAATCCGGAAGGTACAGGCCTAGTTATTGAGTAATTGCCCAAATGAACTTTGCTCAAAATTTTAGGTCTTAAAAAAAGTGACAGTCATCAACTTCAATTGCTTATAACACAGTCTAAAAATGTTCAGAATTCAATGAATCTAGCATCAAATCCAAGGGAAAAGAGTTCTCTTTTACTTGATATCAATAACTCAGTTTATCTAAAATGTACCTTCCGGACTGAACTGTCGCATTGCATCACATATCAGAAATACAGGGATATTTATAATTCAAATAATGATAATTCAAAAAATTCCTGTAAATGATACCAAGGGCTACATGGTAAACTATCGTAACGTGACATTTTAAAAAAAATTGGGATATCTGGCATGCTTGTAGCCTTTGACAGCCTGCTGGCTGTGTTATAAGTTGCGGCTTGAATTCTGAAAACTGAGGGGTAAATAATGTTTCTAAAAATATCGTAATTATTAAGTCTGATAAAGAAAATTAATCACTTTATTGCTTCTCCTGAAAAATGTGCAAAGTCAGTTACAATAGTTTACCATTCAGTCCTCGAAATATGATGAAAGATTACATTGATTATTGTGACATCTTACTTTTTTTTTTTTTTTTAGTCATTATGATTATTCATTAAAACAATGAATGGCAGAGACAAAGATTCAAATCTGTAACGATTCGATCAAAATCAAAAGGACTGGTAGGTCTATAGTTATATTATCGTAATTTCCTCCCCCACGCAATAGGAGGCTTTCCATCTTTCAGGTTTGTGAACTTCATCAGCAACTTTAGATTGCTCAGCTGCTTCTAGATGTGACATTCTAAGAAATTTCTGCATGAAATGGCTTCACTTACATTTTCATTCACATTAAATTGCCCTGCACAACTGCATCATGTTGAAGAATTCTTTTGCATGTCTTTGATAAAGCGCCTAGCAGTCTTACAACAGCAGAGTGTTTTGAGTGGCCCAAGCATTATAATTTAAATAATTTAAATACCTGTACCTGAACAGCTGATGTTAGTTTCAGTTCTCTCAGTTAGGGCATCGATCATGAAAGTCCATGTGAAACTGTTCATTTTCATGCTGATTGTAAAGCTTGCATTGGATAATTGTTTGTATCCATTCATTATTTAACAGCTTAATTTTGATATTCATAGCTGTGTTGTGCTGTTGGTGACTCCTTATCTGTACTGCTTCTTGTACTTGACAACTGCTTCCCCCCTCCTTTTTTTCCCCTCCTTTTTAAAAAAAATAAAATATGTAATATACATTAATATACAGTTTGAAAAGAGTAATGACATGGCATTTTCTGGGGAACTTAAATTGTTACATTTACTGTGAGATTTACTATAATTACTTAACAATTGTTGACAAAAATTGGTCATTTTATTTGGTGGGAGTTCATAGTTCTGGTAGTTCCTTGAGTGTGTTTTGCTTGAGAGGAATGATGACTTTTAGTGCTTCATAATGTTATTGAGGCTCATTTTATGTTTTCATTGGGTGTAATAAACTATTCACAACAGAATAGGCTATTTATTAATTAATTCATTCAGCATCTCATCTATTTTCTCAGCAACACAGACTATTTTATATTTGGACCAGTTTCAGACATGATACCTCTGACATAGATATATGTCGGAAAAATTTATTTTGTTTCATTCCTTTTCATGTTAGCCAGTCCTTATTTCATCAGCTTGTTTATATGTCTCTTTGAGTAGCTTTTTTTTTTATGTCTGTTTTATTATTCCTATTCAGTAGGTCTAGTTTGCATCATTTTCAGAACAGACTGCGTGATAACTTCACTATAAATATTTGGTTTTTAGTTTTTGTTTAATTTTAATTTTTTTTTTTGGTCAGTTTGATCTGGTCAGCATCTATTCAGAAATCTAATACATTTGTAGTTTTCCGGAGTTGTTCTTCTTTTGGAATATTTTTACCAATGATATTGCCCTCAAGTAATCTCACTTGTACAGCTGGCCTCATGTGAGTGCTGTTTCTGAAATACTCTGCAGGCATGGAAGAAGTTACATATATATAATATATTACTGTCATCCAGGTCTTCACCATTGTGTTGTGTTTACTGCCATGAACTTTTGTTTATCATAATTATTTCATGTCAGCTTTTATGATAGGAAAGATGCCAATTAAATGGCCAATCTTACAGTTTCAGCCAAGCATGCAAAAAAATTAAAATAATTTAAAGTTTACATTTTGGTGTGAAAAAACAACTTTTAGTCACATAAATGCATTGTTTTTTAATTGTTTCTTGATCGTTTTTATATTTTCCATGTAACAAAGATTAAAGAAATTCATACAACATATATGTAGCCGCCTGACAAAATGAGGCATATTTCGGCACTACCTGATTCAAGAAAATCATGAAAAGGCATCATAAGGTCAATTTTATCGTTTTTGCATTTTCAGTATTTTTGAAAAGTTGAACCTCTTTACTATTCCTTTTCCAAATGATAATCCTGTTTGAGAAGGGTAAATGCCTCAAAATTGACTTTGAAGCCTGTCACCGTTAAAAATGTTGTCCACAAGCTGAAACCTTAAAAGTGTTTTTCTCAAAATTGTGGTTGTGTCATTTCCTGTCTTTGAGAGGCCATATCTTCCCTGCTAATTAAAATACAGCAAAATTTTTTTTTTCCAAATGAAAGGGCTTTGAATAACCTATTTGGTGATACCATTATCTCCATTCCACCAAAATGCATGAAGTACCTCGTTTTGTCAGGCATCTACACATATGTGATATAGAATGTGATAATAATATTAACAAAGTTTTGTTTTCCTTGATTATTTATTGCAGTTTTTAAGAATGTGTGTGTTATATTTTCCTTCTTTCTTGTAAACTGTAGTCGTTTTATGTCCATGAACATAATGCAGTAAAAACAGTCTGTCTACTTACAGATTCAGTAAACAACCTTAGTTAGTTTTAAGGGTGGAAAATAAAACATCATTGCACATAATATTCTTCTGTAGATGCATTTCAGCTAATGCAATTTTCTTCTCGCTCATCAATGCTAATACTGGTTACTGGCTTCTAGAATTCATTTTTCATGTGACTTCAGTGAGACATACTTGCATAGACCAGTTGTACACCATCATGTTTTTTTCTATCTGAGGTAAAGACAACTAAAAACTTGCTGCTGATAGTCAGTATGTAACAGAACCAGGCCCTTACTACTGGAGATGAAAAAAAAAATGTTTTTCCAAGTTCCATGGTACTTATCATCACACAAAACCTGTTTTATGACCAACCCAAGCCTTTATGTAACCTTTGCAGAAAAACTGGATGTGTAGACGGCATTTCTACAATGATATGACATTAAACAATTTGTCAATCCGACTGTAGTAGTTTACCATGAGACAACAGTAGCATGTATGGATGAAGTTGCAATCTTCTTGCCAGATTCAGAGAAAGAAATATGCTTTTACCTTTCTGTCTCTGTTATAAATTTGTAAGCTTATGGTTTCTTGGGTCACTAAAAAAGAGAAATTGAAGAAAGTAAAAGTCAGATGACCGCAACACAAAATGTGACTCAGTCTGTCAAAATCGGTTGGTTGTTGGGAAATTACAAAAGAAAATCACCTTTTCACAAGAATGGTAGAGTTCAATCATTTTTGTACGGCTTTAATTAATGGGCATTTCAAAATACTTTTTTTTTTATATCAGTATCAATATTTCAGTATCACCAGAGAAATTTTAGTGACCGATTTGTGGGGTTTTGTTATAAATAATGTTGTTTTTGTCTCTTGTGGAATTTTGTTTTTTGGTATTTGGTCTTTTTACATAACATGACAGGGTCAGTGTTTGCTGTTTTTGTTGTAATTTGGATAAATGTGTATGGTTTACTGTCTTGTAGGTCCCTCTGCCTTTTAATAAATTTATTTCATATTTTCCTTCGGTAAAGTAAATTGGACCATTTTGTATTTGTAGTTTCCTGTGATATATACGGTATTGTTCTTAAAGAACTCGAATGAATTTAATGTAGAAGACCAGAAGTAACGACAGTAGCAAGAACTAAGTACATGTATTGAATGAAACTGTCATTCTTTTTCTTGCATGATGTCTTACTGTCTGTTTCTTTACAGTGTGCACAAGTTTTCAATTTAACATTTAATTCTGTTTACAAACTTTACATTTACAGTTTTTGATGCCTGTGCAGCTCTTGAAAAGTTTGTCTTGCCATATATAGGTTCAAATTGATTTGAAAATTAACACTTTTAAAGTTTGAACGAAAGAAAGAAACGAAACGAATTAAAAAATGCCTAAATCATGTGTTACATTACTTGAGTGATGCACTCAAATTATGTTGGTTTGTAATTACACCCGTTTTCCTGAAGGCATTGATAGTGCTTCACTAAATGTTACATTATTCAGGTGAGCTGCATAAAACTTCAGTCTCAACTTCTGCACAATACAAGTAGAGTTTCTGTAAATTATTATACTACTTAACACTAGCATTTAAATATGTATATCTGTGGTGAATTGTGAAGGATGAGAATCCTGACAGAATATTGTATCATATATAAATAAAACCTTTGCATCTCCTTGTATACTATTAGTAGAGTTTTGATGTCTCTTTGATGTTTTAGGATTATCATCCGCCTTTACTACAAACTGCCTAGTATTGGGAAGATATTTGCATTTTTTTTGTTTGCAATGGCAGGGAATTGACTAACAGTGTAACCGACATTAAGCCAAAGCGCAGCAACGAATTTGAATTGGGTAAACTTATAATAAAAATGGATGTTTAGATTCCATTTCTTATGATCTTGGACTTGGTTTTTGTTTGTTTGTTTGTTTTTTCTTAGCTGCCTTTCTTTTACAAAATACTGTTTATCTTGATTGTGTGCACATTTTTCACTAAATGAATGGAAAATATACTTTTTTTCTTGACACAGTGTATACATTACAAAGTATATGCATCTGGATTATTTTCCTGAAAAATTGTAATAGAAATTTGAATGTACTAAAATTTAAAATGTAGGTAGTTTATTCAAACAAGAGTCATGGATTGTAATGTCTGTACAAGGTTGAGACAATATCCTGACAACATCACCCTGTGCAGTAGTCTTGTACTCTGTCAACATCTTATGGAAGGTACGCATTTTTTTCATTTTATTTGCAAGAGAACATTTCATCACAATGTGTGGATGGAGAAGAAGTATAGCAAGCTAATTCAAAACTATAACGCTCATGAATCAGTGTGTAACTGATATTTTTTCTTTTTTCAGTATCCTGTCCTGTATTATGTAACCTTATTGTTTCATTAGAATGATGTATGGGGATTTTGGTTCGTGCAGCTGCATTGTATTATTTCTAATATATACCTCCAGTATGTCGCACCACAAAATTAATGTGTATGATTATTGCTTTTACTAAATAAAGGAACTTTTTCTCAAACTGTTGCATTCTGTTAGTTCTTTCTTTGATAAAAAAAACAAAAAACAAGTTCTCATGGTTTTCCAAATAGCTGAACAATGATTATGCATGCATATGATTCCTTCATTGAGTTGTGAGGTTAGGTGTACTTTTGGATTGGAATGTGAGGTACGTGGTCAAGTTTGTATCAAGTTGGACTGGGATGTGAGGTGCGTGGTAAAATTTGTGTCAAGTTGAGATGTGAAGTGTGTGATAGTGTATGAGTCAAGTTGGAATGGGACGTAAAATGCATGGTAAAATTTGTGTCAAGTTGGGACATGAGGTGTGTGGTAAATTTGTGTCAAGTTGGGATGTGAGGTGTGCGGTAAAATTTGTGGCAAATTTGGATGTGACACGTGGTAAATTTCTGTCAAGTTCGGATGTGAGGTGTGCAGTAAAGTTTGTGTCAAGTTGGGATGTGAGGTGTGCGGTAAAATTTGTGTCAAGTTGGATTGGGATGTGAGGTGTGGCAAAATTTGTGCCAAGTTAGGATGTGACATGAGGTAAATTTGTGTCAAGTTGGGATGTGAGGTGTGCGGTAAAGTTTGTGTCAAGTTGGGATGTGAGGTGGGTGGCAAAATTTGTGTCAACTTGGACTGGGATGTGATGTGAGGCGTGTCGCAATATTTGTGTCAAGTTGGACCGACAGACGGAATCTGCCATGTAACTGTAGTCTCAAACATGAACATCAGCACAGAAGGAAACTTGATGCGTACAATCCAGACAACTCTACATACATGTGCATGTATTCACTGCAATCGTAGATCTCAATGGGTAGGACTTAAACCTTCTGCGTTATATTTATGCACATGGATAAAGAATCTTAGAAACTAATAAAGTATGTATATAATTTTTCTGCCGGGCCAGGCTTGAAGAATGGCACTCAGAAGACATATTGTACGTTACGTTAATGATGTATAACAAACTGAAAATATGGCCACCTAAGTACATATATACACAGTTTATAGGTAGTCATTCTTGGAAATTGTCAGAAAAACAATTTATTTTGAATGCTACAACTACTTGTACCAGGTAAGTGACAACCAGATAAAATCTGTTGATAAACTCTGGCCTGTAAGCTTGATGGGATACAAGCGTCAGGGTTCCTGCACCTCTTTGAGAATACTTTTTTTCAGGGCTAAAATACATACACATAATTCAAAACCTAGTCAAACAAGAAAATGAGAGAAAATTATTTGTTTATTAAGTTTTATTTATACAGATTCTTCCCCCCCCCCCTTAAGTGTTTTAAAACCCCAGGAGAACTGAAGGGCTAATCAACTACATACATTTCAAGGACTTTTCCAGAGCTCTTTCTCAAATTTTTAAAGCCCAGGGCTTTTCCAGGGATAACTGGAATTCCGAGCCATGCAGGAAAACTGAAGACGTACTGCAATAAAAGTACATGTACTTGATGAAGGATGGTGACGCTCTGAGAAAATCACTAAATGTACATCAAAGCACTGTGTAAAGAAACCTTCAACAAAATGAATATGTCATATACCAAATTGTCCACAATTCCTCAATTTGGTGGCCATGCACAGCAACTAGATATAAAATTCACAAATTCTCTACCTTTGAACAGAAAAGACTTGTTTATCAGGCCACCTACAGTAACCAAATTATGCATGTAGGTTTCAAATGCTGTGAAAAGGGGCGCCGAAGTTTGGATTTTTTTATTGGTTTTGTTTATCAATTTTTTTTAGTTTGCTTTGTGTTGCTGACTGCTTGCCTCTCCTTCTTCTTTTTCCGCCTGTGATCCCTCCTGGGACGTAGGCCGCCGACAAGAGCTCTCCAGGCATTCCGGTCCTGGGCCAGTCATTCCAGCTGTCCCCAGGTGCGACCCATCTTGGTGTCTGCCTCCAAGTCCCAGCGCTAGGTGTTTTTTGGCCGGCCTCTTTTCCTTTTCCCCTGAGGGTTCCATGTCAAGGCTTGTCTTGTGGTGCTGGATGAAGGTTTCTGAAGTGTATGTCCTATCCATCTCTACCGTCTCTGTAGAATTTCTTTGTGTATAGGCTGTTGTTTCATTTGCTGCCACAGGTCCTGGTTGCTAATGACTTCAGGCCAGCGAATTCGCAGGATCTTCCCGAGGCAGGGTGTTGATAAACGTCTGGATTTTGTCCATGGTCATGACGGTGGTTCTCCACGTCACTGACTGCTTGCCTCCCATCCCTTTCTTGCACTAGCACATGAGTAGTGATGTCAACAGTTTGCACCCACTGATTTAAACTAATCAATGTGCTTGCGGATAAAATTAGAACCTTGGTATACCCTGATGCTTACTTTTGGAATTATTTCAGTTTGCCGAGACCGATGTAGAGAGGGTAGAAAGTGTCGAGCAGGGCAGTGTTTGGGAAGTCTGTGCAGAGTGCAGCTTTTAAGGTTGTTTATTAAATGTGACAAAATGAACAACACCATTACTTATTGAAGATAAAGTAATTTATTCATTCTGAGTCTTCTATTTACAAAGTTTCTTTTCGCAAAACTGCTTATTTTGGATGCTCAGCTTATTTCAATACCAGAGTGAAAAAAAAAAGCAACCAAAAAAAAAACCCATTTCAAATCTCTAGAAGATTTCCAAATGCTTGAAACTTGACTTGTCTCCATTTTAATTATTAAAATGATAATAGATGAACATTAACGATACAGCAAAGTTATTAATACATAATTTCGAAGGGTATTTGCCATATTGTTGTATGCGACATTTTGCAGATTTTGAGGATTTGTCATGAAAATGGTTCTTTCACTCTTAATAACATGTATTATTATGTATATGTGTATATGGGTTTTTCGTTGGCATTTTTATGCAAGTTTAGACTTTTAAGTGTATTGAACAAAACCCTGATTTTACGCATTTCTTTAAACGTTCAATCCTCATTTTCTTGAAAAGGCAAAAATGCAAAAATGCACATACAACAATATGGAAACTACCCGACAATTTATCTCCACCTCACAGAATAATGAAAATGAAGACACCCATGCATAATTATTTTATCAATCCAAAGGTCACCAAATAGTACCAGCGGCTTAGAGAATATTGTCATAATTTCAGACCTGCCAATGAAATGACCTCTTCAACAAGGGACATGTCAAGCAAATGTATACCCATGCCCAATAAAAACAAACTAAATCTGTCAGTAGTTTCCCATAGAAAGGAAAACAAATACATGTTTGAAACACTGTATCACACTGCACAGATCACATAATGTACTGTTATGTTTTATATAATTAAGTAAAGTGGTCCATGCTCAAGTGGACTGGATCTAGCGGACTGGACAAGTCGGCATGACAAGTCAGCTGTGATTGATCAAGCAGGATCTGATCCTGTCAAACTGGCTTGACAATCCTTAGGTTTCTCCCCATATGCTCAAGTTTGCTTGTCAACAACAATATTGATCAAGCAGACTTGTTCAGTCTGCCTGCACTTGGAGGGTCACTTTACGTGCATACGGTCGTCACTATCCTGCACTTTACAAAGTTGACTGGTCTTTATCCTCAAACCCAGTGGGAATTTTTTTTTTTTCATAAAAAAGAAAATTATTTCTCTGGTCCTTCCCAAAACCCCAGATACAGAAGTCCTGTAATAGCTGGGACAGGCGACAGGTCTGTAATTTTCAAATTTTTAAAACATGAGACTTGGATTATTTACATTTCCAGCCATGATGAATCACACCAAATACACGTACTCATCTGAAGCACCTGACAAATCATTCTGATGATACATGTATTTCACTCTGACACGAATGCTGTACAATCATTCTGTCACCGTTCTCTAAGACTGCAGTAATACAAAAATTTAAAAAAGGGCTTTTTATGTACGTCCTTACATTCGAGGACGCATCGAATGATCTTGGTTCTAGACTCCTTAGCCGAAATATGATGAATAGCAACTTTCAAAAAATCATTGTCACTAGACCACGTGTGCTAAAATAAAATTAATTCCTCAAAAGTAGTCTAAACCAATTACTACAGTTTTATGGAACGGTGACAATTTTTAGCCACACAAAAAAATCTACTAACAAACAATGTTCTAAGATGCATTAGTTAAGAGGGCGAAAAATTCATTACCTTGCTCTTAAATTAAGAGGGGGAAAAAAATGATAGTCATAACAATCATCCATAACCAGTTTGATAAAATAAGCAAGAAAGACAAAAACAAATGACCGAAATGCACAAATTATGTGTGTACCCAGGAAGTTAACATGTGTGACTGAACAATCTGAACAACTTTAACAGAAAAGTCAAAAAAAGAAACTATATATCATGGGACAGATATCACTACACTGTAGCTGGAACTTCACTGTATTTTTCACATACATATACAAATTAAAATAATCCAGTAAACACCACTTCAGAATTTCCATTATTATAATATAAAAACACAGGTCTTTTTCAGACAATCACGCTGAAGCCATGTATTTGAGCAGCACAAAAGTGGATAGAGTATATGCTTCACGATGAATCTACTGCTGCATTCTCTTCTTCCTTCCTAATGTAGCCCTCAACAAGTTAAGCTTCTCACAAAGGTTTTCTGTAATTCTGGGAACTGGCCAATTTTGCGCAGCTGTAAAGTAAGTGACAATAATCGCATAGCACTTAATCTGAATGGCTGACATACATGTACATGAAAAACATCTGATCTCACTGAAAGTAACTTTTCAAACACGTTATGATATACATTATATACTTTTGTCTTGCATAGTTGAATACTAGCAGTATGTTCTTCCTGACATCATTTTAAGGGCAGCCTGGTTAACTATCTTAACTTGACTTTTAAGAAAATTGAGATACCTGGCATGCCTGTAGTCCTCTCCAGCCTGCAGATAGTGTTATAAATTGGGGGGTCAAATTCTGAAAACTAAGGATAAGACTATATTTATAAAGAAAGTATTCAGCTGTTCTGCAGAAACTGAGTTACAAATAGTTTAGTTTACCACACAATCCTCGATTTGTGCCCATGAATAACAGAGTAGTTTAATTTCACTTTGATTGCTTTTGAAAAAATCCAAGTTCAAATTTTGCTCTCTTTCATTGTGATGTAAATAGTCGGCTGACAGAAAAAAACAAAATAATAAATTTTATTTTGGGGGGGTTAGAGCTTTAGGCTACTGAAAGATTGGAATATCCTGTACATGTATCTCGGTTGCCAACATGAGCAGAGCTAGATCACTCCTTTATTCATTTGCACATCTGATGTTACCCTTACCAAAATAATCTCAACTGGTCTCCTACTTCAATGGTATGGTCAGATACAATGTACCAAAAGCTAGTCACAAAGATCTTGTACATAAATACACAATGTAAGTGTACTGGCAAAAACAGCTGGCACAAATCTCATTGGGACCTCTCTGACCAGTGCTCACAAAACTTGGTCTACAACTACAAGTGACTGGGCCATGCAATGCCACTTTCACAGGGCAGAATGTTGTGTTAAGTAAAATCTCTCTGAAATTCAGATGTGCTGTACTACATGTGCTGCTACTACTACTACTACTAGGGAAGTGATAGACATTGTTGTCTCTGAGTGGTAAATCAGTTACTAAATGCCAAATTAAAAAAAAAAAAAAAAAAAAAAAAAGGGCAACGGAAAAAAAGTTCAGGGCAGCACAACCAAAGCAAAACTTCACATAACTATATGGTAATTTTTTACCAAAGATTTTCCTCACAGCCAGCATATATCCATACAACTACAGTGTACATGTATTTAGTACATATATTATAGCTTCAGATTTTTGTCCTCAAAAAATATCTGCATGGAGATAGCTCAGCTTCCCATTCCATGGTGAAAATAATGATTGCCTAATGAGTTAAAATGGTGCATTTCCATGCAAACAGAATGGGCAATAATGTACTGCTTAAAAAGAGAGAGGAAATACTGGTGGGAGACAAAGTGTGAAAGTTTCAAGAATGTCAAATTTAACTAAATATCTGAAATCAGAGAAAAAAAACAACAACTGAAGGATTAACACCCCTATTAGATTAATAAAAGTTCCTGCTGTTGTCAGTGTAAACAAAAAGGAAGACAACTCTAGCCCTGAATACATATCATCGTTCCTGGTCGCTATCCACATATAATCCAAATTTGGGCAAACCGCATTTTCATCGAAATTAAACTAAAAACAGCCTTCTCTGTGTGCTCTGCAATTTCTGGTAAAATTTGGCCAATGAAAATGGCCTAAATCATTCATTTCTCTCTCCGAGGAAGTTTGCGTTTTCACTTTCCATGCTTCTCTGTTCTCGTACTGCCTAAGACCAGCTGACAGGCACAACAATCTAGACACTTTCAACATTTGAGATCCAGGTTCCTGATAAGGTGAAGATGTTTAGACATTTTCATCGGCCAAATTTTACCAGTAATTGCAGCGCACAAAGAGAATGCAATTTTTAGTTTAATTCTGATGAAAATGCGGTTTGCCCAAATTTGGATTGTACGCAGATAGCGACCATGTATGACACTAGTCAAAACTGACAAATAAGTAAATAAGACCTACACTCCAAATCCTCCCAAGCTACGGCTGAAATCTGTTTCTCACAAACTTTGTACAATATCATATCTCCATGAAATTAATTACGTGCACGGGAAACAGGAAATATTTAACTGATAATTTTAATTTAATGATAGGACTGATTGACAACTACAATGCAGTTAATACATGTAACTTCAAATCTGATAACTAATTAATAATCTTAAATTTAATTTAGCCATTTACCTCATAAATGGATGTGACTGACCTATGTAATTAAGGAGAAATAACTTTATGCCTTGGGCATTCAGTAATTCCTGAGAGAATCAAGGAGGGCTGAAAGGATAAAGTGAGCTGTTTGCTGACGTACTGGTGGCCTCCTTACAGATTGCTACACCCACGCTCTGATGATGAATCGAAGGGCTATGGCAATCAAATGGCATTCAAGTCATATACTTCCATGAATAATAGTTGCACTGCCAAAGCCACTTAAACAAGACAAATTTGATAAAGGCCTGCTTAAAGCCTTTGAATTCTTGGTGTTACAAATATGCAGGGAGCATTCCTTAAAATTTACTGAAATTCTAGGGAGCATTCTTTAAAGTTTACTGAGATGCAAAGATTTGAGACGTAATTCAGCTGGTCAAATTAAACACAATGCTCCTCTTGCCACAAAATGGAAAACACACACATCCAAACCCATCTATTTGACATAACACAACAAGCTAAGATATTAAGATACACAACATAAGTCAAATTGTTCAAATTTATTCCTTATTTGAGCATCCTCAGCACAAGATCTAATATCATCTGGTATCTGCAACGTTGTCACCCCTTCACTGGTTTGTCATCAAAAAAATGATATTTCATGCGATTGTGAAGCTCAGGTTTAAAATCCAGTTTAGTGATGGTCTTAGTAGCTGACCTAATCTTATATTTTCATGTACTCTTAATTTTAAGTTTTGATGTTCAATCCTTCCTCTCTTGCTTTGCTCATGCTCTTGAGTCTTGCAATTACGTTGCACATACCTGATGATATGTGCATGAATTATCTTGAACGTACAGTCAAAATGCTTGGAAAGAACTAAAAAAAATTGGTCTATTCCATCAAATACAACTAACTGGAAACTTCCCAGCGAAAACAAACATGAAACATTCGCAACAGCATGCATGGTAAGTTGATCTTCTCTAACTTTCAAAAGCACAAAAATACAGCATAGTAGTAATCTCGTTATTATGTGAAAAATAAAGTCCATTAAATTGAAATTTAACAATGAGAAACAAAACTCTCTACACAAGGGTACGAATATTGTGAAAAGCTTTTTCCCAAAAGCCTAGGTTGTTTTTTTTTTTTTTAAAAGATGTGAAAATTCACCAAAAAACATGAGGACAAGAGAAGTGGAGCACTATTTTTCCCAAGAGATCAGTAGTATATAAAAAAAAAATGCAGTTTTAGGGGTAGGAAACCCAGGAACTGCAGAATATGCTTTCAACTTTTTGTTACAGACAACACGAAACATCTGTAAATTTTGACCAGTGCAATCTCTTTCTTCTTTTCCATGTCATGCAATCATTCTAAACATCATTTCCCACCAATATTCAGCCTCAAATGAAAGATGTTAAGACTGAGATACCAGTTCCAGCTTCTGGTGTTTTGTTTTCTCTCTAATCTCATTTTCCTTCCACTACCTTCAGTGTGCATTACAATAGTGCATTACTGCCACTACCTTCCATGAAGAAACACAGGTGTTCGATGAGATAACCAACTACTGAATGTTGATCATAAAAAGAAGACCTTTCCAGTTTCCCCAGTATACTAGTAATAAAAACTCTTTGTTAGTTGTGAAAAGTCTCAGAAGTCTGGCAAATACAGCTACTGTCCATAAACGCAGCTGTAAAGATAACAATCCTTTCTCCTCCCAACACACTTATAAATGATGAAGTTGTACAAAACATGATGAGACTGTACTTCATGTTTACATGTCTAATGTTTCTTAGACAATGAAGACCGTACGATTTTCAAATCCACTCCAAAGTGATGGAGGAAAGAGATAATGGAGAAAAAATGCACAAGGGGCATGAGTACAAATGCAATGTTGTTAAAACAAAATGGCCATAAAAAAAACAACAACAACAACAACAACAACAAAAAAACCAAAAGAGCTGGAGTAAAAAAACAAATTAACAGGGACGCTTGGGAATTCAGTCATTTCTTGACAAATGTAATTTTTAATACAAAGACAGAGGAAACACAATAATGTAGAATTAGCTTTACAAAGAAAAGAGGCAAGCAAAATATTCATATGAAGCCAAGGGATACAAGCATACAGAACTACACATCAGTTTTTCAAGCTGTCCAAGGAACAATACTGTACACATGCTCATGTCCTGACTTACACTGGTACAATTATATTTTTACAAAACAGTCCTCTCGCCTTGAATGAATGTTGAGGTACTCTTGTTACAATAGAAATTTACATAAACATTTCTGTCAATATTCATGTTCCAAGAGAACTCAACTCCAAATAGAAAAACTCTGATGGAAAGCCACTTTCCTGACATACCACTGAAGGTGTGCCAAGTAAAAGCTTTTACTTTCACAAATATCTGTCTGGCTGAAAATCCATCCCCCCACAAAAAGCCCTTTTAAAAAATACATACAGCAGAAACCAGCTTTCCTCTTGCTGCAATAAACCCATGATATCACTGACCCTATCACAAATCAGCCCTATACACTAATTTTCCAACAATTACAAATGAGAACTCTTTCTTGCTAAATACGCAATGAACTCAAAGGATATCTATTTTACCTATTGATAACAGAGTCTATTTCAAATGCTTATGACTAAAAATGCACTTTACATAAGGAATACATCCGAGGTTAAAAAAAAAGTTCTTTTTCCCTTCCTGTAATTTTTGGGTCTTTCGCACTTGTGTGGTTTGTTATAGGGTCAGTGATATGACCCCCACCACCCACACAAACACACACACAAAAGTACCCCAAGTTGAAATAATTCTCCTTCTATGAATAAGACAAAAATCAGCCGATGTTACTGATTTGATCTGTGAGCAGCAGAACTTTCAGAATGGAAATACAACCTCAATTAGTGTATATGTATTATTGGCCTTCGCAATTCATGTTGCTTTTAAGATGTAAGGCAAGTGCTGTGAAGGGCCTAAAAAAGAGATCACACCACCCTGTGTCTTACATCCAAGGTTCTGCACCTCTTCGAGAAAGTTTTTCCAGGGCTAAAAATGTCAAATTCCAGGGCTGCCTAAAATCAGGAAAATGAGAGACAAAGTTCAGTTTTTCCACCTTTGAAATTTTATTGAACCTGAGGAGAATTCCACTGCTAAACCACAATTTTAAGGGCTTTACTCAAGTTTTTAAATTCTGGGCCTTTTCCATGTACCGGTATCCCTAAAATTCCATGGCTGTGTAGGAACCTTGAATATAGATCAGTTTTCCGCTGGAAAAAATTTGGCTTTCATATGAATTTTTTTTCCCAAAGGAGACTGCTCTCCTATGCATCATGAATGCTGACATGAAGGTTTGAGACACAATATATGGTATCATATGGAGGAAGAACATGGTCCCAATGTCTCAATACAACTGTATCTGTGTTTTCTGTATTTAATAAAAATTAATGGTAAATATACTGGCCTGCTGATTCTGATGAAAGATTTAAGTTACACTGAGCCATTTCAACCATGGCTATGACTATTATTAGGTATTATACAACAGGACAAATGTTGACCTTGTCTAGAATATAAATTGTCACTGCATTAAGTTTCATAGTTCAGAGAAAAGCATATAAAACTGCTTCATCAGGGTGAAAAATTTTTCTCATGTTGTTAGTTGCTTAATGCATTACTGCCAGTATGGATTGGCACATCTGTTTGTCATTAAACTCATAGGCTTTGGCCTAGGCCCAACGGGACCATGAAAGATCAAAGCAATTTTAACCTGACCTCTTTTTTTTTCCCAGACCAGATTTGGACCGTTATTTCAGCACAAAAGATGATAGGTCACAATGGGAACCACCCACTGATATACTGCAGCTTATTTTGGATTGTCTTTAGACTCCATTCATCTGCATGACCTTTCTGATCTTTATATTGTTTATCTGTTTTACAGCGTTGCTGAGCTGCTGCTTACTTTCACTCTCATGAAATTTTGATGTTTCATGTCATAAGAACTTCCCCACTGAAACTTACCCTTTTATCTTTCTATTCTTCTCTCTCTGCTATGTTTATTGTCAAAGAGCTATGGCAATGGTGGATGTGTGGTTCACAGACAGAAGTGAGGGAAGCTGACAATGTTTTCCACCATGATACCAACTTGAATGTGTCTATAAAATAGGCACAAATGAAAAAAAATTAAAAAAAGAAACAAACATCATCATAATTTCAGGCTAAGCTATCCCTGTCATCAATCTTGTAATGCAGAAAACTTATTTTCCAAAGTCAGGTTGACACCTTTCCTCTGATTTGGGTTGTCAATCAAGTCAGATGAAGCAGAGCTGCTATACTGTTGTCTGTGAATAAACAATGATAAAACAGAGTTGAAACTAGGACGAAGATGAAAAAAGTAATGGCTAATAACAGCAACTTCACCTTTCTCGTCGACCATCTCATATATACAGATGCTTTAATGATTTTGAGTTAGGGCTACTTGCTTATCATTGCTTGTGGTGAGATCAATATTCTCACAGAGTGAGGCTTCAATATCTTTAGTACTTTTGATGATATGATCAGAAACATGTTTTTTACAAACTCGAGGACAATAAAAGCCACCAAAACTTTGCAATGCTAACTTACAAAATGAGAAAACTGTTGATAAGCCAGTAGGTGAGATGGACAGCGAAATGCAAAAATTCCATATGACTTACATTTTTTTTCTTTCCGCATCTCTATTTCCATGTTTTATTTTTCATTAACACAAAACTCAGACACAGACCCTGTAACTTCCAATACCCATCAAGAATAGTGACCATTCTTATTTGAAGTGATGTAAAGTATAAGATTTTTCTGATGAGAGAATAATGCACTATAATAACCCTCACAGGCTTAACTCCGAAACAGAACATTGTTACCTTCTAACCTTTCGTTTGCCATTCTATCATATCCCATTTTCCTCCTGGTTCCATAGGTTTTTTTCCAACAAGACCCGGTTTGGAATAATAGCAAATCTAGCCTCTCTATTAATAATTTGTATCGTCCCAAAATATTTAGGAGCTTTAGATGATCAGGCTCCACTACTTACTGCCTTCTCAACTAAAATTCTACCAGGGATCATCAGATTCTACCTCACTTTCACTATCAGAATGTTTGTTTCATTCTCTCCTTTGTCATTCTCCCCCTTTGTCAACGAGTGCAACAACCCAAATATTTAACTGAAAAGGCTCTGAAAGCCGTTGAAGCAGTTCACCCTAGGCAAAACGAAATCTAGAATGAGGGAAGTAACTAGAATCCTGGAAACATCTTGCATTTGGAACAGGGTGTTTTAATCAGCATATGTAAGTATTCGAGGTAGGTCAAAAGTAGCAAAGAGAAATGGCGCCGCCAATTTCGTCTGATGCTGAATGCGGCAACCAAAGTGTTTAATATTGGGGAAAATCACCATTTAGCATCATGCTCTGAGGACCAGTCACTGTATCAGACATTTAGAGATGGAACAGACCCATGAAACTCTGAAAAATCTAAGGGCAGTGGCGGCAGGCTTTATGGGTGATTTTGGGGTCATCCGATCTGAGTTACAGGCATTTTGCAAGGCTCAACATCAGGGATGGAACCATGCCACAAAAAAATTTCCTGAACTTTTTCCGGCAAGCGCTTGTCACAAGCGAATGTAAAAGATGGCTCAACAATACATAAAGGCACGTCAATATCACCATCAGGAACCTGTCCTAAAGATATGAATAAATGATAAGTATGAATGACATGAGGTGCCATCTTCATCCCATGCCATTTTTCACTTGTCTCTTAAGACCACACTATCTTAGATCTAGATGGGTTACACTGCAAGTTTGCATGCTAACTAAAACATGTAACTTATTTATATTACCAATGACTTTATCCAAATATTTGTTAAACTAATCCCTACCCAAATGCAAGGTAGATCTAACTTTGTTTGGTAATTCCTCCCCTCCCCCCCCCCAAACAAGTCAAGATCAATACAACTACAAGCTCTATTTCAAGTCTAATATTCTAACTAACACAGCCCATAATCTTTAACCTACCAAGTCACAATTTATCCTGAATGAAACACTAAAAAGAAAGGTAGGCCTACGTTTGCTAGATATGATCTTTTTCTAGATCTCAGCTAGATTTTGAAAAACGGAGTGACTATACTCCGGTCCCCCCGATGAATAGCCAAATGGCTATACTCTGGTCCCGGACCAATGAAAAGCTGTGTTTCAATGCCAAGTTAGGCTAGGGTAAGAAAACAAACATTCGAATGGCTGCATGGATGTTGATAGATCTAGAGATCTATCTAGATCTACATGTTTTGTTGGACCGGGGGGGCATGAGGGTCTAGTCAGTGTGTATCAATGGGTGATAGTCAGATTGACTAATCAGGCGAAAAGGGGCTGGGGTAGCCATTGGCGATCAGTGTACACACAAGTCCGGGACTGGAGTAGAGGCATTTGGCTATTCGTCAGTCCGGGACCGGAATATAGCCACAGCCTTTGAAAAACGTGACTCTGACATTACACCATGTTGACAAAGTGTCTTTGTGCCTGGTGGCTGGTTCTAGATTTAGTACAGACCTAGGTCTAGAGGCTGGTTCTCTACTTTTATTTATGCCGTGAAAATTAAAGACTAGATCCTACATCTACTATTACTTGCCGTGAAAATTAAAGACTACTAAAGTACTATTACGATCACTGCACTACATTGAAATATCATCTTACAGGCTTCACCAGTTATAAATCCAACAGAAAATCACTCAAGAGTCACGAAAATGATCACACTCGATGCTTCATCACGTTATCTCTCTCTCTTTGAGGATGCCTGATCCATCACTCAAACGCAAAGGAAAGAGCTGAACTGACAGACTGTCTAGGATAGCCTAGACCTACACAACAAAAGTACCCGAGGCGAAAGACCGGAAGTGCCAATTTGCTTATTTCCGGTCATCGTTGCTTTCCGGTAATCGCTCTTTCGCAGCTTAACTTCTTTGTCGGACAAAATATCGATAGCGAGGGGATAAATGACGGCGGAAAAAAATTTCCAGAGCCGGCTCCATCCCTGCAACATCTATACTTTACTCTATGCCATTTTATTGCAATTGCTGATGTCCAGAAAGTTGTTTTTCATCTATCTGAAGATGGTACCCCTCTTTAATTTGAGGTCTCTTTGGAAACAAAGATTTGAAATTACTTGTTCTGTAATGTCTCTCCAAGCTGCCACCCTCTCAAAACATGTGCATTCCTATGTCAGTGGCACAATAAGCATCTCTTTTTACCGTAACACCTCTCAAAGACTGAATAAAATTATTCAATTTTATCTTTGTTTCTCCAACCATTTTTTCCTCTCATATATGGAAAATACAGAGGTAAAAGTGACCTCATCTTGTTTCATAACCCTGACCTGCCTACTTTCATTGTCGGTACTTGGCTCATGACCTGGGAACCCCTAATTTCGTCTCTCACCAACCCCCATATAATGAATCAAGAGATGAAATGTTTGTGGCTTCACACTAGAAAATGAACCGTTTACACCATCTGTTTCATCTTTACACCATCTGTTTCATCTTCATTCTTGATTTATGGTGAAACACTTGTTTCAATTCAGCCAGACATGGACAGAATTTTCTTTATGTGCCTTAAGTATCATAAAAAGTGGCCTTTGTAGGTGACGATCTCATTTAATGCCGACACTGCAATGTCTCAAACATTAGGTCCAATCTAGCATAGCGTTGGTAAGCAATTCAAAGACTAAAATCAGAAGTACATCTATCTAGTGGTGTTTCCCGCATGTCCTCTCACATGTGGTTAAGTTGTCAATTCCGGTATTTGTAATTTTACCATTTCGAATTACCTTCCGACCTCCGACAATAAAATCATTTTGTGCGATGACGGAGACCTGTCAGAATCTTAGGTCAGAAAATTCATTTGAAAACATCGGATTGTTGTGATTGTTGGAATACTTACTAGTCTACCATCCGTAGACCTTGCACTAACAATTATTTAATCACTGCAATGTATACAATCTACATTCTGATATGGTGGTAAATTCTTTTGATTAAAAGTCTTATGAAATCTACTTCTCCCCAGTGCATGGGAGATAGTATCTTGTGTTACAAAATATGATAGCTGTAATAACAATGTACTGTATTTAAGGGAGGGAAAAAAAGGAAAGGAAGACTGAAAATCAAATGAACAGAAATCTGTAGCAATAAATAAGTCTGCTACATTTTCCACAATGTGTGGCATATATTCTTCGTACCCAGAGCCTTTTCCAATGCCAGGTCCTCCTCCTAATGTTGGGAAGTCTTCTTCACTGTGGACATTTGGGGCCTCCTTTTTCTTACGAGAAGATGGAAAACTTGATGTGCTGCTCATCATGGCCCCTTGCCTTTGAGCTGGAGGGATGTATTTAGATGGGGCTTTTGGTGTTGACTCCTCCTTCATTGCCTCGGGTTGTGAGACGGGGGTTGATACGGCTGCTGATATGTGAAACGTGCACAGTAAAATTTCAAAGTTTTTTAGAAAGTAATTTTTCCTTCATAAAAAATGTATATTTACTCCCCTCAATAAACATTTTCAGGGCTTGAAACAGCCCTGGATGTCATAAAATGCACAAAGCAAAATTTCACAAATCTACACAAAGTTCTTTTGCCTTTCTAAAAAAAGAACACTTTTACTCTCGCCATAAATATTAAAAACAAAGCACAAACCCCCCTCCCCCCACCAATATCAGAGACCTTGAACTGACAAGAACAATTTATCACGAAAAGTAAGTAGTACCCAATGTGTTATAACTTCAACAACATGTTAACAAACAAACCTGCTGGTGCTGGGGTATTTGATTTATTCCAGGGACCTGAAGCTCCATCTCTTCTGTCCCTACTTTCCCCATCTTCATCATCACCATTTTCATCACCATCAGGTGTATCTCTTTCCTGGTCCTCTTTCCTGCATTACACACAAAAAAAATTGACTCCTGATGTCAGAATAGAACACAAGCAAGTGTGTTTTTTCTAAGGCTTTTCCATGTTTTACCTGGGCTAAGTTTTAAATTCCTAGGCTACTCAAAAGCAAGGAAATGAAAGAGGAAGCATTTTTCACACTATGCGTGTGTTTTAATTTTATGAACCCAAGGAGAATTTCAGTCCATTCCAGGGCTTTTCAATGGCCTTCTCTGAAAGTTTTCAATTGCATTACTTTTCCAGTGATGCCTAGAGGGGCGCAGAGGAACCCTGTGAACAGTAACAATCCATATAATGAGGAGAGAAAATGTATGAAACATTTCTCTATTGTTAGGCACAGTAGAATATTTTCAACAATACTATTAGTCCCAATACTTTTCTGTTGGTATGAAACACCTCTGTAAGAAAATTAAAACATATTCATGGTGAAACTTTACAACAAAAAAGGAATCACCAAAACTGATACAAATTCATCCTGTTAATTCATACCATAAACCCCCTCCCCACCTGAGAGGGGAAGGTCCAAGCACCTTGCCTCTTTACATTGTATCACTCAAGTGGCGGCATGGAAAATTTTTGTAATGTATTTCAGTATTTGTGGTAATTTTTGTCTGATGAGCAAAATTGCTTCTGATGTATTTTTCCCCACGTTATTCCTGAGCGAAAGAACCATTTCCCATGTAAATCCTGAGAGTTTTCCCGGACAAAGCATAAATGTTTCAGATTCGCTGGTATTTCCTGGTGCCCACAGGAATCCTTCCACGGCCGTTCAGTTTCACTATCCTAGCGGCGCACTTAGTTTGCCCCCCATCACCCCAGTCGGCTGACCACCAGAGGTCACAAATTTTGCTTGACAGGCGGGCCCCGTTTACAAATCTCGACGATATCGCTGTGAGCCGAGTCAGGTAGAATTTCGACAATTTAGCCTGATTTACAACTGTGCATGAACTTTAACATGGGTGCCAGCAACGGAGCCATCTGAAACCTGAAAATCACTTTGACCAAATCAGCCAAACCTGAAATCGCAGGCACTGAGCAACGTAGTGATAAGACAACAGACCTACCAACTAAGTGACACTTAAATCGCGTACACCGATGCCGTATAAAGGCAATTTTCAAATACATGTATCAGAGAATAAAACAGTTTACATGTCACAATTATGTACCACAGTTACTAAGTATTGGTGCATACCTATAACTTCCCTTGTTCATTTAAAATGTGTGACTGCAGCAGTTTTTTGTTCTATAAGATGAAGATTATTTCCTAGTTATATCTGAATGTAGGAAAAATTCTCCAATAAGTTTGTAAAACACATCACAAACACCCAACGGACAATATATGTAACCATGGTTTTTGTGCATGTTTATTAATTATATTATTATTTATATTATTTGCGTCCCTTCAGCCAATAAAATAGATCCTGTTGTCTCCCTTTCAATTTAAGCTGAGTTTTCCTTTGTACGGAAATAGAAACGGCAACGGAAACGTCAAAAACCCATCAAGTAGTGAAACAGAACTACATTATATACGTGTACTTGATGGAGGTTTGACGTTTTCTTTTCCGTACACATGAAAACAAGGCTTACGCAATATGCCGTTGCTTGACTCGCACTGCTTACGATCCCTGTGGTTATAATCGACGCGTCAGACCCACATGCCCCAATCACGCTTGATGTATAAGTACCGTTTATTGGACTGAATGAAGTGGAATCCGGCTATGCCGATGATTTTGATGCCGGAAAACTAAAAAAAGTAGAACAATCTGAGGCGGGCCCCTTCAGGCCGTTATAAGCTAAAGCATCTGCGATCGGGTTGATCTAGTACAATGATTAGTAGCCGTACAATGCGTATCGGTACTAACAGGTCTAGGGGACATGCTCGACCTTGACCTAGATTCTAGGTTTTTGCGTAACAGTAGTACCACGTCGAATCAGTCTGCACAACACGTTCACAGTATACACGGAACCAAGCAACCGGGTATTCCAAACGAAAGCATCCATCGTCAATCGATAATCAAAGTTCGTAGATCTACCATTGCAGGCTTCTACGTAGGCCTGACACACGAAATGAAGTCAGCGCAACACATAATATACACGTCCACTCAAACGATACGCGAAACGCGGGTCTTGACCGGACACAATGCGTGACCCTGTGACCCTTCGGTCACTTTTAAGTTCGCGTT
This sequence comes from Onchidella celtica, assembly GCA_963931925.1. Taxonomy (NCBI): domain Eukaryota; kingdom Metazoa; phylum Mollusca; class Gastropoda; order Systellommatophora; family Onchidiidae; genus Onchidella; species Onchidella celtica. The sequence goes on from OZ007582.1 coordinate 22,463,613, forward strand.
ATTGTCATGTGAAGCGCTTGATCTAAAACTGCGAATCAGCCAGAACACGACGGTAATAGGCGCAAAGTAGGCCGATATCTCGAACGCACACTTGCTCTTTTGTGTTTTGAATAACCAGGTGTTGTTTTTTTTTGTCAATTCTTCACATCGCGAAACCGGAATTTTTTTTGGGGGGGACATAGCGAAACCGGAAATCCGGTATATACCGGAGGTCTGGCACCCATGCTTTAAATTATACACTGACTTAGGTTTTAAGAGATATTTATACCAGAGTTATATGTCAGGAGCAGAGTTAGGGTCTTGGGGAGCATTCGACTGCACGAGAGGCAGCTAACTCACACTCGGACACAACCACACAAGAAACGTATTAAACAACTAGAGGATCTATATATGTCAGGCCCGTCAGGCCATGTTTTACATAAATATTAATAAACAAAACAAAAGACAATAGAGGTATATTCAAAGCAATAAATTCTAATTACTAACTTAATCTATGATATTCATGTAATTATGGTTCCTTATTGGATGTACTGCAATCAATAGCAAATAGGTATATTATACGAAACTAGATATCAATTTAAAGTGACTGTTGAGTCGCCACTGGCCAGTCGCCAGGCAAACTCTCCCTAAATCATATGGGCTTGAATGTTAGGAGAGCCCAGTACGTTCCAAGCCTACAGAAGCACACTTCGGCTTGTAGGTAATTATGCAGTTGCAAAAAAAAACTATTTATATATATGCACAATCATTATTCAATTCATCAACAATGTGCCATATTACTTCAATCATACTATGGAAATAATTCTATAACACAGGCCACTCGTCGTCGAGTGCCAGCTGGGGTTTCCTTAGACTTCGTCTATGAGGCTGTGGTTCTCTCTCTATCTCTGATCTTCTATTATGCTTGAACAAATAAGATATATTACCATTGGTCACGCCTACTGGTAGGCGCGAACATCAAAATAGCGCAGCGTGGGCTTTCAAAGGTCAGCCCACTCAGACCTTTCTTTCTAGAGCTCAGTCAGTCCGTTAGCAAGGACTTCTAGTCTTCAAATCACAGTTCAGGTACTGGCCAACCGGAGATACTTCACGACACGATGCTTCTGCTCGTCTGTATTCCATAAATCTGAACGTTACACGATGTTTTATACTCTCTAACTACCCAGCAGTGCTAGTCCGCTGGCCCAATTAGTTCAGCTATCTCATTGGCCGAAACCTCCCACCATTTTAATTGTAGTAATACGTCTGCACTATTCTACCAGCCAGTTAACGTGCAAAAACTTGTCTGGTCATACTTAACAATGTCAACTATCCCCACCTTGTTTCACCCCTACTCCATTACTTATTAATCACGAACATTAAAACCGACAAGCGTGAATCTAACAGTTTAACTTTACATTTATTTACTCACCAACTATAATTCGCGAGGGCCGTTCAAGGCCACCAGCCAATTTCTCATGGCCCTGGTAAAACAACAACAACTCACTCTCTGCGTGAGTTTTAACAACATCCGAATCATGACACATCCCCCACCCCAGTTAAAATTTGCAATTTTAACGATATAAATGATTATCGTAAGGGGAAGGCATGAGTCGAGAAATTGCTCGAAAGGTGAACTTAACTAGGTAATAACTAAGACTACTACAAAAGTTGAAAAAACCTACAGGACGGGTATCCTTGATGGACAAAACTTCATGAAAATCTTAAGGCTCCGTCCAAAAGTATATATCTCTCTGAGGATTAAATCTTACCTCTAAATACGTAGACATTGACAATCATAACTCGAAAATTTTAGAGTACAACATTGATCCTGTGCGAATGTCATCAGGAATGCATACATACAATGAATAATACTCAAGAAAAGATAACTATAGTAGCATCGATGGCATTAGTGGATCTGGACTCCTGGTCTGCCATGACTTCTCGTCCTCGACCCTGGGCAACAACGTCTGGTGTGGCCAAAATACGGGTCGACGTCAGTAAAATAGCTGTTGGAACAAAGGAAAGCACAGGGGTAGGTGAAAAGTGTTCACAATGGGTGAACAATATGTGATACCATCCCTCGGTCTCTGAATGAGGTGTCAATCCCATCCAACGCCAATACATATGACAGACTAAAATACAACAAGATTAAGGTAACCGTGATAATAGGTCGGCATGGACATTGTCTCCACCAGGAATGGCCTTTATAATGAAGCGATATTCCTGAAGTGCCAGACTCCATCTGGTCAAACGAGCGTTCTTGGCTCGGTTCGATTTTAAAAATAACAACGGTTTATGGTCTGTCTCGATGACGAATTCCGTCATAAGCAAGTAGCGGGAAAACGCGTCTACGGCATATACAATCGCCAGGCACTCCCGCTCTATGATAGCGTATCTCTGTTCCCTCGGAAGTAATTTCCGGCTAGCGTACATACACGGGCGCAATAAGCCATCTCTCTCTTGAAGCAAAACAGCTCCAATTCCCTGGTCCGACGCGTCAGTGCGGACGGTGAAGGTGTGCCTAATATTTGGTAGGATATGCAGCGGCGAACTGGAGAACAGTTGCTGCACTGTCGCGAGCGCGGTGGCGCACTGCGTAATCCAGATAATTTTATTGGGTCGGTCTTTTCTTGTAAGATCGGATAACGGTGCCGTAAGGGCCGAAAAATTAGGAACGAATTTCTGATAATAGCTTAAAAAGCCTAACAGGCTACGAACCTGCTTTTTAGTATGAGGAGCCTGGAGTTTTAAAATTTTACTTATTTTATTGTCGTCCGGTGTTTGGACGCCTTTGGCGATAGTATGTCCTAGAAAGTTAATCTGCGTATAACCCAGGAAGACTTTGCTAGGCTTAGCTGTAAGCCCGGCATCTCGAAGTTTACTGAGCACTTGACGAAGTGCCTCTAAGTGGTCTTTCCAATCCGTATGGAAAGCGCAAATGTCGTCAAAGTAGCTTAGGACGTATGGTGTCTGCTGCAATAGGATGTTCATCATCCTCGCAAATGTCGCTGGTGCTGTTACGAGACCGACTGGCATGAACCTCCATTGCATGAGACCCATAGGGGTCTGAAACACTGTGTACTGTTTACTGGCCTCTTCCATTGGGATTTGCCAGTAGCCTTTAGCCAAATCTATTTTCGAAAATACGGACGACTCAGCCAATCGCGCAAATAGCTCTTCCTGATTCGGGATAGGTTCAGCATCGTAAATGGTTAGAGCGTTAAGCTTCCTGTAATCGATACAAAACCTAACGGAACCGTCTGTTTTCTTTACTAGTACAATCGGCGAGCAGTAAGGGCTCGTCGAACGCTCAATGACTCCTAAGCTGAGCATCTTTTCCACCTCGGACTGTATGGTGTCGTGCGCGTGCAGCGGGCGCGGGTAGGGTTTAACAAACACGGGTACGTCCGAGTGGAACCGGATGACGTGTTGAACTAAGGATGTTTTACCCGGCAAATCAGTGAATAGTGGCGCAAACTCCTGAACAAGATCCATTATGTCCTGTGTCTTACTTTGATCCAGCTGTGGATTGATATTAACAGAAGTCGCGTCCTCTGTGGCTTGCAAGGACAGGAGCGATCTAGTCATAGGTAATGGCTCCCGGTCGTTGTCATCGATAGTGACCATCGCTGCGTTTGCTTGGGCCACAACATGGCAAGAATGATCGTGATGACCTTGATCATCGGTAAAATACTTTTTCAACATGTTTATGTGGTAAACCTTATTGTTACCACGGATGGTAATGAGATAATTAACTCTCGAGAGTCGCTTCTTAACTAGAAAGGGGCCTTTCCAAGTGAGGAGTAGCTTGTTGTTCGTTTCTGGTAACAGCACCAATGCCCGATCTCCGACTGACAGGGTTCTTAACCGACTACCCCGATCGCGATATCCTATAAATGACCTGGTCCGTACGCATGCAAATTGTCGAGCCAGGTCGCATGCATTAACTATTCTATGTCGGAGATCGACGATGTACTGATACGCGGATCGCGTATCAGGAACGTCGGTATCAGAACCGGCGTATAAATCGCGTAAAATGGCCATCGGGCCACGTGGTTTTCGACCGTATAAAAGTTCAAACGGGGAAAAACCCGTTGTCGCATTTGGGAGTTCCCTATATGCGAACAAGATGGCCGGAAGTCGACGGTCCCAGTCACCAGGTCTATCGGCTGAAACGCGTGCCAGCATAGCTTTCATGGTGGCATTCCAGCGCTCGCAACAGCCATTGGACTGTGGATATACCGGTGACGTAAGTTTCTGCCTAATGCCCGTGAGTTCCAGCACTTTCCTGAAAAGGTCGGAGGTGAATTGCGGACCTCTATCGGATAATAATTCGGACGGGAATCCGACGCGTGTGAATATGGTAACCAATGCCTCGGCGACGTGATCGGCCGATATTTCTTTTAACGGGATTGCCTCAGGCCAACGGGTGGCATAATCGATTACTGATAGAATAAACCGATGGCCTCTATCCGACTTCGGTAATGGCCCGACGATGTCGACGGCAACTCGCTGAAATGGAGTGGAAACCGGCGGCATCTCTTGTATAGGTGCCCGCGAAGTTTTTCCTTTGGGGGTTCTTTTCTGGCATGTATCGCAACGCGACACATAGCTATTTATGTCACCGTAAACCCCGGGCAAAAAAAACTGAGACAGGACTCTCGATTTTGTTCTCGCTTTGCCCTGGTGGCCCGACAATGGCGTGTCGTGAGCGAGGCGGGTGATGTCTCGGCGAAATGATTTTGGTATGACCAATTGCAAAATAGTTTCGCGCTTTCCCCGAAAAACGCGATATAGGAGGTCGTCTTTCAGGCAGAACCTGGTTGTATTCGGGCCGTCCGGATGAATCTTAGCAAAGAGGGGCTTTAGTGATGGATCTGTGCGCTGTTCGTTATGAAAAACCTCGGGGGTCACATCCAAGTCGACGACAGGCGATCGTAATGTGTCGTCACTCTGGCGACGCGATTGTTGTCTTGTCGTGACACACGCAATGTCGTTATCATCGTCCCAAATCTCGAGTTCGCTATCGGAGACGTCCTTTAAGTGGGGAATATTCCCAATGATTAGGTCGGCGACCGGATTCGGTAGCACACAGGCCGTGACAACACCAGTTATAAACGGTGTGTCAACATATATTTCCGCTAAGCGAAAATGTTCAACTGAACCACCAAAAGTAATGCATGTCGCATCGCGATCCAGGAGTTGTGCAGGACGGACCAGCGATTCACGCACACCGACGGTCGTACAGCCTGAATCTCGCAATACGGATGCTCGTATGGCGTTTACTCGTCCCTCGTACAATGTCAGCGCGCCTCGCTCGTGGAGGGCGGACATAACTGGAATAACTTTATTTACGGTTTCGGCATTCCTAGTTCTGTTACCGCGGTTTTCGGTGAATGCTACAGAGCATGCATTTGCCGCATCTAGTCTAACTCTGCATTGTCTCCGAATGTGGCCATCGCCGCCACATCTATAACAGTGGATTTGAATATCATCCCTTCGAGGTGTACCTCGATAAGGAGATGGGGGCGCTTGATAGTAGTTACGCGGTCCTCCGGTAGGGAAAGGACGTGTGTATCGGGGTTCCCAGTCCCGAGAAAAATTACGGGGATTCGGTTGTCTCCTGTTAAACGGCGGCTCGGACCGTGGACGAACCTGCGGCGACTGTCGAAAGGGCTGTCGTGATTGTCTCGACGGTACCGGTGTCCTAGTAGCAACGCCGGCGTAACATGGTTCGCTCAATTTAGCTTTAGCTAACGATCAATTAGGGTGAGCCGCAGCGTCCCGTTCCGCTATCGATGTTATCTCGACGGTAGTTTTGGGGGCTTGCTCCTTAAAATGCGCCACCAGGTCCGTGTGGCAGGACATATATATTTGGTCTTTAATTATTAAATCATAAAGTTTCTTGTAGTTTCCCTCTTCCACACCGGCCAACTCAGTCCAACGGCTGAGCAGGTGGCGGAGGCGGTCCACGTAAGTGGAGAAATTCTCAGAAGCTTCCGGCTTGCAATCGCGGAAACGCTTATGAAATCCATCTTCCGTATGTTGGAAACGCTTTAATAGCGCGGTCTTTAGAATGTCATAGTCCCTAGCGTCATCAATAGTGAGGCTATGGAAAACTTCCAACGCTCTCCCTGTCAAAAGATTGGCGAGGCATGACGTGTACTCACCACGCTGCCATCCCGCGCAAACGGCATGGAGTTCAAAGCGGTGGAGGTAGGAATCAATACGATCAACCTTATCATTAAAGGTTGGCAATTTAGGCTTCGTTTTATATTATTGGAAGCAAATTCCGGAACCCCGGTAGGCTGGGCTTGCTTCGCTTCCAACTGTTTCAAAGCAAGCTCATACTCTCTTTGAGCCTGTTTCTCCGCGCGTTCCGCGGCTCTCTCGTCACGTTCCACGGCTTTTTCTTGGCGTAATCTCTCCGCGGCCTTTTCTACTCGTTCCGCAGCCTTTTCTTCACGTTCTTCTTTTAGCTTCTGGTCAACCCAAGAAGCACGCTGAGCTTCCGGTATGCCAAATGATTGAGCGAGTTCCAAATATCTCTGTAGTTCGGCCATGATACCGGTCGATAATGCGATATAATGTCCTAATCGAGGACAACTTATCAAAACTCTCTAACTTTATTCTCCCTGGAAGCAATGTATCAATTGCACTCTGCGGGTGTTCGTTCCTGCAGTATGAACGAAATAACGAAATTAACAACAAACAGCATGTCTTAGTCAACCAAGTAGTGGTTGAGCTATCCTAGTGATCACTTATCTCCTTCACGTATATCTCCTAATCCTCAAGCAGTCAGTCTACTGCTTCCGTGATTGGTCGTTAACTAACGATACCAATGTAATATTCCCAGTGTATCTTCCGTACACTCCTAGCAGCGTTCCCTCTGCTATAAACCGGAATAAATCAATATTCACGATATTAACTTCCTTGGCTATACAAGCCTAACAACTGTAATATCCAGATTATCTCTCAACGTGCCATAGACACGTGATTTATCCCAGGCAATAATATAGCAAGTATGAGTATAAAATATAATACTGTAACACTATAATGGACAAGAATTACACAGAGTGACTAGACTAACAGAAAGAACAAACGACAACAGACCCGACTAACCTGAAACTATCTACAGATAGGTAAGAAAAGCACAGGAGAGACGTCTTCCTAAAAGTACGAGGAAGATAGAACGCTAACAATCTACACGAATAACAGGTCCCTACAGAACTATTCAAGGCAAAGCATACCTCACACCCGGTTTAAACCACCATCTAGATCGACTAGTCTGGCAAGAAAGGTATGCTGAGTCTCGATCCCTTCCAACCTCCCGCGTATCTAATCTAAACACAAAAGAAAAAAAAATAATGCCTGTCAAAAGTAGGGGAGCTGGAACGACGAACCCCTCAAACGAAGACTAATACAGATGGTTCACTTAACTGGGTGAAATGGACTGGCTCTTTCCCTTGGTCCACAGCGCTGGTCTTGTCTTTTCCTGTTACTAGCTGTCAGTCCCTCGTAGTGGTCCCAGGATCAATGACGAGAGGACATGCCAGACATGTGGGGGAGAAACAAAAAAAATTAGCAGTATGCAAAACTACAAACTACAAAAAATGACATAAATAACAGTGGAGTCTTAGAGTGGTATCCCTGCAGATGTTGACGGGGTCCTCTTCAGATGTCAGTTTAGATGCTTGTGGTATCCTCTAGATGTCAGTGGGGTCCTCTCCAGATGTCAGTTTAGGGTGAGGATGTCCCCTCCAGATGTCAGTTTAGAGTTAGGGTCTTGGGGAGCATTCGACTGCACGAGAGGCAGCTAACTCACACTCGGACACAACCACACAAGAAACGTATTAAACAACTAGAGGATCTATATATGTCAGGCCCGTCAGGCCATGTTTTACATAAATATTAATAAACAAAACAAAAGACAATAGAGGTATATTCAAAGCAATAAATTCTAATTACTAACTTAATCTATGATATTCATGTAATTATGGTTCCTAATTGGATGTACTGCAATCAATAGCAAATAGGTATATTATACGAAACTAGATATCAATTTAAAGTGACTGTTGAGTCGCCACTGGCCAGTCGCCAGGCAAACTCTCCCTAAATCATATGGGCTTGAATGTTAGGAGAGCCCAGTACGTTCCAAGCCTACAGAAGCACACTTCGGCTTGTAGGTAATTATGCAGTTGCAAAAAAAAACTATTTATATATATGCACAATCATTATTCAATTCATCAACAATGTGCCATATTACTTCAATCATACTATGGAAATAATTCTATAACACAGGCCACTCGTCGTCGAGTGCCAGCTGGGGTTTCCTTAGACTTCCTATGAGGCTGTGGTTCTCTCTCTATCTCTGATCTTCTATTATGCTTGAACAAATAAGATATATTACCATTGGTCACGCCTACTGGTAGGCGCGAACATCAAAATAGCGCAGCGTGGGCTTTCAAAGGTCAGCCCACTCAGACCTTTCTTTCTAGAGCTCAGTCAGTCCGTTAGCAAGGACTTCTAGTCTTCAAATCACAGTTCAGATACTGGCCAACCGGAGATACTTCACGACACGATGCTTCTGCTCATCTGTATTCCATAAATCTGAACGTTACACGATGTTTTATACTCTCTAACTACCCAGCAGTGCTAGTCCGCTGGCCCAATTAGTTCAGCTATCTCATTGGCCGAAACCTCCCACCATTTTAATTGTAGTAATACGTCTGCACTATTCTACCAGCCAGTTAACGTGCAAAAACTTGTCTAGTCATACTTAACAATGTCAACTATCCCCACCTTGTTTCACCCCTACTCCATTACTTATTAATCACGAACATTAAAACCGACAAGCGTGAATCTAACAGTTTAACTTTACATTTATTTACTCACCAACTATAATTCGCGAGGGCCGTTCAAGGCCACCAGCCAATTTCTCATGGCCCTGGTAAAACAACAACAACTCACTCTCTGCGTGAGTTTTAACAACATCCGAATCATGACATTATATATACAAAAGACTTTATAAATACAACTAATATATTTTTAAATGGAGCGACGTTGAGTCGCATATACTATAGTGCAGTTGGGGAATCGTCTTATAGACGAACCAACTACAAAAGAAGAAGAAGAAGGTATCAAATAAAAGCTGAGACTTTCATGCATAACCCGCACACATTACTTTGCCTCTATCCCCGCATATGTGAACTTAACAGCGTTCTTTCGCACTCACTGAAAATGTATTTGTGAATCAGTTTTTTTAATAAAAAGTGAAATTTTTAAAAGTGTGAACGATAAATTTGTTTTATTCTTCCTTCTTATGTTGCAAGAACCAATTAGGAATGATTATGTGCAAAAATTAAGTTCATTCTACTCAAACGCTTGCGAATTAGAGACATTTTTGTTAGTAGTTTTTGTGTGTGCGCAGTAATGTACTGCATTCTTGTGTCTGGTTTTACATTGGCTTCCAAGACGTAGCGCACAAATCCTTACTTCTTGTACAGTAGAACGTTTTGCTAGAAAATAAAAATGGAACACTCATACAAACTGCATTTAGAGTGTCCCAATAAATTTTTCTGGACATGTGGGGAGAGAAGCCAACAAGCAAAGAAGCTACGTATTTCTCAGCAGACAGGTCGACTTGGCATATAAGTCGACTCCCCAATCTGCTGTACTAAACTTGCATTTTTAAAATTTCTGGCATATAAATCAATCCCCCTCCCCCCCATTTTACAATATAAAATACTAAAATAACATACACAAAAAAAACGCAAAAGGAACGAGTACGAGTCATGAGATTTTCTGATTATTTTTTTCCTTAGAAGTGACCCTGCCGTAGCGGTAAAACAAACAGCAGCATTGAATGGCTTAAACCTGGTTGTTCTGGTCAGCAAATTGTGACTGCAAGTATTGTGTGACGTCATCAATCGATAAAGACATTCTCCCGTGCTTGATGTTCAAAATGTTATCCGTTAACGCTGATTCACTCCAGGTTAGCGAAGCTAGAGAGAAAGACAGTAGTTGAGATTAAAGGAAAAAGGGAAACGCAGCTAAAAGCCACCCGCGAAGCACATCTACACTGAGGAAACTCTCTCCCGAGACAAGGAAGAGAAAGAAGATGAAGAAATAGACAAATTATATAGATCTAGCCTGTAACTGGTCCATTAGATCCTATTTTGAGTATTTTTCATTGTGTGTGTGTATTGAGAACAACCATCTCACAGTCTAGTGTGATAGACTCACTAAACAGATATCGATAATTCAGCTATAAATGCTGTATTTCTGAATAGAATGAAAAAACGAAACTGTTCCTGAAAGCTTACAATGTTTTTGTTACATGGCACCAAACATTTCAAAGATCTGTCGTTCAGATTTTTAAATATCACTTTTTTAAAACTTTGTTTACACTTGAAAATCTGTCGGAAGATACACTAAATCTTTGCCTTCTCTACCAGTGTTTGTATACTATTTATCTTATTAAAATTAGATTGTGTTAAAGTTCAAAGTTTGTTTTGTCTGTTGGGATCATTTTTTACTTGCTTCTTTGTGTTAAATGTCGTTGTTGCCAGTGTTTCGTTGCATGAAAATAACTAACACACTGTCAGCGGCCTACTGAGCTACGGCCAAAGTGACTGCATAACTTAAATCATGCGTGACCAGGCTGACTGGGTCAGAGCTGGGTGGAAACTAAGTGCGCCGCTGTGGAACAGCCGTGCTTCCGCTGCCTTGGTAAATGCATTGCTGTACATCCATCAATTGTTTTTACAGATTTCTGTTCAGAATTTGGACAATCTGCACAAGTAGGCCTCTCTGGTAATAGTTGTTTCTCAATCATGGATGACACTCTAGAACCCCATTCTCTGTGGCAGGTAGGTACACAGTGGATAATCTGAACAAAAAATCTGCAAAATCATTCATTCAGAAAAACGTGCCTCACACCTGTGCAACAATCACAGATGAAAGCTTCACAGTAAATAAACTCACGCTATCTGTAATGTCTGTATACGTAGTCCTGTGTAATCTGCTTGTTTTTCTTCTTCAAAATCTTTCCACTCTTCATCCTCCTGAAAACAAAGAAGAAAAGTCAATGGATTAAACACAGTCCAATAAATATTGTTATTTTCAGTTTTAAAACCTCTTTATTTAGGCCTAGTTGTGGGCAGGTCTGGTTTCTCATGAGGTAAAAAGGACACCAGGAATGAGGTCCAACTTCACCGTTTACCACCCTGAATTTATCAGTCAGCAAAGTGCTATATTGAATGCGACTATCGGCATTTGCCATGAATCATTCATAGAGTCAATAGAGTGCAAGTTAAAATAATGTTCAAACATTTACATTTTATGTAGGCCCTAGGCCTACTTATCTATATAATAGACCAATGACTACCGTTTCATGGAAAGAGAAAGCCTACTATAAATAGCTAGATCTAGGCCTATATTAGTATTACTCATGAATTCCAGTAGAATTTGGTTTTTGGTCTTTGTATTCCAAATTGATCCAAATAAATCCAGATGTAGATCTAGATCTAGAGATCTAGGTTTCTTTCTGAATATTAAACGATTGTAGCAGAAGGAGAATACACATTCTGAAATATGTATTAAAAAAGATAGGTTAGCCAAAGCTCTTACAGACCTTAGGGTCTGCCAAAACGTTTACTGTGCCGCCTGTTGAGGTCTGTTTGTCCTTGTCTTTCTTCTTTTTTTCCTTTTTGGCTAGTTTGGTAGAACCATCATCCACGTCGCTTGCAGCTGTCGTCTTAGACTTAGTTTTCTTCTTACTTTTGTCCTTTTTAGCAAAAAAGTCGTCAAGGGTTGAATCTGCCATTATATATGTCGAACAACTACAAAACTTCTGTATATATTTTGATGGTACAAATGGATGTGAGAAAGAATTTTACACAAAATCCACTCCATGCGCAATACCAACCCAAGGGAAGTGACTCTGACACAGGAAGCCGGTGTAACTTTCAAAGTTCGTCTAGGAATTTTGCAACGAAAATATACTTTTAACAATATTCAGATTCAGTTTTCAATGGTTCTACTATTTCAGAATAAATCAGTGTGCAAGTCTGTGAAACTGAATAAGAGATTTGTTACTTTTAAATGTGTTTAACTATTACAGGATTACCGCCAAAAACCTTAAGCTTCTTAAAATAAATCACTGGAACAGCGGGATGTGGGCGGTGGCCTCTCAGAGTCCACCATCAAGATTCGATGATTGCATTTTACAGACTTTGACAGTCATAATGAAGAAGATGTGACTCAAGTGCGACACTACGCTGTACGATAGCAGAATAACATTTTTTTCGTAAATTTGAAAGTCCGAAACTCAATACATTTCACATTTTGCCGTCATCTTTCTAATGAAATGGAACGCCTAGATCTAGATCTAGATCTAATTCTGCAACTGAAAACATGCAATTAGGCTAATGATTTCAAATCAAAGTGTGAGGCACAACATGCGAGACCAGCATACAAGCCAAGTACAGGACATGTACATATATTTATGCAAAGTTTACTGTATGCTAATAGTTAGGAATGGGAAGAGAGGTCAAACTGATTTCAATGATACCACAGTTTGTTAAACAATAGAAGAGCTTATTCGCCAACATCTGCGAATAAGATTCTGTTCTTGTTTGCAGATATGGGTTTCTTGGCTTTATGATGTTTATTTTACAAGAGTTCTTTCACCATTTTAACAGGGTCTGCAGTAGGAGAGTGAGTATCATCTTTGCCTCAGTCAAGAGACAGGAGGTTCAATTCCACTGGCGCTGTGACATGAAAGAAATTCTTTTTCCCTAGCACCGCTCAATATTAGGGATCAGTCTGTTTTATTTTCAAGAATGTGCAAAATAGATGTCATTGCTAATTTGCTCCCGATTAATTCCGTTATTTAGTTCTGTTCATTGAACGGAATATTTGCTGCTGAGAAATTATAAAAAAATGTAAATCAAATTTTAATGATATAAATTTAATGATACTTACTGTGAACTGAAAATTTCATTTTTCTCATCGTAACTTAGATCTGTTGTGTATTTACTGAAATTTGTATACATATTTCTGCTCCAATTGTTCATGCCTTGACGTGGAGGAGTGGCTTGCGTGTCCCAGTGATCCCAGGAGCTAAGCCAGCGGAGGCCTCGTGCCCCTGATAGCTTTAGGCAAGCTGGACAGGTCATGGGGGAAGGACCAGACAAGATTGAACAGACCGGCCCTCCAGGTTCGGGGGTTGGGCGTGGGGTTAACACCCTACCCTGAAATCCTTGTTGGGGTGACCTTACTTGGAGAAACAAAAATCGTTACGGAAACAGCAACATGGAAAAACCAACGTTCTGGATGTGATGGACCTTCTGAGTACCTCGCGACTCGTATGAATGCAAGTAGTGAAAGCCGAAAGGAAACTGCTAGCAGGATGAAGGAGGAACTGAACACCGCCAAAACCAAGACCAGGATTGGATACTGGAATGTTAGAACAATGTATGAATCGGGTAAGTTAGCACAAGTAACATCAGAGATGAGGCGCTACAACCTACACATCCTGGGTGTAAGTGAGAGCAGATGGACTGGATCTGGAAGGATGAAAACATCCACTGGAGAAACCGTTCTCTACTCTGGAAGAGAGGATGACCAACATCATGAAGGAGTAGCCATCATCCTAAAGAAAGGACTGGACAAATGCTTGTTGGAGTGGAAACCAGTCAATAGCAGACTGATGAGGATGAGGATGAAAGGACGACACACAAACATCACTGTCATCCAATGTTATGCACCAACCAACGAAAACGACAACACAGACAAAGACGACTTTTATGAACAACTCCAGGGGGAAATGGACATGACGCCACGGCATGATCTCATCATTGTCATGGGAGACCTCAATGCTAAGGTAGGTAAAGATGATATAAATTATGAAAGAGTAATGGGAAAACATGGAACTGGAACAAGGAATGACAATGGAGAAAGGCTTGTGGATTTTTGTGCCTTGAACAACTTAGTCATCGGAGGGACCCTTTTCACACACAGAGAAATTCACAAACTCACATGGAATTCTCCAAATGGAAGAGACAAGAACCAAATAGACCATTTGATGATCAACGGTATGTGGATACGGTCCCTTCTAGATGTGAAAGTGAAAAGAGGAGCTGACGTAGCCAGCGACCACCATCTAGTGGCAGCACTTATCAAAATTAAACTGAACAAGACCGGAATCAAGACATCAAAGCAAAGACACCTTAATATCCAGAAACTGAGAGATGCAAGTGTTAGAAATGCCTTCAACATGCAAGTCAAGAACCGATTCCAGGCTCTACGAGAGTCTGATAAGAACAACCCTAAAGAAAGATTCAGAGTGGAAAAGAGTAACTACAGTGTACACAGAGAGCAGTGTAGCCTGCCTTGGATTTAATGAGAAAGGGAAAAGCAAGGAGTGGATCCAACAAAGAACATGGGATGTGATCGAGGAGAGGAAAGTCATGAAAAAGAAACTCCTACAAGTGAAATCGGAAAGGCTGAAAGAGAGGTACCAACATAGCTACACAGAGTTAAATAAGAAAGTGAAGAGACTAGTAAAGAAAGATAAACGAGAAGCCATGGAACAGCTAGCGGCAGATGCGGAGGAGGCAGCAGCAAGAGGAGAACAGGGTAAGCTCCACAAGATCACTAAGCGCATTTGTGGCAAGTATGGTGGAAGACCAAGTGTTCCAATCAAAGACAAGAATGGGAAACTACTGACTACAGAACGAGAACAGGATGCACGCTGGACAGAGCACTTTCAGGAATTACTAAACCGGCCACCACCTGAAGATAGAATAATAATACAAGATGCTGCTGAAGACCTTGACATCAACATAGATCCACCAAAGAAAGAAGAGATAGTGGCAGCAATAAAGAGCCTAAAAAACGGCAAAGCCCCAGGAAAAGACAACTTGACTGCAGAACTGTTCAAAGCAGATCCGGTTCAGTCAGCCACCATCCTTCAGCCACTGTTCACAACTATCTGGGAAGCAGGGGCAGTACCAAAGAGCTGGAATGAAGGCAGAATAGTGAAAATACCCAAGAAAGGAGCACTCAGCGATTGCAACAACTGGCGTGGTATCACTCTCCTTTCTATACCCAGCAAAATCCTTGCCAAGATCATTGTGAAACGTATGTCAGATGCTGTGGACAAGACACTGAGAAAGGAACAGGCCGGATTCCGAAAGGGGAAAGGATGCATTGACCAGATCTTCACACTCCGAAACATCATTAGAACAGTGTTCAGAATGGCAAAGGCAGCTCTATGTGAACTTCGTTGACTTCGAAAAGGCCTTCGACAGCATTCACAGAGAGAGTATATGGCGCATTCTTCGGCACTATGGGATTCCCAGCAAGCTTGTTGAACTCATCAAAAGCTTTTACAAGAACTTCAGTTGCAGTGTCGGAAACAGTGATGCATCCTTTGAAGTGAAAACTGGTGTACGGCAAGGATGTGTGATGTCAACAATTTTGTTTAACCTTGTAATCGACTGGATTATGTGGAAAACTACAGAGGATGCACCAAGAGGCATCAGATGGACACTCTTCGACAACCTAGAGGATTTGGACTTTGCAGATGACCTTGCGCTATTGTCACATAGTCACCAACACATGCAAGATAAGATGCAGAGACTACATAATTTTGGATGCAAAGTAGGCCTTCGGATTAGCCAGAAGAAGACAGAGATTATGACCCTAAATGTAGACACTCCAGCACCAGTGCAAGTAGATGACAAGAACCTCACCACGACGGACAAATTTAAATACCTTGGTAGCATTATCAGACCAGAGGGTGGCACAAAGGAGGACATCCAAAGTAGGCTGGGAAATGCAAGGGCTGTCTTTCAAAGTAAGAGCAACATCTGGAAATCGACACAATACGGCATCAACACCAAGACCAGACTGTACCAAAGCTGTGTCCTATCCACACTCCTGTATGGATCAGAGTGTTGGCGAATGACAGAAGGTGACCTCGCCAAGTTGTCTTCCTTCCACACCACATGTCTTCGTAGGATTCTCCGCATCTTTTGGCCAAACAAGATTTCTAATCAGGAACTACTGAGGCGATGCAAGCAAGAAGAAATAGCCAACATCATCACGAAGAGACGATGGAGATGGCTTGGACACGTGCTGCGAAAGGAAGCAAATTCTATAACCAAAACAGCACTTCGGTGGACACCGGAGGGACGGCGCAAGCGAGGCAGACCCAAGGCAACCTGGCGGAGAACAATCGAGGCAGAGATGAAATCCTTCAATCACTCATGGGGAACTCTCGCAAAGATGGCCCGGGACAGACAGGGCTGGAGATCCTTTGTTGCTGCCCTAAGCACCAGTGGGTGCAACAGGAAATAGTAGTAGTAGTAGTATACATATTTAAATATTTGGGGAGTTTTCTGCTTCACTTATTTGCAGGCCTATGTTTTCTTTCATTACATTTTTGTTTTTGTTTGGAAGTTTTGTTCAATTTTATTTGCTTTATCAATAGGCCTATCATGTCCCTTTGTTTGTCTTTCTCTCTCTCATACTCTTTGTGTGTGTATGTACATTTGCATGTGTAAACATTCAGCATACATTCCTTCTACAGAATGACTTGTTGCACGGAATAAAAGTAAAGGATGCTAAAGAGGGAAGGGGGAGGGGAGGCATCATGTAAGCCTATTGGACTGTATTGTATTACTGTGCCTAAATCAGTTCTTTCCAAAGTGTGAGCTATGTTAAACTTGTAATATGAAAGTGTTGGATGCCATTACATTTCTGTGAGAAAGAAAACAAAAGAGGAGTGGGGCATAATGGGATGTCTGTTAGACCCTGTTTTTTACATCTCTGAAACATTTCCGCTCTCCAGTGCGACTTGTTTTATAGCATGAATGTAAAAGATCATATTTTCATTTGATAAAAGAAAGAAGGAGGGGGGGGGGGGGGGTAGCACAGTATAATGCTGTGACATGTTATTACTAAGCTTGTCTGAATTAATTCTGGCTGCAGTATGGCCTAAAGAAGAGCATGAAAGTAAATGGTGCCATTTTCATTTTTCCCATAAAAGAGGGAAAGAAGGAGGGGGAGGAGGCATTCAAAGTTAATCCCTATTTATCCCACCAGTTTCATTTGTCTAAAAATTTCTTTCTCTCTCAAGGTAAATCTGATCATCGAGATGCAATAATCAGTATATTTTGATGTCACATGCCAGACCGAGTTTGATTCAGCATTTTACAAATTTTTCATCATGACTGGAGATGAGCAAGGGAGTCAGGTGTTGCTGGATCACAACAGCAGCACACAATATACTGATGTCGGTCAGGGAGTTCAGTCTAACCTGATTCCTTCCACTGCAATTTCAGCAATGTCACATAGCTCCACTGTCAGTACAGAAGGTAAACATGATTTTGACTTATACAATAATACACAGCCGGAATTGCATCATTGAAGGAAGAGTCTTGATATGTCCAGAGAAAAAATGTGCTCATTTTGTTGGCAAGATACAAAAACCACAGAAAATCTGTGGGGTCGCAGCAAGGCTTGAAGCAAAGTCAAAATATGGCAAAAAGAAAAAGTTGTATGTAGCAAAGCTTCTTGTAAGAAATAATACAGTAACGATACAAAGAAGGCGAAAGAAAAGAGAAGACAAACCAAACTTTCAATGAATTGATCGTTTTATTAAATCGTTTGGGTATTATTTCTTACTCAAGGCTTTGCTACATTTTAGTTTCCGGTTGTTGGAACAACTTGGGATGGTACTAAAGGAACAAATTAACATCCCAAAAATAAGTTTCTAAAATTTATATTAGAATGGAGGGACAGATAAAACATGATATGGATATAAGACAGATGTGGAGAATTGATTGCCTGTAGACCTGAAGTTGATGATTACGTTCACTTTCTCAAACATGTACCATGTAAAATAATGTCATTTCATTTTTTGCGCAGGGAAATATTAAATTATGGATGAATTACAGGGTTAAAATGCCTGAAAACCATGCACATGCTGGACTGGTTGTTAAAATATCCATTATCGTGGAGGAAATAATAATTTCTTTATCTTACTTGTTTTTTACTGTGCTTCTCTATCATATTCTCACACAGAAACATACCATCCGCCTGTTATTTGTACAGATCTGATTATTTATCCATATTTCAAAATTTGTCTCTCCATATTGGTCCGTTCCTGAGACTTTTCTCACAACCAGTCACTATTCTCTTTGGCCAGGCCGTGTTTTTTGTTTTTGAATTGTATTTTTGTAGGGGTGGAAGGGAGTAAGTTTTTCATGTCAAACTTCACTGTATTCTTATTCCTTATAGATGAAGACAAAGTTTTTGCTGAGAAACAAGACAAAGAAAATACAGTGAAGGTGTGTGGTGACTGGGCCTCATTTTGTTAGAAATTTTCTTTCCCAAATCATAACTTAAATCTGATCTTAATAGCTTTTCCTCCCATCAGAATTTACAAAATTTTGTTAATTAGAGGCATTCCATGAGGAAATATGGATATAATTGGAGACAACATATCATCAGTGTGCTAATACATTGTATATTGGCCTAACTCCAACTTAGGCCAGAATCCAGAATTGCAGTGACCTTTCACATTCCTCATGGAGTCCAGCCCATCACTGCTATTTAAAATAAAAAGAAAAGCACCAATCCATTCTCACAATAAATTGCGTCAGTGGTGAAATTTTAGAACAACACATTTAATGACCCCTAAACCAACAGCTTTTTTTTGCTTTTCTGAAAATTTTGAAAAAATCAGATAGGTCATTTTGTTAGCACACTGATGATATTTATCATTCTGATGCTTGTGCATGTGTTTCCCTTGGGTAGAGGAATTATGCTGTACAGTCTTTTGTTCGGACTAGCCGAGGCAAGCAGCGTTGCCCGGGATAAATCTGTTTATTGGTTTCAGTTCTGCTTGACTAACAGTGGATCTGCTTCGCCTTGCCCGTTCCTTTAGGTTTATTTTGTTGTTGTTCTTCATTTGTTTATTTGTTGGTTATAGGATAAACCTTATTCCCTTGCGCATGAATGCTTTACACACCCTGGCAGCATTTGGGGCAAAGATTGTCACGGCATGACAATAATCTGCACAATGTGTATTTAATAATGAACTCATTGGCAGGAACTGATAATGCTGTGGGGTCATGAATTCTTGGAAAAGAAAGGATCGGGGTGAAAATATACATGTAGTGACACAAAGCAATTTCAAAAGAAAAAATATACTTCCCCATCACTTCAAGTCTCCAAATAGCAAAAAGAACCATCTGCAGATCAAAATGAAGGCATCTTTAAAATTTCACACAAATCTGAACTATGAGCGGCAGTAGGTCTTGGTAAAAATGCAGTTTTTATAACGTGTATATGGCATAGTAAGCCAACTGAGAATGTTTGTTAAAAGCACCATCAATTATGAAGATAACAGTTACCAACTCACAGTACTCCTCCCATATCCTAAGTGTGATCCGAAATATGTAGCTCATTTTCTCAAACTTCACATTAATAGTCAGAAGTCTGAAGAGGTGCAAAATTTTAAGTTCAAAAAATGTCATTCACTGTGATTTTGACTTTGCTAAATTTTAATGCTCTTTTTTTTGTGTGTTTTTGGCAGGTTTACAAGAGAAGATGGTATGTCTTGCTTGTTTTCAGCTCATATACATTCACACAGAGCATTGTATGCAACACTTGGGGACCAATTTCTACTTCTAGCAATGAAGCTTTTGGCTGGGACAATGCTATGATTGCATGGATCAATAACTGGGGTCCTATATCTTATGTCTTGGCAGGACTTTTTTATCCCTGGCTTCTTCAGGTCAAAGGTAAAAAATATCAGTGTTTCCTAGTTTTCTTTCTTTCTTTCTTTTTAAAAAAAATTATTCTTCAGTGTTTCTGTTAATTTATGTCACATCGGTAATTCGCCATTCATACTTCATCACTCTCCATTTAACCATAAAAAAGTGAGCTCTTGCTAAGTAGTGACACAAGTCACATAATTGTATTTCATCTACCATGCAACCATGGAAAACCAGTGTGACTTCAGCTGGTACCTGACACTGTTTCAAAGAGCTCAAACTGTGCATGATGAATGATCCGTGTGACGCCTGGCTTAGACTTACAAATCACATTGTGTCATAGCCACGGAACCCACCCCTTAAGTTAGTTGATGACAAGCTTATCCTGTGCAGTTCCAAATACCTCATCTAGTAATATAGTTTACAAAAGGGAACCTTTTTATGCACAAAATTTCTCCACTTGATAGTTTTAGGAAGAGTCACAGAAAGTCAAAACTTTTATGGATAGAAAATGTCCGTTTCAAAATTATTAATGAAATGCAGGCTGTGAAATTACTGATCTGTGCACATTTTTCACTTGTAAAGTCATTCAGTTCATCATTAAATTTCAGTATTTTCTTTTAACATAGATAGAATTGAGACAGAATTAACAGCAAAGACTTTTTGTTGTTTTCATCATCTAGACAGCTTTTTTTAGTACTTGTACAAACCTCAAGTAGGACATTGACATGTAAAAATTACCACAGTTGAACACTTTTGTACTGCGGGTTTGATGGGATTTTTTTACACCTGAATGCAACGCTGCAGTATCTATTTTAAACTTTTCAAACTCTCAAAAAGTGAATAAATATCATCACAAGAGTTAAAAAAAACCAATGCAGGAAGTGGTCTCAAAAATTTATACACAAAACCAAACCCCTAAATACAAGAGTTTCAAAGGGATGCAAAGAGCCTTCATTCTTTGTTCTGGAAAAAGATTTTGCATCCGTGGTAATGAACAGTACAGGTACGAGTGATGCAATTTTATAACAGCAGCATGGAAAGTGTAAGGGAAGAATCCATAGGCAAGTATGTCACATTTCAGGGTAAGAAAATAGGCATACTTAAGCTACACTATTGTGTAGATAGGTAGCTTCGTTTATAGCCTTTCATGTCTTTTCATTCTCTTTTCCACCCTCAGTTTTACTCTGTTTAACTTGCATTCTGCAGGTTTGAAATGGGCAACCTTGAGCAGTATGTTCTTGGTGACTGCTGGAACTTGTTTTAGAGTAATCACATCTGACCCATTACCAGCCACCATGTAAGTGTAGGATCTAATTCAGTTGTAAAACCTATTGCTGCCACAGCAACATCATATGTTGCAGAAAACTGCTGCATGACTGATAAATCGGCCTTACAGTTTCATGCTAAAACTGCCGCGGGTCCGCTATATCAGCCAACATCCAGCATATTTTACACTCCTAATTTTACTATTTCCTGCTGTCTTTCTACCAGATAATCCATTAATTTGGTAGTCTAAAGGAAGGAAGAGTTTTACTTTACAATCAATATGAAATGAACAATAACCCAGTCTAAGTTGTGCATGTTCAAATTCAGACTTATATCCCAACCTACAGCTGCAATCTTATTCGCTAGACATCTCTTCTTTCTTCCACACGTAGAATTTTTATTTATCTTACAATACCTTGATTATGCCAAGGAGTTTCAGAACTGAAGTCGTCATCAGTGAAAAATACAGGTTGAAGTTTTTCTCTGCCCAAGCATTACTAATGTACCGTGAGTAGCACAGCTGTTTTGCCCATCTGGCCTGTGTCCCCTTGTTACATTATGTTTTCATTTGTTATTAGACTAATCCACTTTGGACACTTCCTGAATGGACTTGCTGGGCCAATAGCCATGAGTGGCATTCCAGCTTTATCAGCTGTTTGGTTTCCACCAAGAGAAAGACTTACAGCAACAGCTATCAGTGCAAGTCTGTGTGAACTGGGCTCGGCTGTTGCATTTGTTATAGGTGCGTTACATTTAATATTCCAGGCCACATTAGTCGTGCAACAAACTTTTAAATAGCTCTAACTTTTGAACCTCTGGAGATAATTGAACGAAATAAAAAGCCCTGTCATCTTTAATCCTAGTTCTATTGATCCCATAATGAATTAGATCTAAATGAGCATTTCGGACAAGACAGAATTGGTCAAAACACTTGGCTTTTCAGTACATGTATGTGCTCTACGACCTGGAACTGGAAATCAAATCTCTCGCTAAAACTAACATTATAGTAAATGGACGCTTTACATAGTAGAGGAGGGAGAAGGCAATGTCACGATACATGTGGTTAGTAAATTAAGCGAATGGCTTAAAAAATAATTTGTTCACCTGAATGGCCTGACTTAGGGATAGAAAAAGCCCAGAGGTCTTGGGAAAATGATAAAATGTGTGTTAACCCCTTCGCAACGACGCGTTTTGCATTCCTGTGTACGACAGGTTTTTTTAGCTACTTTGGTTACCCAGTATGACAGCGCGTGAGTAGTTGTTAAGATTATGTTTTAAAACTGACTGTGATCAGTTTATTTGCACAGTTGACCCCCAAAAATATACATTTTCTGAAAGGAAACTGAATGTAGTTTCTAAATATGCCATGTTTTTTCATCTCAAGCAATATACAAGGTCACAAAGTCATGATCAAATCGACAGTGATGAGAGGAACGCAACCTATCGAAGGTTATTTGCTCTGATGAAGCGCTAGCAGTAAAGAAATTTCCAAAAACTGGAATCGAGTATGCGTAAAATTCAATGCTGATTCAGAATTTCGCCCGTACTCGCCCATAGCTTTGAATACAAAGCATTTGTAGAGCAGTTTTAGTATGCCGTACCTGGTACGTCTACATGGTATTGGGGAACCCAGAGTATCGCAACTTCCGTGACGTACTTGGTACGGCACACCGGCAAAAATTGCACAATTTTGTGACGCACCAGGTGCGTCACTATGGGGTCGAAGGGGTTAAACGGCATGTAAATGCAGAAAATTCTTGATTTTGGGCTTTCCATTTAACAATACAACCTACTGCATATCATCACAATACTTTATCCAAATATCATAGGGTCACTTCCGATTTATCCACCACTATTGTTGTTATTGCGTCGTAAAGTAAACACGATACATGTGTTCAAAAGGACCCGATTGACCCGACTGCCGAGGTTATTGGCAACACGTGAATGATCGGCTGACTGGCCGCTGGCTATCCCTGCACGGGGCGTTACGTGAACGAGTTCACTCAGCGTGGGACGAGGGCTAATTAACCAAAGTCATTCACAAGTTACATCCGTTTAACGTATGTTGCAAAACTTATGCAGCTTAGTATACATGTCATTCTCATCTCACTTAAGAATTGGCCATGGCGTACAAAAGCTGGATACTTTAGTTGACCGCCAATAATAGCCTGGAAGCACCCGCAGTTGTTGGGCCGTGACGGTGACCTGGGTCACTCATCAGTCAGTGAGCACCGTAGAATGAGTGATGCAAAACGCCTTTAAAAAAATTTTAATGGGGAGTTATTATGCTAACAGTGTTTGATTTTAGTGATTAATCGTTACTGGGCATGCAGTAGGCAAATGGTGTGAGTGTAAAATATTTAAATATTGGTTGGTTTAGTTGTAATACGTAGTTAAAATTGCCCTTATTTTACTGCTGACACTGCTGTTAGATATGACGTAATAAAGATCCATAATTCGGTAACGGCCAGTGAGTTCCTGTTCAGATTTACAAAATATGAATTAGACACATATACAGGCTTCCTTGCCATGTGGCTTTTTCTCTGCGGTTTTTATAAACGATACAGGTCAATCTAAGCAGCTATGTGTTGTCACTTAGCATATTATGTTGCCCTTAGCTTGAACTTGCCTTCTCCTCGTAAGAATATTCGCACATTTCTTTAACTTTGAATAACTTATTTATGTACACTAAGTAGTTTCGAACTGCCTCTGGTTCATTGTTTTGTGGAGGGGCCGGCCTCTGAATTTTTATTTTGCCGCACTTTAGGGCAGACTTTTGACTGTGCAGGTCAGTGACGGATCTGCTTCCAACAGTTGGATTTTCATGATGAATTCTAGTTTACAAAAGTCATCATTGGTGCCACATGCTCTTTTTTTTCAAGTCTGGCGATAGCCTGGTGGCTATTCTCAATCCATTTCTCACCCAGCAGACTGAGCCCGAGTGTATATTGACTTGTATAATGTGGTATGCAGTGGGGTTCTAAAATGTGCTGTTTTGGGATTGTTTTGTTGGGAAACTTCCTCCTGAATGTGACCATGTAATTGTCTATCGGAGTTTGAAATCCAGAGAGTGATTCTGTGTTGATGGATTTGGTGTGTGAGAGGCTCTGTGAACTTGACTGACAGAGTTGTTGAGATAGTCGAATGTCATTTGTAGTATACATGCCTCCTTGATGATGAATGGGTCGCTTGTGTGCGTTTTAAGCCCGAGTAACAATCTCTTCAGTGAGGCGTTTGTAAACTGCCTGCTGAGATACTTATGGCAGTGGCTACCAATAAATGACCCGCTGTCATAAGCCTGTGATGTGATTCTGTGTGTTTTGAGAATTCCATCAAAACAGGAAGTAAGAGAGCCAGAGTTTGGGGTAAGCTCAGAAAACATGATATCAGATTATGCTTCTTCTGCCTGTTTCAATTCTCGTGTGTGTTTTGCTTTGTTGGCATCCGTGTGGCTGAAAATTATGCGAGTTGCATTTACATAAGGTATGTCCTGGCTGGTTGTTTCAGTGTGAGGTATGTTTTGGTCAGTTATGTCTGTTTTAGAGAGATTTGTAAATTGTACTTGGAGAGTCAACAGTATTTTTTTCGGTTGCTGAGGTGAGATGACTGAGATGCAAACTGCTTCATTGAGACACAGCTATGAGACATTCCCTGCCTGTGTGAACAGACAGTATATGCTGTTTTGGCACAGTTGGGGTTGTGTTTGTCACAAATCCCAGACTGGGAGATGTAATAAGTTATGACAGGACAACAATCACGAACGAACAAGTTTAACACTTAACAGAACAACCCATCAGACTCACACATTTATTAAACATAATTATACAGATAATAGCGCAATTACATACATTATATTATTGAATTTAACTGCCGTACAACGGCCTTATTCCCACATGCACTCTTCCTCGGATCCACAACCCGGTAGTTACTTCCTAAAGACACTTCGGCCTCAGCCTCTCCCCTCAGGGTCTTAATAGCACATTAATAATTCACTGGCACCGCAGTCTCTCAATATCACCTTCCTATTGCCATAACACCTTAGCATTCCACTAGCACCTCAGCAGGGCAATAGCACATTATCATTTCAATAGCCCATCAACATGGCAATGGTACATTATCATTTCAATAGCCCCTCAACATGGCAATAGTACATTATCATTTCAATAGCCCATCAACATGGCAATAGTACATTATCATTTCAGTTAGCACATTCACGCTCATATCTACGTCCCTGTCCGTGGCCAGACTGCCACGACTTTATGTGCCTCTACTGTCCTGCACCGACAGCCTCACTCTTGGCCTATGTGTGGCCTCCGGCCCTATGCTGGCCTATCCCCTGTGCTCACCGAGGTGGCTCTTTGGCCCGTCCCTGACACCTACAAGAATAACATTACATTGGTATAATACCATACCATTTCTAATCACTTCACCCCTCATTACAACTCATGAAGCGTACACACAATAGTTCACATTTCACTCACCAAACCTCTTACGGTAACACACCTCCATCGTAGTACACAATACTCACTCGTGCTACAAATCCATGAACTCAACTTTCATCTATCGCTCATGGCGCACATTGCTATATCCAATATCAAGGACTTCCACATTCCTCACATATACTTATTTACATCATGGTAATAGACGAATATAATACATCAATCATAATTATCAATCATCGTTTCACCTACCAGTCATCACTGGAAAAAACTCTCTCACTAGTCTTCCGACTGCTCCCCTTATGTTCGCCCACTGGGCTTTCTCTTGCGTCCGCTCTTTAGGACGTTCTAACTTGCAGTGATAGTAATACAGCGCCCTCGCCTCCTTCAGACCCCCACCACTCATAACATGCACGCTTTCCCTTACTTGTCTACGTGCGTTAATTTTACTCTCCTCCTTTCCCCCCGTAATTATTAACTATCGCTCACTCCACTCGTGACAGTGTTCACTCCAAATGTGTAAACTGTTTTCAATATGAGGTCGGCAGAATCAAGAGAAGCTGTTCTTTGTCAACGTTTAGCATCCTCAACTATCTTGTAGCATTCTGGACAGATATATTTGGAATGTTTGCTGATAAAGCCTTACCTGATATCTAGTCTAGACAGCAGACAAGATGAATGTCGCTAGCAAATGATGAACACAAAAATGTTTTTTGACAATCTTTCTTAGTTTTTGATGTTGAGTCTTCCAAATACACACAGACTGTCCAGAGCAAAAATATGTTTATCTTGTGTATGCTTCATGTTATTATTATTTTTAAGCAGTTTATTACATCACAAGAAAGTCTTGTAGGTTGGCCAAGATAACAACAATAGGTGAGCACGTCACATATAAATTGATATAGCATTCCAACTAAAGCTGCGGCCTTGATAAAATTAGCGCAGACACAACAGAAATTATTCCTGATTACACAGATGAAAACTGCAAACTGTTTTCATTGGCCATTTTTATGTAATTATAGCATCTGCAAGCTACCCCTTGCATTTTCTTTGTTATACTGGTGACTGAGCATGTGTTCACTTCTTTTTTCTTTAATTGTTGACGTTCACCAGAGTGTACTCCGTGACCTTACCCTCCCTTCCTAGTGAGTAGTTGTTGAGTGATCGTAAACATTAGTATGTTCCTGAACGTTCAATAACGTTGTGGATATAGAATTTTACGCCAGATTTGGCCTTGAGTGATGTAACCTGGTGACGTATTGATACGTGATTGGTTAGTCTGTGTGTTCGGGCGAGGGCAGAGGTTACGTTTATTTCGGGAACTTTCTGTAGAAATGTCTATTTATAATGTTTGCCTCTGACTATAAAAAGACATTACTGCAAAGATGCATTTTCATTCATTACTTCAGTGTGTCTCTTGCCAGCAATCACAAGCAAAGACTAAATGCTTCTCTTGGCTGTATCATTAATTTTGCAGAGTGAATGACCCTGAATTTCCATACAAATAATTATTTCTAATTTCTTACACACTAAAGCAATCTAGTGATGACATTCTGGTGTCTTTATTAACAAAGTTGTAACCCTAACTATTGCAGAGGACGAGTTGTTGTTGAAGCACAAATGAAGAAATTTGACATTTAATATGGGGTCCAGAGCTGTAACTCACACTCACTGCGACCTTAGTTTTTGTTTGTTCCAAGTCCATTATTTGCACAACTGAGAAATTCTACATTAAATGTTAACGGCTCTAGTATTATGATAAGAAGTTAGTCTAAATTGTTACTGTGAAAAAGCTTGACAAGTGCCATTATGCATTTTAAACAAGTGTCAAAGTGTGCATTTCTTATACCTCTCCTATACTAAAGATCTCCAGTTTTTCAGAAAATGGAGATAGAACAAATAAGGTCGCATTATGTAGGAGACAGTTGTTGAAGCACAACTCAAGAAATTTAACAATTAATTTGTGATCCAGAGTTGTAACTCAACCCATGTGAGTGGTTGGTCGGTGAGTAAGTGAGTTTTCCTTTCCGTGTGGCATAAGATATTTAGTTGTTCGCTGGTGCCTTCCTAGTATTTTATTGTTAAGATACAGTTACTAAACTTTAGTATTATTTAATCGATCGTCGGATCTCGTCTTTTTTATTCTACAGCTGTAATAGTTCCGTTTTCTAAAGGGTTCTAGTTAGATCAACTAACTCCCCCCTACTATAACGTGCTAGAACAACCTCAGCTGTTACAGTAATTAACAATTGTTTATCTATGTTTGGAAATGGAAAAAGCACAAAGTATTGGCAATAAACACATACATGTGTAGAACAAAGACAAAAGCATGTTGAAAGCTGGGACGTCTGCAGACTGTAAGGGAAAGAGTGTTGCTAGAGTCTTCCTAGCAAGAAATCAGGATGGGCCCACTGGGTCCGTTGCAAATTTGATATCAAAAGAGTCGAATTTTAACATGAAGTGTGTCTCCCGTTAATTGCTGCCTGCAAAGCGATCTGACCGCATTGGCCCCAGTCAGCATTCCATCGCCGGAGATGTATGACTGCCAGCCTGCGATTTCGCACATTGTTGTACACCATGTGGCATTTCTTTTTTTGCACTGATAACTTCTGATTTAATAAAAAATATATAACAGTATGAATTCAATGTATGCCATCACATTTTATTATGGCAACTTCAGTTGTTTTTATTAGGAAATTCAACGGATTTCTGGTACACTTTTTTTCTTTAGGTCCAGCGGTGGTATCAGATGCCCCTCCAGCTGAAGTAAATATGACAAATGTTAATCCACTTTCGTACAATCAGTAAGTTGGGATGTGTATAATATATGTATATGTTGTTTTTTTTTATGTTATCAGTGCAAGGTATAAGATTCTGTTCTGTAGCTTCATATCAGAACTTATTGCAAAAACCTTGGGCTTAACTTAAAATGTTATACACAATTTAAAAATAAAATTTTGTTTAAACCTTCAAACTTGAGAGTTGTTAACTGAAACACCCTTATAAACTAATTAGCTATGACGGGGTGAGCGTTTACATGTGTTTCAGGCTTGAGCGTTAACATATGTTTTGGGCTTGACTGGCAAAAACCCAGGGGGGTGGGGGAGGTTGAATTAATCAGAATGTAAATGTAGATTACTAAATTGCATAATCTCACTATTTCTAATTAAGCTACTTGAGAGTAGAAAAGTTCAGCTCCAGTTATGAGTAAAATAAGATAGTTGGTGTTTAATCAATAAATCACTTTAAATGTAAAGGATTATATAGGTGCTATTGCAGGATTCAGTATAAAAAGAACAATTCTAACAGAACTACGAGCTTGCATATCAAAAAATGTTTCTCTTTTCAGGAGTATTGTGTTTGAGAGTTCACCAAACACTTCTTCATGGTCCAATGAGACAGGTAGGCCATGACATTGGAAATAACGAGTGAACTGATTACAACAGTTCTTTATGAATGACAACCACAAATTTATGTAATTGTTAACTTTCTTGGAAGTGCTACAGTAACTGTCCCCTACAATAGTTTGAGTTACAACTCTGGATCACAAATTAATTGTTAAATTTCTTGAGTTGTGCTTCAACAACTGTCTCCTACATAATGCGACCTTATTTGTTCTATCTCCATTTTCTGAAAAACTGGAGATCTTTAGTATAGGAGAGGTATAAGAAATGCACACTTTGACACTTGTTTAAAATGCATAATGGCACTTGTCAAGCTTTTTCACAGTAACAATTTAGACTAACTTCTTATCATAATACTAGAGCCGTTAACATTTAATGTAGAATTTCTCAGTTGTGCAAATAATGGACTTGGAACAAACAAAAACTAAGGTCGCAGTGAGTGTGAGTTACAGCTCTGGACCCCATATTAAATGTCAAATTTCTTCATTTGTGCTTCAACAACAACTCGTCCTCTGCAATAGTTAGGGTTACAACTTTGTTAATAAAGACACCAGAATGTCATCACTAGATTGCTTTAGTGTGTAAGAAATTAGAAATAATTATTTGTATGGAAATTCAGGGTCATTCACTCTGCAAAATTAATGATACAGCCAAGAGAAGCATTTAGTCTTTGCTTGTGATTGCTGGCAAGAGACACACTGAAGTAATGAATGAAAATGCATCTTTGCAGTAATGTCTTTTTATAGTCAGAGGCAAACATTATAAAGAAGGAGAGTACATGTTTTGGTCTGTTCTTATACCTTTGCAGAGGCCAGAATTGAAAAGGAGAGACATGAAATAATGTTGTACATGTATTATGGTAAGTTTTTTTTCATATACTACATAATTATATTGTTAGATTTTCAATTCCTGTTATTAATCAGTTGTTTTTTTCTCAATGTGGCTTTGGCCAAGAGATTTGAAACTAACTTCTGTGACAAATAGAAACTGAAATTTCTAACAGGAATTTTTTTAATAGACGGATTTGTACCTAATCCATATTATAGAAGAACTTGATCTATTTTTAAGGCATACTATTGTTTCACTAAATAAAACTAAAACTACAGACCGTTAAATCCAAGGCAGATAGTGATAATACTAATATCACATTTTTTGGTGAGTAAGACATTTCAGCATTTGGCAGCCACATAGTTACATTGTGAATCACAGTTCAATGGAGCCATTTTACTCTTAGTATACTGCTGTTCACTACAAGTTCTGCACACATGCACACCACAGGAGAGTGAATCAGATCTGTTGCTAGATCATAGTAGTGGTCTGTTGACCAGGAGATTATTAAAGAAAAAATGCAAAGAGCGTGGAAAGGCGAGGAAGGAAGAGGGGGAAGAAAAGGGGGGAGCAGGTTATTTTATATATATGTTACATCTACTTTGTACAAAGTGGATGATCTCATTCACAACAAACTTCAGTCTTCACAAGGACCACTTGCTCTGTAAAGCTGAACCTAGCACGCCAGCAACTTGCTTTTTAGTGATCTGGATATTTGGATCATCCACTTCAAAATATCTGGATATCCAGATTATGATCCAAATTTTAGATCAGTTCAGAAAAATGGGGGGGGGGGAGGGGGGGGGGATTAGATGACATCTTTTTTTTAATCGTTAAGGCAGAGACAGGGGAGAAAGTCAATATGTATTATTACTGAACGAGCTTCTGATCCAGATTTCTATCAGCAAGTTGGAAGTGGGTCGTATATGGGTCATCCACCTGTATCCGGATAACTGGATTGATCTATTTAACTGGCTATCCAAATCTGAATCTGGACTCTCGCCCAGCACTAGCTGGACCCTGCTTGATGGTCAGATTATGCTAAGAGAAGTCTTGGTCCTCAGGTAACGTTCAGTTTTTCCATTTCTATTCATGCCCCAAATGTGAAATGACACAAAGGCATTTTTTTTTTCTTTTTCCCCTCAGTATTACCCTAAATCTCATTTAAAGTTTGTTATACCATAATTCCTGGCGAAGTTAGGATCAAAATCCCCGGATACTGGGAGATAGACATGAAATTTTGAAGTGATGTGAAAGATCCCTGCACATGGAAGATCCTACGAAAGACAGAAAAACTCAATGACACAAGAAAAATGGGCAAAAATTAATTACCACCATTATGGAAGAAACCTGTTACTAATATCAAAATATGCTCGCCTCTCATGCCAAGGGTCCCGGGTTCTAAACCCGGGCAGTGCAGGCATGTTGGAAAGTGGATTTTTCTCGTATTTTCAAGTCCCAGGTCCTATTGGGGGGTAGGATCGAGTAGTTCTTGGAAATTGGATTTTTCTCATATTTTCAAGTCCCTGGTCCTATTGGGGGGTAGGATCGAGTACCTAGTCTTCTCGGATAAGGACGAAAAAATTCGGAGGGCCCGTGTGCACGTTGCGCACGTTAAAGATACCTTGGCAGTTGGAAATCGTAAAGAGCAGGCCGAAAGGCCGCTGCCCGGGCAAAATTGAAATTAATAGATTAAAATTTATCCATATCATCTCTTCCCCCCCCCCCCCCCCCCCCGCCAGAACAAGAAATAATAAAAAAAACAAGTAAAGTGAGGTGTAAATGCCAAGGGCAGCGAACCTCCTAAAATAAAGACCTCAAATCATCAATCAATATCAAAATTAGCCTACTTTTGGAGTCATGACATTGCTGTCGAGATGAACCATTCGTTCTCTCAGAATAGGTCTGCATACCGTGCATGTATTCATTCTGTTACGGACTGATGGAGCGTGCACTGATGACATCATTGCTGGGCACACAGCGCAGTGGATGGAATTTGGCAAGTTGATTTGTTTGGGTGTCCTGTATTTCTATTAGCTACCAGCGAGGCAAAAGTCCTAAAAGGTAGCTGTGATGCAAATCAAAGTTCATCGAAACTGCAGAGTTCTGAGAGCAAGGATTTTGTTTATAAAATGTCTTTCAGTTTTTTAATATCTGACCCAGTTAGCAAGAGTTATGTTTCTGTTTTTGTATCATATTTTGAATGTTTTCCTCAGTATGTGGCTGGTCTGCTCTGGTGTTTGTAGTGATGGTCTGTTACTTTCCAGCAAAACCTCCTCAGCCCCCTTGTGTGTCAGCCATGCAGGAGAGAGACAGATATTGGTTAGGGATGTGGTCACTGAGACGGTGAGAATCACTTCCAAAAGAACAAACATGAATGAACAAACTATTAATAAACGTTGAAAATTAAAGTAGGTGAAAAAGGTCTTAATTTAATATGTCACGTTATTTCATAATTATATAAATTAATGTAACCATACCCTGATACCCACAAATTTATCATTGTTTCTAAGACCGACATTTAAGACAGAGGAAAGATGCACAAAGATAGAGGGATAAGTTGTAGATTAAATTCCAAGCCTAAGTCTTGTAATTTTGTTTTGCCTTTGAACTCTTTACATTTTCTCTGTGCATTTTTGGGTGACATGCAACAAATTGCTGACTCAGAATTCTGTTTCCCAAATATGCCCACTTATGTATCATCACCATTTCCTAAGACTGCAGTAACTCAAAAATTAGAAAAATCGATTTTCATAAACATTTAACTACATTCAAAGCTACATCGAATGGTCTTGGTTCTAGACCCCTAAGCTGAAAGAATAATTTGAAGAGCAAACTCTCAAAAAGTCATGGTCACCAGACCAGTTGTGCTAAAATAAAACAGTTTTTTGCTTCTTCTGAAAAGTAGTCAAAGCCAATTACTACCGTTTTAGGGAACGGCCACGACATTTGGTGGGCAGATTCTACAAATGCTATATTAATGAAATCATTTGCATTATCTTCACCCTTGATTTCTTTGTACTCTTTACACATTAAAGCTAATAATTATAAGTTTCAAGTGTATTTCATGTGTTATCAACCAGAATTCCATTTTTCCAATTCTCTGGGGTCTGCCAATATCTAGTTGGATAGCCGAAAAGATAAACCTAGATCTAGCAAGCGCTGACAAGTATGAGTAGGTCCATTAAATTTGTGAAATTCTACCCTTCCCATTATGTCTGTTCACTATTTTGTTTAATCATGTCATCAAACTCTCTGCTAAAAAAAAACTTGGAACTGGATATATGCACCTCAGGTTGCTAATGGGAAACCTTTGAACTTGATTCTACAATTTAACTATGAAAGAATGTCATTTTGATCCCAAATTTATGAGAGTATAATTTCTGGACAATTTTTATTGCTATTTACAGTAAGGGCCATTTCCTGCTCTTGACCTTGACCTACAGTATCTCCATTGGGGTGTTGGTGTGCTGGAACAGTGTGCTGAATATGAATCTTAGTCCGACTGGCATCAGTGAGGTGAGGCAACACTGAAACTAGTGGTGTACCTACATGAACAGTTGACCTTATGTGAAAAGTAAGGGCAGGCTGTTACATAGTAGACATTTTCATAGAAATCTGCGCCATCTTGGATAGGGAGAATGCCCATTACTAAGGTGCAGTGTTGTTTATAGCCCATGAGTACAAAACAATTGCTGTTTATTGTCCTATAATGTTTCTATTGCCCTACTGTAGTCCTAACCTTTCATTTACTCTGTGGATGCATTTCATCTTGAACTCTTGTAACTTTGCATTTGATTCTTTGTGAGATTAGATCTAAGCTAAGATTAGTAAGCTTTAACTTTAACAAAATTTTAACATTTGACTGCATTGAGATCTTGATATTGAGAAAGTGGATCCACAATATGAAGATTTCTTGTCAGATGTCTAACAAAATCTAATAGAGTGCCTAACTGCTCATGGAGTGTTTACAAGAGGGGAGAAACAAGCTCTGGTGGCAAGAGCTTTTGTCAGTTGGGAAAACAAAACATCCATGAAAAGTTCAACAGATTGATTTTTGGAAAGACTTGAAAAAGGACTACAACAGTACACGTATATTGAAAGATTATGACATTTTTGATCCTGTCAAACTGTCATCTAGTGAATGGTCAACAGATGTCAGCAAGTGGCCTCTTGTTGACATGGGGAAAATTATCAAGTTTCTTCAGAATTCCAAGGAATATAATACAGATTATATAGGCAAATGCAAGACTCAGTAGGTTTATTCATATTCTGCCACTATGTTTTTTGGTCCAGTTCTATGGGCAGCAGAGCCAGGTCAGCCTGGCTACTGTCTTGTAACAGCAGGTGTTAGTTCATCTCAGAGTGTTCATGGTGAGCCATCAAACCATGGCCTCTAATAAAGAATAGTGGAGACATCATGACAACATGGTGCACCTATTCAGCTGGTTTTAATAAAATCTGCACTCATGTGATAGCTATGTTCTATGAAATAGAATACATGAACAGTTTATAATATCCCCCTACCAAAGGAAGGTAGCAAGTCCCTCTATCCAAGATGGTTTAGGTTTCTGTGAGGGGCTTTATTATAATGATTATTTTTTTGTACAATTCACCATGATATATAGAGCAATCAGTGAAATACAAAATGGTTTTTAATATGACCATAAATAAAATATTGAATAAAGAAGCTGACAGGCATGCTTTGAAGCTGCACTGGTGTGTCATATTCATGAAAGTGAATGCTCAAAATTATTGTGTTTTTGAAATAATTGCCAAGACAGTTGCAAGATGGAATATTATTGTGTATCTATGTCATGTTCTTGAAAGTGAATGCACAGATTTGTTCATGTTCTTGAATGAATTGTCAAGATACCATTAAATCTTCTCTCAAATAGTCCTTATCAACATTGTAATGAAACCATTTTGGCTATATGTAGGTAACGGCTGGCTGGATTGGATTTTATTCCACAATTTCAGGATGTACAGGATCTTTGCTTGTTGGCAGGTAAGGAAGAACTGGTGACAAGTAGACCAAAAAAAAATTTCCCATTTCATCCCTTGAAAGTTTGATTGACTGAATGTCTTACCTTTTCATATAATCTCGTGCAATGCTGAGCGACCCCCTTTACAGAATCAACATGCTGAGCACCACAGTTGAGTGAGTCTCCTCCCAGCCTTTCACACCGTGACACTCAGACCCTGAGTTTGTGGGTTATGCGTTACACACTATGCAGTGTATGTTTGCATACAAAACATTATATTGTTGTCTTCTCCTCTTAGTAACCTACACATTGATGTTACGGCCATATTGTAGTTTGTTAAATTCTTGTCTGTGAATTTTTTTTGCCTTTTGTTTTGTATACTTCTTTGATCCCATTTGGGAAATTTGCTGTCGTTATAATTGGCGCAGACACGTGGTCACCACAGTGCAAACTGACCTCAAAATCATGCGTCTGCATGGAAGAATAAAATTACTATAAACTAAAAGCGTACAGAAAGAAGGTGACACGCATGGGCCAGGGATATGAAAAGTTACTTTGCTAAATTTAGGGGCAATGAGCTAACACAGAGCTGAAAGCCTTGGATTTTCAGAATAAAAAGATCAATTTTGTCTATCCTCATGATGGAGGAATAGGCCAAGATTGCCATCAATGGCATCTTATCTTATGTGACTTATGTGCCAAAAAATCATATTAATTCAAAATTAAAACCAAAAAAAAGAAAAAAGAAAGGAAGAAAAAAACACTTCTCAAAACTTCTTTCCTGTACAAAGTGCAAAAAAGAAAATCAAAAACAGGTTACAGTTCAACAAGTAAGAAATAAGTTCCATTGGGTTTAATGTGAAATATGAGCCTATGCAAGACTTCAAATGAATCTAACAGTAGTAACAGGCAGTTTTCCAGAGAATTGGTGCTGATCCTGCTCATTCTAAAAAACAGGCACTGTAAGAGGGATGAAGGGAACTGGTGCCAGGTCTTCAGGGCACACCAAATGGTCAGTCAGGTCTTGGGATAAAGAGGAAGTAGTAGAAGAAGATGAAGTACTATTTACTCCATTTCCAAATGCATGTATGGATGAAAATATGTGCATGTATCAAACATAAGTTATAAATCTACAGTTCAGTCATGTATTTTTCAAAGATATACAATTTTATGTTTTCCACAGATTTGCTGATCACTTTGTTCGTCATTTAAAACTGTTTATCTTCATTTTGTACATCCTGGCAACTTGCTGCTTTATTGTCCTTGCTCTGGTGCTGATAAAGGTCATACCTTTCTCAGAGGGTAAGTTCTGATAGTACATACAGTGAGGACAAGACAATAATCCATGGGTATGTTGCGAGCTACAGTTGAGTGACACTGACTACAGTGGACATTGCTTAAGATGATGTCCAGGGGACATAAAATTTAACATCTTACTATCCGTTAAATCATCTTAAGCATTATTAAGTTATCTACCTTAGATAAACTATGTTGATAAATGATGGAAGCAGTATTGTTATGTAGGTGACCTTTGGTTGTTTTTTTCTAAGGAGGGGATATTTTTTGTGTGTAGGCCAATGTGTATTAGGGTGTGTGAGGGGATATTGTTTAGAAAGAAAAAAATATTCACCCAAAGCGATGGTGTCTGAACATTTCTAAACAAAATTTTTAATGTTCTGTTTCCATTATAACCAAAGGGCAAAAATTAGCACACAGTAATACCTGTCAGTCAACTTAACATTATGTTGTTATATGACTGTCAGCATGCAAGATACGCCAACCAAACAAACATAGCTTGCATTTTCCTGTACTATTAAATTTATTTAATTGTGAATATCATACAAGACCCTCCCGCTGGTCACACTCGCATCATGAAGCACTGAGTCTAAACTAACACATAAACATCGCCCATCCACGGTGACCGAGTGAGCAAGGTATTTGACACCTTCGTGGATTTGCTGGCGCCGACTGTCTTTGCTCCGTATCCCGTGAAAACGATAGAATCTCTACTGCGTAGTTAAAAAAAAAAAAAAGTTAAACAATTGTGGCCACTTGTGTCACAGTACGTTCACACCAAACTGGTGACAACGGACGTGCAATCACGGCCCAGCGACAACGGTACAAAGTTTCTCTAAATCATATTATTATCGGATTCAGACCAACCTACTCAAATCAGATGAGTCATTTTCTCTCGCCCGTGCGACTTTTCACTTTTACCGCTGCAGTAAAAGTTCAACGACACTCAGCCGTGGGATTGTTTTTCTTTAATTTCGCGTACTCCAAGCCGCCAGGCCCATGGCATCTTAAAATAGCACGGGCGGGATGCTTGAAGAAAAATTTAAAATACAATTTTTTCATCAAATGTTATTTTTTAGCGCAGATTTGAATTCAGCGACCCAAAATTAGGTACAGGCGGGAAGGCTTGGCGCTTTATCGCTTTATAAAGAATTTTTTGGGGTAAATATTCATGTTTAGTCATTTCAAAACGGGCGCTCGGCCGTGTTCACATGACCGTTTGGTGAGAACGAACCATTACAGTACATCCACGTGGGTAACCCTTTGCTTTTTCTCTCTATCGTAACCTCCGCTCTCAATGCCCGACCTGAGTAAAATCAGTGGCCCTGTGAATTTTACGATATCAGATGCACCGTTTACTATTATACTGCATTATCGATCCACCTGATGAATAATACATGGCAACATATTTGAGCTCGCATGAGTGCGAGGGATCAGTGATGCCAGCAGAATAAAATTAAATTCCTATACTCATGGACAAAGTGACCGCATCCAGTCGTACGCATGGCACCTCGGGCGCACGCTGGGTAGGTGACATAACAGGTGTAAACAAGGCGAGGCAGACAAAGAGCAATGGCAGGTATGAGCTGTAGCGAAACGACGATTACGAAAGATGACGCCGTGTATTTTGACCATGACACGGTTTAGGAAAATCATACTAAGCATTTTTTTTCTTCTTTGGGACTTCAAAATGAGGTCACACAAAGAGTAAAAACGGATAGAAAGATGTCATACTATGCGTTTTTTTTTCCACGGAAATGAGGCATTGGGGAAGGGATAAAAGAAAAACATCATACTAAAAGAAGATCATTTTAAGCGACTTCATTTTAAGTGGAGTCGACTGTATATGTACTCGCCCAGCCTTTTCATGCAGTGCTAATCAAACCCTGAGATTGGGAAGTTTCACATTGTACAAAAGTATGTTTGTGTACAAAACATTGTTATGTTCCTTTCTTCTCAGTTTTTACAAGCTGTACACAGCTGCTGCCATATTGTGGGTTTATTAGGGGATTTTTTGAGTTTTTTTTTGTGGATTTTAAAACTAAACCCAAAATCGTGTGTTTACAGGGAAAATTACCTTGAAATAAGAGCATTCAGAGGAAATCTGGAACATGTGAGCCACGCAGTGTGAAAGGTTAACCTTAAGACATCTATTTTGAAAGCCAATTTGAATCAAATGTACGCTTCAGTATGGCGTACCACAAGGCTCAGTGCTTGGTCCTATTTTGTTTACTATCTATACTATTCCACTTGTACATGAAATAAAGAAATTTAATTTACAATATCATCTCTATGCTGATGATACCCAGCTCTACAGTTCTGCCTTGCCATGCGATGTTGACAGCCTTCTGCAGCAGGCTGGAAACTGTATAACAGAAATTAAAAGCTGGATGAACCAAAACAAACTGGCACTAAATGAGGATAAAACTGAGGTTATTTTATTAGGCCGTGTAACGGGTTCTGCAAGAAGTGGACAGAACTGAGATGATAATTGGCACTAATTCAATAGAAATTTCAAAAAAAGTAAAAAACCTAGGGGTTTACATTGATTCAAATCTTTCTATGTCATCTCAGGTTAGTCACCTCATTCGTATTCTATACATGGAAATCTGGAAAATTGGTAAAATCAGACATCTTATTTCAACTGAAACTGCGGCTGTTTTAGTAAATTCTTTTGTACTTTCAAAGCTTGACTATTGCAACTCCCTTTTGGCTGGAATTTCACAAAAAAATATTAGAAAACTCCAAATTGCTCAAAACAATGCAGCGAGACTTGTTTTGAAGAAAAAGAAAAGAGATTCAGCACTGCCACTTCTGCAGAGTTTGCACTGGCTGCCAGTCGAGAAAAGAATAATGTACAAATTGTCATCCATTTGTCACAAATGTGTCAATAATACTGCTCCATCGTACCTAGTTGATTTAACTGATTACTATGTTCCATCTCGTCAACTAAGATCATCATCTGACACTACAAAATTGAAAGTACCTAAAATGAATCTGTCCACTGTGGGAGAAAAGTCCTTTTCATTTCTTGGCCCTACCATCTGGAACACTCTTCCAAAGACAACCAGGGAAATTAATGACATTGGTTCTTTCAAACGCCATCTGAAGACCCATTTCTTTCAGACAAACTAGGCTAGGTGTTTTTCGGCAGCAACAATAGTAAATATTTTTGAATTTCTTTTGTGTATGCGTGTGTGTGTGTGTGTGTAAGAGTTTGTTAAAGCGCCCAGAGCTTGTCATCGACGGGGTTGGGCGCTATATAAATGCAATATATTATTATTATTATTATTAGGTTACATCTTTGAGGAGATGAGATTAAATTTGCAAACAAACGAATTTTCAAGATTTGTGCGTCAAGTTAAATATGGCATAGGAAAATGTTCATGAGAATGGCAGTTCATCAGACGGAATCATAATTAGGTTAAATCTGAAGATTATTTTCTTCTTTGCAGTGAATGATGAGCTGAACATTTGTGGAGCACTGGTGGATTAATTCACTCCATGTCAGGTTGATTACATTTAACCCTTTTGCTGCTAAGCCCAAACACCCTTCCTTCCTTTAGGACTACCAAAATAATTTATTATCTTGTAGAAAGCCAGCAGGAAGTAATAAAATTAAGAAGTGCAAAACATGCCAGAATAATGTCAGCTAATAAATTGGCCTGGTGGCAGTTTTAGCATGGAGCAGTCTTCCGCAACATAAGATGGGCTGATATACCGGCCTGGTGGGAGCAAGAGGGTTAAAGTTTTTGAGATAACTCTAGCATTTAAAATTTGTACTCTGTCCTGAGAGTTGTTTTGCTTTTGCCCTTAGCTCTCCTATATGTCAGTGTCATCGGAGGCTCAACATTGCTAAATGCAGCTGTTCCACTAATCTACGAGTTTGCATGTGAGCTGGCCTACCCTACCAGTGAGGTCGCTGCCAACGGAGTCCTGACCTTTTTTAATAATTTATGTGGGCTGATTTTTCTGGCCTTATTTTCTATACCCAAGATAGGTGAGCATACCAAAATACGAAGTTTGTTTTAATCTCTGCTGGCCCAGTCAGGGCTGGGTGGCCCGGCCTCAGATCATCCTTTAACTATTTGTAAAAACGTGTTTTTCACCCTCACGCACTGTGCGACCTTTGTTCTTGTTTTTTCAAACTCCACCCTTTTCACAAGTGAGAAGTTTGACGTTAAACATTTGTGGCTTGGGTGTTATGGTAAGGAATTACAATAAATCATGGCTGTGAAACAATGGATAAGTGCCACAATGCATTTTAAACAAGCGTCAGCGTATGCATTTGTCATACCCCTTCTTCATACTAAAAGATCTCCAGTTTTTCAGGGAATGGAGAAAAAACAAACAAGAACTAAGGTCTCAGTTGTTATTCCTTGACTTAGTATATTTTCCATTTTTCCTAAATTTTTAACATTTTCCTGCTGACTTGGGGCTCAATTGAATCGATGGTCAATTTTTCATAGAATTTTACTTATTTTATATTGAACCTGTGACCTATATTGTCAACATAAGGTTATCAGGGTTTTCTGTGGAAGGTACTTTTGTACGGATAGTTCTTTTTACTCTATATTTCAGTTAAAAAAATATGAAAGGAATAGGGCGTTCAGACTGCAGGTAAAAATTATTTCAATCAGAGATAGAAGAAAAGGTACTGGAACCTATCAATAGCATTTTCATTTCTATGAAACAGTAATCAAGGCTGCCCAGCTCTGAACAGGCTGTCTTGGTGTTCAAAATGCTCTTGCCTGCCTGGGTTAATTATCCATCTCTTGAAAAAATGACATTTTATGTTTAAACCAGTCATTTCAGTGAGAGCAATGGCTAGTACATCCATTTGTTAAATCATGCTAAATGGTAATGAAGAAGTACTATTGACTTGAAGACTCACCTTGATCCAGTGTGTTTTTGTTTAGTGACTGGTTCACCTTCTGTCAGTTTTCTGTACACATGCATTATCTCATTCTGCCTACTCAAAAAGTCGATGATCAACTTGATACAAATGTGAGGAAGCATAAAATAAATAAGGCATAAAATATCACACTGTCACAAAAAAAAGACTGAAAATTGAATAAAAAAGCATTTCTCTGTGTGATTTTTCGCTGTACTTCGAGTTAAGTGTTTTTCTTAACCTGTTCAATGCTGCATGGTTTTCCCGTCGCACGCTGGGCAGTTCACTCTCACGGTAAAGTTTAGGGACATATAGTGCAGGTCCACGGCACACACGCACTGTCAATTTTAGGACGTCCGTCGGCCCATGGTGCAGTGAAGGTGTTAAGAACCGCTTAAGACAGATTGTAGGATTAAATG
This sequence comes from Onchidella celtica, assembly GCA_963931925.1. Lineage (NCBI taxonomy): Eukaryota > Metazoa > Mollusca > Gastropoda > Systellommatophora > Onchidiidae > Onchidella > Onchidella celtica. Next base: position 22,504,922 of record OZ007582.1, read on the forward strand.
AAGTAAAGAACAAAAGATGATCCCAGCATTATCTAATTTTCAGGGACCATGTGGATGAACTGGACAATGATTGGTTCTGCAGCTGTTTGTTTACCTCTGATTGGTCTGATTAAAGGGCAGTTCAATAGACTGGAAGTGGATGAAGGTGGAACCAGGAAAGCGCTTGTCGAGAAGGAGGTGACTGTTTCTGTGGGACACAGTGTTCAGGCTACTTAACCAGAACCTGTTGCCATTTTGGTAGTTGATTGCAGAGTTGCTGGTGCTAACATCAGGGCTTTTATTTCATTAGATGTGAAAATAATTCTTTTGCTCTTAAACTTTTCTGTTCTATATTATCGATAAATGAAATCCACTCATGAGTGTGTCAGCAAATAGAATGAAGGTTGTTACTAAGAAGAAAATATAAAACGGATGTAAAATACTTTGTCTCATATAGGTAGAATGTGCATGACGTCACATGCACAGAGCGTTTTTCTTTTGATCTTCCTACACTAAAGATGGCCAGTGGATCAGCTGATTAGTGTAACTTCGAGATATGTCTAAGCAGTTAAAAGGCCTGCTGGTTGCATTGTAGTTGATTGTTATGACAAGGGTGGAAAGGATGGATCCAAGTTGGTCAGATTCCCTACCATCCTTGTAAACAAGGGAAAGGAAGTGAAAGAACTGACCATTTGTCTCCCACTGAACTTCTACACACGTGCCATTGTTTACTGTAGCGAACTACTTTTAGCTCGCCGCAAGTTGGTTCGCGACGGTCCACGTGCTCACAGTACAAATCAGCTAACGAATCAAAACCAATGCCACAATCGTCATGGTGATGCGTGGGTCCTTATGCTAAAGATGTGGATGTGCGCATTCTACCTATACCACAAAAACCTATAACACCATGTTGTTGTCTTTTTTTGTGTGAAAAGTATCAGATTCAATTTTGACACATGTATGGGTGGACTCCAGAAAAGGTTGAACATTTCAGGAACAATATCATTTGTCCTGTCATTAAACCACTACAAGTGTGAAGACTAATCTTATCAGTGAGGAAAACAACTGGTTTCATCAAAATGTATTTCTTATCTTAAATACACTTCCTAGTAAAATCAATAAACATTTGAAATACTGCATGCCTCTTTAATATGTAGAAAATTAAATTCTTTCAACGAGTTCATACTATATTTGGCAAAAAAAAAAAAAAGAGTTGTCATCTGTACTTGCACAAATACAACTGTGCGATTTCATGATCTGGCTAGCGATATGTTGTTGCCCTGTTGGTGTATTTTTTTGTTCTTCCTTTTCAAAGACAATGTTTATTTTACAATCTTATTTTACACACTGATTTATATGCTTCTCTCAACATCATGACCTCTAGTGAAGAGAGCCAAGCATGACTCACTGAAGACGGCAGGCACACATTTAGAATATATACAAGAGTATATTTATATATATTATTATATTTATAATGCACATATACTTGTTGACCTGTGTTGCACCTAGCCCATTTTAATTCTCGATCATGATTTGGAAACCTTTGTGATTTTTTATAATATTCTTGTACATGTACATGTTTTTTACAATACATGTGTACATTTTAAGTTTCTGTAACTACAGTGCAATCCTAATATCTCGACATCAGTGGGATCATTGGAATTGCGTTGAGTAAAGAGAAAGTCGAAATAACAGATTAGTGGTGGAAGAGAACAAAAAACATATGCAGGGGGGATCAAACATCACCATTATATGGGAAATGTGTCCAATAAATAACGCAGTTATGTCCCTTTTTTCCTCTAATTATCGGCATACATTCACCCGTTCTTCCAATATCATTGTGTGAAGCAGTTGCATGGCAAACGTTTGCCGATATTGGTGACGTGCTGTAGCTATACATCAAATGTGAGCGTGTTTTTCCTTTTTCCTTCTAACCTTCTTCAGAAGAAGTGATGATACCAATAGACACAGTATGGCAGTGAACTGAGAGATCTAGGACAAGGCCTAGTATCAACGGCGCACGATTGCTTTTGCGAAAAAAAAGAGATTAGGTCGTACAGTCTGTACTTTTATTGCCGTGAACTTATGCATAGCGCTCAACACTCGCATTATCGAAACCAAGAGTCATCCTCTTTGTCCACCCACCTCCTCTCTCATCCCTCCCTGCCGGCACTGCAAAAAGAAATAAAGAGGTCATATATGCAGGGCGTTGTGTGGACATTTTGGGCAGCACAGTACAAGGTAGTAGATCAGTGGACTCGGTGTGCTCTGATCGCGGAGAAATGTGTCGATATAAGAGGAAAGAGTAGCATCAAAGAAGGAATAGGTCGGGACTTGGCTTAAAAATTGTGGCGAGTTACCCAGAATGTCAACAAAAGCCATGTCGAGATAAGTGGATTGGACTGTATGTGAAATTGCTTGTAACTGTTTTCCTAATACAGTCGACGCCACATAGCATGAAATCGCTGTACGTGATCTTCTTTTTGTGCAATGTTTTTCTTTTATCCCTTTGCCAAATGCCTCAATTCCACGGGGGAAAAACGTTTAGCATGACATCTAGGAATCCGTCTTTACTCTTTGTATTTGTATTTGTATTTGTATAACTCTTTAATCCCATTTGGGAAATTTGCCTTTGTGCCATGGCAGCCCAGTTATAACTGGAGCAGGCACGTCGTCGCCACAGTGCAGCGCCGGTCGGCGGTTTGTTTTTTTTGTGGGGGAGATGAGGAGGGAGGGGGAGGGACTGGTAGAGATGAATTTTAATTTAATTTTGCCCGGGCAGCGGCCTGTTCGGCCTGCTCTTTACGATTTCCAACTGCCAAGGTATCTTTAACGTGCGCAACGTTATCCGAGAAGACTAGGTACTCGATCCTACCCCCCAATAGGATCAGGGACACGAAAATATGAGAAAAATCCCAATTTCCAACATGCCTGCACGGCCCGGGTTTCGAACCCGGGACCCTTGGCACGAGAGGCGAGCACCTTGCCTCTGGACCACCTTTGTGCGATCTCATTTTGAAGACTGGTAGAGGAAAAAACATGTTTAGCATGATTTTCCTAATCCATGTCAAATGCATGCCATCATCTTTCGTAATTGCTGTTTCGCTACAGCTCGTACCTGCCATTGTTCTGTGTCTGCCTCGCCTTGACAACTGTTATGTCATATATTCACTTTGCACCCGTGCCACTATGTGTATGACTGCAGTGGTCGCTTTGTCCATGAGTGTAGGACTTTACAAATTTTATTCTGCCGGCATCACCGATTCCCAACACTCAGGCGAGCTCATTACCATTGCATGTATTATTCACCATGTGGACTGATAATGCAGTATAATAGTAAATGATTCATCAGATGTTATAAAATGCGCATGGCCACTGATTTTACTCAGGTCAGGCATTAGGGAACTGGTGCACGAGAACAGCAGGACAGGAGATGCGGTAGTGTATACAGATGGATCAGTCACTAGAGGAGAAAGATCTGGATGGGGTTACACGGTCAGCGTTGATGGCAGGACAGTGGCAGAAGATGGAGCTGCATATCAAGTCACAACATCTAGTATGAAAATGGAGGAGGTAGCCGCTGAATACGCACTTGCATGGTTACAGAGGAGCACCCACACATGTGCCGTCATTGTGACAGATTCCCAGAACTCAGGAAAATAGAGACAGGATACCTCAAACCTGAAGGGGTACAGTATCTGCACGACAGTAAACTGAAAAGGCTGACTTGGATTTTCTCCCCCGGACACGCTGGAGTATCTGGAAATGAGAGAGCGGATAAGCTTGCTGGTGAGGCCCCAATGCAAGGCTCTCTTAGTCTCGGGGAAAATGAAATTCTCGCAGCTTTGAGAGAAACAGCACCACAAGAAGACGGGGACACCATCGAACGTATAAAACTGTTTGGGCATCAGAGGCTGTGGAGTCAAGAGCCGGTTGTGTGGTACTGCAAGACGACTGTTCAATCAACATCTTACTGGAGTTGTTAGTGAGAAGACCTTGTCCGACATGATGGCGCGGAGAGCTGAGCACGTATGGGTGTGTCCCGAGTGCGAGGAGGCTGGTTCTACACCAAAGTAACCAAAGTAAGGTTACGATAGGGAGAAAGAGCAGATGGGTTACCCACATGGAGGTAACATGCATGGGCATAATTTTTTCTTTTTTTTTTAGAGCTATGCAATAGAGATTCAATCGTTTTCACGGGACACGGCGTAAAGACAGTCAGCGCGAGCAAGTCCACGAAGGTGTCAAATACCATACTCACTCAGTCATCGCAGACGGACGATGTTTATTGTCTTAGTTTAGGCTCAGCGCCACATGATGCCAGTGTGACCAGTGGGAGGGTGAAGAAGGGTGGGAGACACGTCTGTGGTGTCAGGTGTCCATTTACATAACTTTCTGATTATGACATTGAAATGCCAGATTGGGCTGACCAGACTGCTTAAGAATTAGCGTGAAAATTATCTAAGGGTTTTCTTCAGCTCTTTCGAAAATGTTTTACATAATACACCTTCCCAGATCTTACAAAGTCAGGATCACATTATATTATTCACGAGAGTAGCATTTTTATGCCCATTTTCAGCACTAAATGGGGCAGGAAGGGGGGTATATTATTGATGTGGTTCATGTTGTTTTTTTTCCCACATGGTTATGGCATTTTTGTGTGTGCACTTATCTGTTGAGTTTCTAAATGTTGCAGTAATTTTATAAATCTCCCCATATCCTGTTGGTACTACATGTAGTTGGTAGGTCTGGATCCAACAATTCATGTACATGTATATTATTTTGTCTCTTTGGGTTTGGTATATCTTTATGTTGACTTTCAATTTTCATTTAGATGGATCTAGGAATGTATCTTTGCCAGTATAGGTTATAACTGAAACAGAGCCTTCTTTAAAATGTTTCATATACCATCACTTTGAACGAATATACATATTTTTTAAACAGTGACCCCTCGCACACTAATACAGGTAGCCCTCACACACACAATACCTCCTCCCCTCCCCCTAAAAAAATCATAGTTTACCTATGCTTAGCATGATTTGATGGATTGCGCAGTGTTATTCATTATGTCCCCCGGACATCATGCTAAGCAATGACAGCTGTATTTGTACCAGTATGCATCACTACTTTGATAAATTGGTAGGGTGCGTGTAATTATTCTTAATTGGAAAATTCACCTTGACACAGAAAAAATGAAACATAAATTTTTTTTTGCTAACGTGATTTTTCTTTCTTAAATCATAGCCTGAAATTATGAAATGACTGTAATTCCAATCTTAAAATCCATTTATTTTGCTCAGAAGTCATGATCTCAGTAAGATTGTGATCACAAAGATACAAAAAGGTCATGACGTCATGCTATGTAATAGAAAAAACTTTTTGGGAAGGCAATATATACATGTAGAACTTAAAGGCGATGGGTTTTGAGACACAGTATGAAACATCACAACATAGGATAGATGTAAGGATGAGTTAACTTATTTGGTCTTCATTCCATTTGGAGAGCTCGAGGCAAATTTGATTTAAATTTATATAAAAAAAAAGAAAAGGATGCAGCTTTGTGTCATCTGATTGAAAGTAGCTAATACTAAATATGAAAATAACATTTACATGTGTCATGAAATAATGTTACGTCATGTGAGGTTATTGATCATTGTTAGATCATTTGCCTTTCATCTGCTTATCCATTTCCAATAATAAGATTTCCACAACATGTTTAAACTGCAGCATTGGCCCAGACATAATTAGGATATTGGCAGAACTTTTGTCCAAAATGAATATGTCCTTAGGCCATGTACACAGTTTCACAATTTTTGGTCATGTTGTCACAGAGACTTAAATTAAACCTTTCATGTTTCTGTTCTGGCTACTTGTGAAGCGCTCTAATGGCGGACTTCCTGGCTACGCCGCCGCCCTGATTTGTTTACGTTTTTCAGCCCTGTGGCCGCCACTGCTGCGTGCCTTCACTAAATTGGAAATTGTAGCCCCCATGTCGCATCTATGATATTGATAATGAATTTTGACATACTTACTGAGAAGTGAATGAACTAAAAGATGAACCTATTTACATCGGAATGCCAGAATCTGCTTGTTGGTTTTGTGAATGTGAAATGCTGAACGGGGATGTTGACACTACCTCTGAGACAGACGGACAATACACGTATTACACACTATCGCATCCCATCCAGTTTGTTATCCAGGCATATAACACTACCCACACAAAGGCACCACGCTAGTACATGCATGTACTATATACTACAAGCGTGTGCTGACCAATTATGATGTAGGCTTAGAGGGAGGAACAGGCCTGTTGGATGACCATGTGTAATACAATACATTAATTACTTGTAGGCCTAACCCACGCTTTACAGTTCAAATTGGTCAGTGGGCACCTGAAGATTACCTGGTGATATCATTTACTATTTATAGCTATTCATGCACTGTTCTTCCTCTCAAAATTATACAAAACTGGGGGACAAGTCACGCGCCATTCGGCCGGGTTAAACACGAAAGGGTTAATCCTTACATGCGTATCTTAAATTCTGTCTCCATTATAAATACTAGCTGAGTGACCCGGCCCTACCCGGGAGAAATATCTTTATTACTTATAATGATCTAGATCTAGGACACAAAGTAAAGTTTCTTCCACAGACAAAGAAATACAATGACAGAATCAGTATCGACTCGGATTCTGCGCCAACTCTGGAGCTTGTTTATCCTTTTTCGCTAAAGTTTACAGGCGATCCATGTTTTCGTTAATCCACAATTTGCTTCCTTCACCAAATGAACGATGAGGGAAACTGCGTCACGGTCCTGAAAATATATCATAATAGCGTGTCCCTGTTCTAAAAGCATGGAGTCGGAAGTGTTTGTTGCAAATTTTACATGTGAATTATGCAAAATGAACGAACAAATTACCCAGAGTTTGCAGCATTTTCATATTATCCCCCTACATTACAATAAGTCAAGGTATAGGTGATAAGAATACTTCCAGAGTTTTGGAAACCTCCCAAAAAGGGCCTTTGAGGGCAGAACTTTCACCCTGTCTCCATTATGAATATACCACAGCTGTGGCATGCTATAACAATCTAAGTGAAAGAACAAATGATTTTACTAATCCTAGGGTTGTTGTTAGTGTTAGGGGACTGTACGTCTTAATTACAAAGCGGAATAGAGAAAATACTAGTTAGTTTTCACTGGTCAACTGTATTTTACTGTAAAAAATACAACGGTCCCCCCAAAAAAGAGATTTTGGGTCCAAATGTTGTAATAAACTGTTTTGATTGATCAATCAAGTACATACTGCTGGAATTGTCATTGTTGTTTATCTGTCTGCAGCCCCTATGTCTGTGTGCATGTGTGATTACTAGTACTTGCGAAAAGTATCCACTTTTCAGAGCAAACTTTTTAATATAACTCCATGTGCTTAAAATTCAATTAGCATGTCGTCACCGTTCCCTAAAAGTGTAGTAATTAGTTTTTGGCTGCTATTCAGAAGGAAAAAACCCATTTAGTTTAGCACAACTGGTCTAATTACGATAATTTTTGAAAGTTTGGTATGCGATTATTTTCAGCTTAGGAGTTTATAACCAAGATCATCCGATGCCATTTTGAATATAGTTGAATATATAGGATCGAGTACCTAGTCTTGTTGGATAAGGACGAAAAAATTCGGAGGGCCCATGTGCATGTTAAAGATACCTTGGCAGTTGGAAATCAAAAAGAGCAGGCCGAACAGGCCGCTGCCCGGGCAAAATGAAATAAAATTTATCCCACTCCCTCCCCCTCATCTCCCCCCCCCCCTCCCCAAAAAAAACCCGCCAACCAGCACTGCACTGTGGCGACGACGTGCCTGCTCCAGTTGTAACTGGGTGCAATGACACAAAGCCAAATTTCCCAAATGGGATTAAAGTAGTATACAAATACAAATACAAAATATATAAAAATATACATATATAAAAATTGATTTTTCAAGTTTTTGAATTACTACAGTGTCAGGAAATGGTGGCGATAATTGTGCTCCTCGAAATTTATTCATTTTTGAAAATTTACATTTACTTTTCATAAAAGTAAAAGTCAACAAACTGCACAGCAGCTTCAGTTATAGTTTTAATGCTGATCTGAATGCCCCGACAACACCATGGGACATGATGTGAGTCAATGAAGCAGAACATTTCAGTTTTACTTTTACTCTGTTCCATTTTAGTTTTCTTTAATCTTTATTCCTTTCTCTGCATAAAAGTTAGTTTTTTTATGGGATTAAGTGAATTTATAAAGTATTTCGTAGGGGTAGAGACATTTTAGTTTTACTTTTACTGTACCATTTTAGTTTTCTTTAATATTTATTCATTTCTCTGCACAAAATTTAGTTTTTTGTAGGATTAAGTTAATTTACATATAAAGTATTTCATAAGAGGAAAGACATTTTAGTTTTACTTTTACTCTGTACAATTTTAGTTTTACTTTTACTGTTCCATTTTAGTTTTCTTTAATCTTTATTCATTTCTTTCACAAAAGTTAGATTTTTCATAGGAATAGGTGAATTTGGATATGAAGTATTTCATAAGAGGAAAGAAACGAATGCTCCTTTACTTTTCATAGCAGTCAAAAATTAATGTGGGTAATGTGAATTGCATGTATAAATGCAGGCCTGAATAGATTTACGTGGTCAAGAGCCAACAGCCTTAGACCCCTGAGAAACAAATATCTTCATCTGAAATCTGTGCAGTCTTCATCATTCACTGTACAGAAGTGTTGGAGAGGCATTTCAACAATTTTCTCACTTCACAGGAGTGCATTTATAAGTTTTGATCACTTTTGTTATTCTTGGATGTGGCAAAAAAGTTTCTACTTGTATGTACTTCAAAACTATTAATAGGGATGCCAAATGATTTTTGCAAAAAAAACCTGAAAAATGAACGTGTCATCGTGTTTGCACCAAAACAAACATTTTTTTAAACAGTTTTTAAATAAACGGGTCTTAGTTCTGATTTTTCCGTTTTTTCTGTGCCTACTGCGAGAGACTCTCGTAACTGATAACGGGAAAAAACGGAAAAATCAGGACTGACGGAAAAACTGGACTTTTGGCATCCCTGTATTAAAGATAACAATACATCATTTTGTTAGAATATAGGTCTCCCTATGAGCATTTATAAGGTTGACATAATTCAAAACCACCAGAATTATCGATACACCAGTACTTGAAATGGATAACAAATTCTAAAGTGCATTTTATTTTAATTTTTTATTATTTGTATTTCAGTCAGGTATGGCTAATTCATAAACAGACAAGTTAACCAATTTGAAGAGTCAAAATGGGACAACACACACTTGGTTCAAAAAAAAAAAAAAAAAAAGAACAACAAATGCTGCAGTCCTTTTAGCATTGAATGAGTAAAGCAGCATAACAGAACAGAGTGAACATAGAACAGCACTTGGCTGACAGGACACACCTATAACAGCACATGAGATAAAAATGCAGGAAATGACAGTTTGTTTTGTATGTGAGTCATATGCTCTATAGATGTGTTCCGGTTTCACTTAAGATATGACAAGTACAGAGTTGGGGAAGAAAATCCAGAAGGAATTTGAACAGATTTGTGTGAAACCTTTTTGATTCATGCTATAAAGTACACCATACTATTTCTGAATAAATATCTACCACCTACGTACAGTGACTTAAGACATGTATGGCAAATCTAATAGCATCTGTTATAACTTTTACTTTTGATTTCTAGCAGCCTTCTGACTGTTAAATTGGTAAAAAAGTTCATATGGCTTTAATTTAAAAAACAAAAAATGGATTATCAAAAACTGGGTCTGGGTTAACAATGGGAAAAATTTTGTAGGAACAAAAAATACCCAGCAGCAACAGGCCTATGTCCAGATATGTCTTCCAATGTGAAGTCTTCACTGAATGTAATGCAGTATAAATGTGTGCAGAAATTTTGAAGTCACAAAATTAACTAAAGATAATGTAATTTTATAAAATCCACTTGCATGAAGATAACAAGAAAACATTGAGAGACAAGAGCACTTCTATTGACAGGCACTTCCGTACTTCAGTACTTTACTATTAATGTGCAATATGTATTTATTTTAAATATCTGCTGTAAATTCAATACAAATCAACACATTTGACTGCAGCTTTCATACCAAAGATGAAACAGTTGGCTTAAATTCCCCAGGTGCACCATGGTAGAGATTTCTCAGCTCACAAAAATTAACAGTAACATCATAATAACCTTGTACAAACATGAATGTGTCACAGCCAGGGTACGGCTGCATAAAAGAAAACAACAAATAAAAACTGACATTGCACTCATCATGCAACATGATGTTAAACACTTTGCTGGAAGGACAGAAAGATAAGTCTTTTGGAAAAACAAACAGCAACATTACTGCTCTAAAGAACAACATAATATAGTTCTGTAATATTGAGCTAACAGATAAATCAGTAAATGTACATCAAATTAATGGACCTGCTCACATTCCTGGCTAAAGAAAATATTTCAAAAACAACAAAATGCTTTTTTAAATAATTCTTCAAATGATCAAACTCATGCCTGTGCAAACTTTTATGTATCATTAACTGCAGAACCCCATGGTGAAAGAAAACAAACCTCTCTGGTAGTTCACTGGCATATTGCACCGACAAACAAACAAAATGATCTGAATTTTAAAAAATTAAAAAAGCCACTTTGAAATTCCAGGGCAAAAGATTTTTGTTTAAGCTATTCTGCTGTTGGCAAGGGATTAAAGATATTTAACCCTCTGAATCCTGACCTCCTGGGTAACAAATTTGAGGGCACCACATCACAAGTGACCAGATTTATAGATCTGTGTAGTATGTCACTGGTCTACCAGTGAAGAGGGTCTAACAAGTTGATAATAAAGCAGTACTTAATTAATACTGTGAAATCAGAAAGATTTAAGTTTTCCCAAAATTGTAAAACTTTCAAAAATACATAACCGGTGAGTTGATTCTAATGAGACAGGCTTTGATAGGTAAACAACAACAACAACAAAAAAGTACAAGGATTATGACAAACAAATATTTGCATAATAACAGACAAACTAAAAAACTGAAGTCTGAGTTTTCATCCCAAAAAATGTCCTCAGTCTGAGATACTGTATATCCTGATGAGTTACGAAAGATTATTTTTTGTGTCTGTGTCTTTGACGATCATTCTGAAATGGCAACATACTTGTGCTCACATCAAATCTAGCCAGTCTTACTGGCCCTTTCCTAGCTTTCTCAGTACCACAACAAATACTTGTATTATGTACATAGTGGATCTTCTTGGAAAATTGGACAGGAAAGTTGTTGCCCTCACAACTCGCCTCAACAAGACATTTTAGGCAGCTGTGTACCATATTTTACTCAGGTTCCATACCATATTACTTCATGTAATAAGCCTGTTATTGAGTTACGGTATGATGCGCTAGATGTGTGTACCACGTATGTGCTCTTGAACGCTCTGTTAAGGTGAATTACCCTCATGGAATAATAAAGTGATTCTTATCTTATCTTAAACTGTGGCCTTTGATTATTCACATGATCTTATGTTACAAAATCATTCCCTTTGAGTAACAATTTCAGTTCAAGACTGCAGATCAAAGGTCAAAATATTGCCAAAAAATATTAAAGTGTATTTCCTGAGCATTTCACTGCCCCCACCGTCAACTATTCTGAGGAGAAAACTGCAAATTCTGACCAAAATGAGAGAAAAGTAATAGTAATCCACTGATCTCATTTCAGCACTAAAAGAGTCTTCAATTTCAGTTACTCAAATGGGCATGTCATTAGGACTGTTCAACAAAACAAAAATGTCTGTTTGAACTTTGTATAAGTTCCACAGGTGACAGTGCCTTTATTTCATAGCTAGGAACTGGCGAAAACAAGTAGTATTCACTGGTCTTTCATCACAGCTTTATTCTGAACTTTCATTATTGACCTGGCCTGTTTTGTGATAAAACAGTGGGATGGCAAGACACATTCTGAATCTGACTATTGGGAAGAAAATCTGAATATCAAATGGAATAAATAAATAAAATGCCTATCTATAAGCAAAATTAAAAAATTATGCCTGTGAGTGTGTGTGTGAGGAGTAGAATTTTGGTACTTTCTGTTATGTAGAATGCTGTAGAAATTTTGCCGAAAAATTGGTTCTGAATTAAAATATTGGTTTAACATGACATAAAAGTATGGAAAATTCAGGTGAAAGAAGCAGACTTTCTGTGCTTGGAACTGCAACCTGCCGATTGTTGGCTTATAGTGTGAGGTACAATTTTTTTTTTCCTTCATTGATCTGGGGAGATAATTCTTCAATTTTGACCGAAAATGACACAATTTAATGAAGGAGTTGATGACATACTTTCACAAGAAGAGGTGCTTTCACGAGGAAGGAGTTGATGACATAATTTAACTATGAAAGAGTTGATGACATAGTTTAACTATGACGGAGTTGATGTCATAATGAAGAAGTTGAGGACAACTTAACTATGAAGAGTAGATGACATAATTTAACAATGAAAAAGCAGATGACATAATTTAACTATGAAAAAAGCTAATGACATAATTTAACTGTGAAGGAGTTGATGACATAATTTAACTATGAAGCTGTTGATTATATGAAAATTGAAAAAAAAAGAACAACAACCAATAATTCTGAATAAATGCACTGCCAAAAGCTTTCCTCTTTAACAAATACAGGGATCTACAATAATAAATATATAGTTATGTAATATATTTTAAAAAAAATTAATGCAAAAGAAGCAGTTCTTGTTGTTATCTTTCCAGATGGATCTTTTGCAGGGCTGAATCCACAATGGATCTCATCTGCTGGATGCATTCTGATGGTTTTTCATGACTGACCAAAGCACTGCCAGATACAATCAGGTTTGCTCCAGCCTTTACAAAGAGAGGAAACACATGTGTGTAAAATGTTCACACAGTGTAAAAAAAGTGATTAAAAAAATGGTGGGGGTACATGCAGCCATCTGGCCAAATTTGGATTCACAATAGAATTTTTGTTCCCAATTTTTGAACAGTTCATTAGTTTTATCCAATATATCCCCAATACTAGTTCAGTCCGAGGGTCATGAAATAATATTTAATCTTAAATGGAAACTGCCTGTGCCCCTTGAAGTAGAAAGGAGACCTTAGCCAACAGATAGGCTACCCTGAGTTTCACCGTGTTCTATTTAATTCCATTCAAAGCATGAAAGAAAGAAAGAAAGAAATAGAAAGAAAGAAAGACAGAGAGAGAAAAAAAGAAAGACAGACAGAAACAGAAAGAAAGAAATAAAGAAACAGAGAAGAAAGAAACAGAAAGAAAGACAGAAATAGAAAGAAAGATAGAAAGAGAAAAAAAGAAAGACAGACAGAAACAGAAAAAAAGAAAGAAAGAAACAGAGAAGAAAGCAACAGAAAGAAAGAACATCTTTACAAACTTCAAACTGACTACCAATACTCACATCAGCACACTGCTGAATTGTCTTGGGTCCAACACCACCATCTACTCCAATGTCTAAATTCTTGAATTTGGTCCTGAGATATTCAATCTAAGGGGAAAAAAAGTTAATCTTATACAATTTCCAGAATTTTCTTAACTCTCTTACAACAATCCTGCTATAATGTATAACTGCTGCCACAATATTTCCAAGCACCAATCTGCTGAGTCCCATATGTTAGTCATTTTGAATAAATACGCATTCCATCAAGTATGAATCTTGTCTACATTTCACATTCACATGTCAGTCCTTCATACTGATCTGCACTTGAAGAAAAAAAATCCACAATATTTGAATACACATGGTAGGATGAAAGTTACTTTATCAAGATATGCAGTTAATTGCCATACTTTTTTATCATCTGGAAATAAGTAAATACAAATCAATCCACATCCTGTGTGCTATGCCTTAAGCCAGTTGTCCGGTCAGTGACCTTACTCATGGGGAATTTTATCTGGGTCACACTGAGCCTTGCCAATGTGCGATGACCACACTACCGCTTTCCACGTGGTTTGGTTCGTATTTGATCAATATGAAGACATTCACTGTTTTGCCACATCACGCTCGATAATGAATTAACCAGCAAAACCTTAGTCTGTCAGTCTCTAACCAATGATCTGACTTATGATACCAAACTGACAGCTGTAATTTTCATGAGAACAAAGCATGATAACTAGCCAACCCCCCCAAGCCCTAAACAAATGGTTTCATCCTGATTGACACATACTAATGAACCAATGTGGGTATTTGGGGCAAAGGTCATTTCAGAGCTTGTTTCTGATTGGTTCTTAGATACAGACAACTCTACATGATATTCAGCTTGGGAGAAAATGAAAATACAGTCGACTCCACTTTAAATGAAGTCGCTTAAAATGATCTTCTTTTAGTATGATGTTTTTCTTTTATCCCTTCCCCAATGCCTCATTTCCGTGGGAAAAAAACGCATAGTATGACATCTTTCTATCCGTTTTTACTCTTTGTGTGATCTCATTTTGAAGTCCCAAAGAGGAAAAAAAATGCTTAGTATGATTTTCCTAAACCGTGTCATGGTCAAAATACACGCCATCTTTCGTAATCGTCGTTTCGCTACAGCTCATACCTGCCATTGCTCTTTGTCTGCCTCGCCTTGTTTACACCTGTTATGTCACCTACCCAACGTGCGCCCGAGGCACCATGCGTACGACTGGATGTGGTCGCTTTGTCCATGAGTATAGGATTTTAATTTTATTCTGCTGGCATCACTGATCCCTCGCACTCATGCGAGCTCAAATATGTTGCCATGTATTATTCATCAGGTGGATCGATAATGCAGTATAATAGTAAACGGTGCATCTGATATCGTAAAATTCACAGGGCCACTGATTTTACTCAGGTCGGGCATTGAGAGCGGAGGTTATGATAGAGAGAAAAAGCAAAGGGTTACACACGTGGATGTACTGTAATGGTTCGTTCTCACCAAACGGTCATGTGAACACGGCCGAGCGCCCGTTTTGAAATGACTAAACATGAATATTTACCCAAAAAAATTCTTTATAAAGCGATAAAACGCCTATACCTAATTTTGGGTCGCTGAATTCAAATTTGTGCTAAAAAATAACACTTGATGAAAAAATTGTATTTTTGTATTCACTGTTACGTCAACCACAAGTAAAGACAGCCCCAGGATCCACCGAGAGGGGGGAGTTGAGGATGGATCCACAAGGATTGACCCTATGGATAACGACCCAAGCATGAAATGGACAATGACCCATGATCAACGAGAAAACAGCTCCATTTGCGGGCAGTGCGGCAGGAGTTTTGGCACTTGGCGGGGAATGAGAGTGCATCAAGGGAGAGCCTGTTTGAGGGGGAGAAGACAGTGCGGATCGACAGATCGTAAGACGCGAAGCAAATCATCCCAGGATGAAAACCACAGCGGAGAGATTAGTGCTTCGGTCAACTCTTCTTCTGCCTAGGTCCAGGTTGGTGCAGATCCGACAACCCAGGAACCAGGGTCAAGAAAGCCGAGAATTCTGTGGCCTGCTGCCAACAAGAAGGACAAATACAAAATACTGGAAAAGAAAGTCAAAGAGAAACTGAGAGAATCCAAGAAGAAGGCTAGCATAGGAGATGCCAAAGAGATGTTGGGTCTGTTCGCAAACATCATCTACGAGACAGCAATGGAAGAGTTTGACAGCTGCGAGAGTAAGAAGAAAACACCGGCGAAGACGGGAGGGCTGAGTAGAGCTCTGGCGCAAATCAGAAAACAGAAAAGGGACCTGCAGAAGCAGAGAAAAAGTGCACCACCAGACCAGGAAGAAGGCCTGAAAATCTTGTATGAAGACCTAAAAAAGAGGAGCAGAGACCTGCAGAGGCAAGAAAGAAGGTGCAGCAGGCGAAAGGAACGCAAAAGAGCACGGGAGCAGTTTTTGAAAAATCCGTATGAGGCAGCCAAGAAGTTGTTCACAGAAGCACGAAGCGGGAAGCTGACTTGCACAAAAGAAGAGCTGGATGCTCAGGTCAGGCAGACATACAGCGATCCCAAAAGTAATGAGCCGCTACCAGACATGCCTGAAGCGACCGACCGCCCCTCGCGTGAGCTTCCGACTGGGGCCGTTCACTGAGAGGGAAGTGGACGATTTTGTCAAAAAAGCAAGAGCCAAAAGCGCACCCGGGGGCGATGGAGTGTCCTACAAGGTTTTTAAGTATTGCGACGAACTAAGACACATTCTGTACGTATTGCTGAGGGACCTGTGGGATGATAAGGAGCTTGTCAACGACTGGTGCAAAGCGGAAGGTGTATACCTACCGAAGGAACAGGATGCAGAAAGCATCGGACAATTTCGCCCTATCTCCATCATCAATGTGACGTGCAAGATCTTCATGGGTATACTGCGAGGAGGGTTGTTGCTTATTTGCAGGGCAATGGCTACGTGGACGAAAGCGTCCAGAAAGCAGGAGTACCAGGGATGCCGGGCTGCATTGAGCATGCTTTCACGATTTGGGAGGCAATTCAGGATGCCAAGAAAACCAAAAGTAACCTGAACGTGGTCTGGTTGGATCTGGCGAATGCCTATGGGTCAGTACCCCACGAACTGCTGATGAAAGCAATGGAATTCTTCTACATCCCGCGCAAGGTGCAAGACATCATGAACGAGTACTACAGCAAATTCCAGATGCGATTCTCAACAGAAGAATTCACAACTGAGTGGCACCGTTTGGAGATCGGTATAGCAGCTGGCTGCACGATTTCGGTCATCTGGTTCATCCTAGTGATGGAGATGCTCTTGAGGTCAGCAGGCTTAAGTGAAGAAGAGGCAGAAGTAAGAGCACCGAAGAAGGCATTCATGGATGATGTGACTCTGCTGACAAAAGATGCGGACATAATGCAGACGGTCTTGGCGCGGCTGGATGAGCTGGTAACTTGGTCGAGGATGAAATTCAAAGCCAAGAAGTCCAGGAGCCTGACCTTGCACAAAGGAAAGCAGAAGCAACAGAAATTCACGATCGCGGGGGAGAAGATACCCACAGTGAAAGATGAGCCTGTTAAGAGTTTAGGACGATGGTATGCGGGAGCACTGAATGACAAGAGCCGTGGCGTGGCTATCATGAAACAAGCAGAGGATGGCCTGAAAGCCATTGACAAGAGTAGGCTGCCAGGAAAGTACAAGATATGGTGTCTTCAGTTCGCCCTATACCCACGGCTTGCATGGCCACTGACAATGTACGAAGTCGCCTTGTCAAGAGTTGAAATGATAGAGAGAGCGTGTAACAACTTCATCAGAAAGTGGCTAGGCCTACCACGAACAATTAACACATCAGCCCTGTACAGGCAGAAAGGCGCGCTCCAGGTGCCAATCACTTCAATCGTGGAGATCTACAAGGCAGGAAAGATCAGGACAGTGATGATGCTGAGGGAGTCGAAGGACCACAAGATCAGCGACAACCCACCGGATGTCAGAACGGCAAGAAAGTGGAGGGTGGAGGACGCGGCTGATGAGGTCATCTCTGTGCTGAAGCATGGCGTCATTGTTGGCCCTGCACAGGCAGACAGGCTGGGACTGGGTAGTGGTGACTTCAAGCCCTTTGGGAAAATGTCACAGAAGGAGAGAAGATCAGCTGCAACAGGGCAGGTGCGAAAGATGGAGGCGGAGAGGCGGGAAGTTCATCTAGTGCAGTGTGCTCAGCAAGGACAGGTGACGAGTTGGGAAGAGCATGTAGTGGAAAGAAAGACTGGGTGGAGTGAGGTATGGGAGTGGAATACTTCAAGGCTGAGCTTCCTTCTTCGGGCTACCTACGACGTTCTGCCTTCACCGGTGAACCTGGTCAGATGGAAGGCCCAGGAAGATGACAAGTGCAGGTGCGGAAAGCTAGGAACCATGAAACATATCCTCTCAAACTGCCACTTATCGCTGAACAGATACACGTGGAGGCACAATGAGGTGCTCAAGATTCTCACAAAGACAGCAAAGGAGCAGGTGAATGAGGGAAAGTACGCTCCTAAATCGCAGGACCACGGACTGAGAAAGATCACGTTCGTGCCGCAAGGAAGTAGGGTGCCTGAAAGAGAGAAGACAAGCAAAGCCCCTGCTGACGAAAGTGATAGCCAATGGGAAGTGTCTGCAGATCTAGAAGGCAGCAAGAAATTTTTTCCCATTCCAACGACAAAGAAGCCTGACTTGGTGTTATGGAGCGAAGAGGAGAAAGAGGTACATCTGGTAGAGCTGACGGTGCCTTATGAAGACAATATCAAGGCAGCACACGAGAGGAAGGAGAGCCGCTACGAAGCCCTTGTCGAAGAGTGCGCGGAGGCGGGATGGAAGGTATCGCATTTCCCAATCGAGGTCGGGTGTAGAGGCTTCATTGCAGACAGCGTCAGCAGGTGGATGAGAGTGGCTGGACTTGGCCCAAAGAAAGGAAATGCCGTGAGAAAAGATCTACAAAAGACCGTAGAAAGAGCAAGCCATTGGATCTGGTTGAAGAGAGAGGATACCACCTGGAATGAGTCCTGACGGTTGACAGTAGAGGCACACAGTCGAACTGGCAAGGAGACCTCACATCAGTGAGGGGGCTCGGTGCGTCATTAAAATAGCTGTAGAGAGGTAGAGCCCGAAACAGCGACGCATTCTCTCCTGATGATCTCCACGCCAGAATCCGGTCTGCGGAGCATTCGGCTGTCAGCGGCTCAGGGGGCTGTTTTCAAACTACTTAAATTTTTCTTCAAGCATCCCGCCCGTGCTTTTTTAAGACGCCATGGGTCTGGCGGCTTGGAGTACGTGAAATTAAAGAAAAACAATCCCACGGCTGAGTGTCACTGAAATTTTACTGCAGTGGTAAAAGTGAAAAGTCGCACGGGCGAGAGAAAATGACTCGTCTGTTGTGAGTAGGTTGGTCTGAATCCGATAATAATATGATTTAGAGAGACTTTGTACCGTTGTCGCTCGGCCGTGATTGCACGTCCGTTGTGGCCAGTTTGGTGTGAACGTACCGCGACACGCGTGGCCACAATTGTTTAAACTTTTTTTTTTTTAAACTACACAGTAGAGATTCTATCGTTTTCACGGGACACGGAGCAAAGACAGTTGGCGCCAACAAATCCACGAAGGTGTCAAATACCTTGCTCACTCGGTCACCGCGGATGGGCGATGTTTATGTGTTAGTTTAGGCTCAGTGCTACATGATGCGAGTGTGACCAGCGGGAGGGTCTTGTATGATATTCACAATTAAATAAATTTAATAATACAGGAAAATGCAAGTCATGTCATATATCAACATAATGTTAAGTTGACTGACAGGTAATATTGTGTGCTAATTTTTGCCCTTTGGTTATAATGGAAACAGAACATTTTGCTTAGAAATGTTCAGACACCATCGCTTTGGGTGAATATTTTTTTCTTTCTAAACAATATCCCCTCACACACCCTAATACACATTGGCCTACACACAAAAAATACCCCCTCCTTAGAAAAAAACAACCAAAGGTCACCTACATAACAATACTGCTTCCATCATTTATCAACATAGTTTATATAAGGTAGATAACTTAATAATACTTAAGATGATTTAACGGATAGTAAGATGTTAAATTTTATGTCCCCTGGACATCATCTTAAGCAATGTCCACTGTATTGCAAATTTGTTGAGAAACAGTTAGCCGGTCGATGTTATACCTTTTGATAGTATGGGGAGAGCCTTTGAAAGGTTAGTCTTTATGATTCCGACCAGTGGTTCACTGGTTAATGTGTCCTTGTCACATTGCCTTTGATTTAGAAGAGATACAGTGAGCAATAAGATGGGTATTACGTCTCAGAGAGGACAGTGACCTGACGCGTGAAAATACAGCTTGCGCGCTGAGCTTGACCTTGCCATATTGGTATGCCCATGCAAAGTGAATGTCTGGAAAGTCCATGCCGTATTTCGACGCCTCGATGCCTCTTGCAGGGTGAGGGGTTAAAAATACAAAAACACATTCAAATGAAATTTAAAAAAGCAAAAATTATGCTTAAATGCAGCTGAAATATAACTGTTTTAGTTGTTACTCAATTGTGTTAATAAAATAATATCATGGAAAGGTAACTTCTGGCCCACCGGGCATAGAATGATATGTATGTGTGCATTATGGGCCGTGAGTTTCTGATCTCTTTCACTCTTTCCACCCACCTTCGGGATACAATCTGTAATGAACTTCTGACCTCCAAAGCCTGGATGCACCGTCATTATGAGGACACAGTCCAGCTGATCAATGTATGGCACCAGAACCTCCACATCTGTTGGTGGATTGATCCCCATTCCAACCTGGTGAACAATTACAAAATATGTTGATTAATGTGCATATAGTAAAATCCTTTGGAGAACCTATTTACAAAGTATAATGACAATTTTCTCAACAGTTTGGGAACATTTGCTAAATTTAAGCCCCTAAAAAGGATCATTGTTTCATGATTCTAAGGATGAACTATGATAAATAAGTAATACTGAATTCATTATTATGCTCGATGTCTGAGATTTATATCGGGAAGTTTTATCACAATAAAAAAAAATTTAAATGGTACACTACATTGACAATGCATGAATATTATTGCCACGGTCCAATAATGCACCTGACATTCCCAGGAGCATATATATCATGCGCTGGCATGACCTTGCTCTGCTTACCAAAATAATAATGAGCAATATAGAGTCAACAAAAAGATGAATTAATCATTAACCTAAATTAATAAATGGCAAACTAATTAGTAATCTTATTTAAACAAACTGGGAATAACTCAGCCACTGATAGGCATTTAGGTATTATTTACACTGTGAATTGTACAGCTCACATGTAGTGCATAGTGAAAATGTATGTAAATAACAAAATAGGTTACCAAGCAAAAACATAGACTACTCTACGTTGAGGTGATGAAAATATGGTCGAAGACAGATAAATCAATTTAAGCTTTTAAGAGGAAGTGCTGCAGTGAAAACTGAAATCTACATCCCACCTTTTCTAATGCATTTTGCGACCTGTCTTTGTGTTTAACAAAGTTGAGAGAAAGAACCCAGGGATTCAATTAGGCTGTGACTCCAACCATTGGTGGTAACTGATTATAATTATATTCAGCGATATTGGATTTGATACAAACTTTCAAATATATCAGGTGATAAAAAAAAAAAAGTCCCAACATTGACACCAAATATCTCGCAATCCTTT
Source organism: Onchidella celtica (assembly GCA_963931925.1). Lineage (NCBI taxonomy): Eukaryota > Metazoa > Mollusca > Gastropoda > Systellommatophora > Onchidiidae > Onchidella > Onchidella celtica. The sequence goes on from OZ007582.1 coordinate 22,526,085, forward strand.
TGATGAATCTTTGAGAAATTTTGGTAGAGTTATGTTAATTATATGTGTAATACCATATTAAAATTTCATCAAGATTTAATCATTACTTTTAAAGATATTTTAGATTAAGTGAGTGTCTGTCAAAAATTAATAAAACAAGACAGCCGATCAAGGACGAGGAAGATTTTAACGCAAATTCAGCTTTCCAGCGCACAACAGTTGAGTATTTTTTCTCCAATTTTTTTAATCAAATTCAGCCCACCTTTCCAATCCAACCTTATTTTGTAGATCTAAGTTTAGCAGACGACACTCAACCAAGCCTTTTGCATCCTATGGTGATACATTGATTACCTCCAAGTTGAGTGTATTCCAACTAATGTGAAATCCAGTGGCATTTCAACTTAAAATGTCCCTTATCGAGTTTTGCTGTCAAACCCTTTACATGTACTTCTAATTTCTTAATGAAATGATGATTTTCACTGACACACATCTTCTCAAAATAAAAGTTTATTTATAATATCGTCATGGTGCTGACCTTTTGGTCTAAGTCATTTTTTGCACTTCTGAGAAAATCGCAAAAAACTTATAAAAATTCTTTTGCAATGCAGTCAGACTTAGACCAACCAAAATGACTCTAGGTAAAAGTGGCCATCATCCACGTTGGCTGAAGCAACCCCAGAACCAAAATGATCTACGTCTATGAATGACTTAGGCTTAGGCCATTACAGAAAGTTTTATTTCCAGGATAATGGCTTGGCACTTTTGAATGATTTTTACATTAATAGATGCACCATGGATAGGGCAATGACGTAACAGGTACATTCTGTTTTGGCCTAAGTCTGACTTACGCCAAAAGGTTAGCACCATGATGATATGTAGATCCGAGTCTTCCCAATCACTGATATTTGGATCATCAATTTTTCATAAGAAGCTTTATTTGTGGGGTCTCTTATTTTAATGTGAAGTTGTTTTGGATTCTGTCAAAGCACCAACAGGACCCATACCTTTTAAACTGATGCAAAGATGATCACTGAAAAAATTATTTAACTAATCTGTGAAAGGCTATGGGTTCTGTACTATAAACTATCAATCCCAAGAAGTTTCAGTTAACGCTGATGAAAACGTAAAATGGCACCCAAACCATATTGGAACAGAAGTGAACATAAAATATAAATAAAAGACACCCAAATCTATTCAACTAATGTGGTAGGTGAGTGAGTCAAATTTCAATCAACTCCAGATGTAATGAGTGGTATACAATCATTCTAGTAAGATGACAATTTTCAATATAATGTACATGTTATAGCCAAACAAGCGCCACCTTCATTCCTGCCTCTCTAATTTTGCGAATGCACCGAACGGGATCTTCTGAGGCTTCATAATGGAAAGTGTACATTGTGGCCCCTGCTTCAGCCATGCTTTCAATCCACTACAAGAAGAAAAACAAGCAAAATAACATTTATAATGATACTTCATCATTGCAGATTGTAAAAAAGGAAACGAAAAAAAATGAAGAAGGCAATTTCAGGTAACATAAAATAATAGCATCAGTGAAGAATATTTGCTGAAAAATTATGCTTTTTTATGTAGATTAAAATCTATACTGTAATCGTAGTATCTCGACAGAAAGGTCAATCAGAATTGGGTCGAGTAAAGAGAAAGCTGAAACAACAAGAATACTGTTGGTAGAGAGAAAATATAAGCAGGGGAGATCCGATATCACCATCATGGGAATAGTGTCTAATAAAAGTAATACAATTATGTCACTTGCTTCTTCTAATCGGCAGCATGCCGTCATATTTCCTCTAATTTCCTATTGTGCGGAGCAGTTGCATGGCAAACTTTTTTGCTGACAATAGTGACATCAGTAACATGAAATGCTCATCGTTTTTAGTTGTTTTTTTTTAACCGTGATGTCGCTCTTTCTTTAGAACAAATAAATGTTGATACATCATACTGATACATGAGCATGGCATATAAGCAAGAGATGTAGGTCAAGGTCTAACTAGTAGTAGTACCAACAGCCCAAGAATTCCCAGTGAAAGAGAAAGTACATGACTCACATAAGATAAGATAAGATAAGATAAATTTTATTCGTCCTTGTACAAGGAAATTTGTTTTGATCATTGAATACATAACAATACAGTTACAGAAGCAGAAAGTATGATACATAGCGCACACACACACATATATACACACACACTGATAAATTAACTAAATTAACAAAATTAACAGTGCACACAATATGCTTCCCTAACTAAAACACATTGACCTGACACGCAGGACATAATTCAACTGTGCACAGATTACGATCAAGATGACGACATTATTGTAACATCCTAGTTGATGATGGAATAAACGATTTAAAGCAGCGCTCAGTTTTAGTTTTCTTTGACAACAGCCTTAAACTTCTTACAGATCTTATATATATATTCCTTGTTCAGGGGATGTTGGGGGTCATTTATAATAATATTAGCTTTTTTAATACAAGCACCAGTGTACAGCTCATCAAAATATGGCAGATCACAGAGATACAAATTTTGGATGCTTTTTTAATTAAATTATTGATCTTATTTTTATCTTTTTGTAAGATGTTTCCTCCCCAACAGACAACTCCATACATCAAAACGCTCTGAATAGCCATGGTGTAAAATATTTTCAGAATGCTTTTGCTAACTTTTAAAAAGCGGAGCTTTCTGAACATTTTCAGCCTTGCGCTTATGCATTGTGCTCCACATGTATCTAAACCACAGGATCTGACTGATCTCTTCTGTGTACTCTTTTTGATTCAGATTCAGACACTTCCTTTTATTCTGACACAATACAGGGCCCCAATACAGCATCCCCACTGGCAAAATTTGCATTCAGAAATGTACCCATCACTCAAAACTCCCACTGTAAAGGATTCTAGCTAAGGCAATCAATAACAAAATAGAGGAATGTGCCAGAATTACATTCCATTTTCAGTACATGGAACTGTTTAGCCCTTTAAAACTATAAACCAAAAATAGCAGCTGACTAACTAAAGAAATAATATCACAACAAAATGAACAAAATAGGGTCACTCCGACTTGTTTTTCGGAAAATGCAAAATCGGGACAATTCTGATAAAATCTGCATTGATTTTATCAGGATACTTGTCACGTCTGCGTTCAGTAAATAGGCCTAACATCAACTGATCACATCATTAAGCAACTAACCTTTACCCCCGACTTAAAATTAAATCTATCAATGTCTAAATGTGAATTTCAGCTGTCTTGACGGTGTAAGAAACTGCCTGTAAATTTTTTGCCAAGTCCTGTCTTCAGAAAAGTGGATGGTAAGTCTTGTATTCCACTCACCTTTTCCGGTTCGGCAACCATCATGTGCATTTCGAATAATACATCTGGCAATTTGGGGCGCAAACATTTAACAACAGGGTGTCCAAACGTTAGATTCGGTACAAAATGGCCATCCATTACATCCAGATGTAAGTAATCCGACCCTGCATCCATCAAACGTTGACATTCAGCGGCCAGATTTGATAAATCTGCGTTCAGAATTGAAGGTGCGATTTTGCCCGAAGTACCACAAGGAAGCGCCATTTTGTTTCTTCCTTTCTTCCGTCATACTTTTTGGAGCGACTAAGCCTCTTAAAATGTGTTAGGTCGCTCTACAAAACAAAATTTTCGTGTTCGATTTCACCGTCCTTTGATTTAAGAGGGGAAAAAAAATCGAAAAATCTAGCTTTACCGTACAACGTACATAGTGGAAGTTGCACGAGAATATCAAAATCCCCCTCTTCTCCTGTCCGCCTAAAACAGTAATTTTCAACCTTTTTCAGATAATCGGCCCCTTGAGCCCCAAATTTTCTTTCATCGCCCCCCTCCCCCATCCCATCTTAACATGCAACCGAAGATGCACAGACTAGACATAAATTATGTTAAGGCTTTCAAAGCTTTTTTTTAAATGATGCTTGACTTACTGATTATTCGGACACTATTAACAAAAATGGAAAATGATATCCTTCATCAAAGGCATCTACAATTGGCTGCTCCTATTCAGAGGACCCATGTATAATGTACAGGTGTAGCAGGCCAGATTATACCCCCGCCAGACTATACCCGGGGTTAAACTGGCCTAGCCCAGAATATCCCCCGGGGTATATTCTGGGCTAGGCCAGTTTATACCCCGGGGTTTACTTTGGGCTAGGCCAGACTATACCCCCCCAGTCCAGATTATACCCCCAACTTTTTTTTAAAAACAAGTCAAGACCGCAGTTTATTTCAACTTTAGTTTGAATTGTCCACTATCACTGTCATCAGATATCATACTGAAGCATACATGTTTTACTCTTGTAAATTATGATACATTTAAAAGGATATAAACATGCTTAAAAAGCATTGATATACAAAAGGATTGAAAATTAATTGAAACTGATATGATTATACTTTAACACTAATTTTACTTGTGTCCGTTGGTATTATTATTGTTTTGGTTTTTTTGCAATTAGTTGTCCATGAGTTAAACATGCATTGTGATTTTTTTGTTTGGCCCCACTAACATATACTTAGTGGCAAGGTATGAACTAATTATAAGACTCATAAGTGTAAAGTTATCTGAATTTTATTTTAATTTTTGAAAATCAGAAATGTGCTTGATAATTATGTCGGAACAATTAGATCTACATACAAAGTTACACTGATGCAGAGAGAAAGGCCAGGAAAGAATACATAGAGAAAAAAACAGCAACAACATTTTAACAACTGAACTGGCAGATGGAGCAATTCCATCATCCAGCAGACATTAAATACTTCACACAAAACTAAATACATACTAAAATTGTTTCACATAATGAATTTAACCTGTCCAGATCCACTTGAAACGTTACAGAAAGCAAACCAGTAATATACAATAATAACAATAAGAACACCAAATCATCTTATTTACTCTTGAAAATAAAGAGAATATAATCAATATCAGAATCACCATCATCTTGGAATAATATAAAGATAAGAGGGAATATAAAAATGACCTACACATCATTCTAGAATCTATAAGCAGCAATAATATATCTGTGTATATACCAAGTACATGTAAAGAAAAATATTTTAAATCTTTTCAACTATTCAAGTAGAACTGGACTGAAAGCTTTAGCGAAGTAGCTTTGATAGTCATGTAAAATGACAGATTAAATCCACTGAGACAACAGTGCATTGCAGAAAGTAATGACAGTATGTTTTGGCAAAAATTCAATGGATCATGTTGCATGAACATGTCTTGTTAGTAAATTCTTTGATAGCGTATTTGTAGAAATGTATACATTTTATGTAGCTCATGGTTTAAGGCACTGGACTACTTTCACTCACATTCGTTGGCATGTTGTAGAACTTTGTTTTTGTCGTTGGTTGCCATTGAGTAAAATTTGCACGGTACTGTTTGTTTGGCACTGACATACACTTAGTCCCAATGGATGAAATAATTAACGGACTCATAAAAATGAAGTCATTTTAAATATTTTTTTGTGTACAAATACACAGTTGTTAAATCCCTTGGCAAGGGACGTGTTAAGCTTAGGAAGGTAAAGATAGACAATGTCTTTTTTTTATTATTATTATTATTTCATTCGCGAGTGACATACCCTTATTTACTATAATATAGGTTCAATCTTTCAAAAGCCTTGCAAACTAATCCAGTGTCTTAAACCGTAATGTACGTGAAATGTATTATCTTTCTACAAATAACCTATCAAAGAATGATACTCACTAACAAGAAATACTGTTAATGTTAACATGATCCATTGAATTTTGCCTCAACATGCTATAGATCTAATTACATTTTACAATGCACTACTTTTGTCTCTGTGGACTTACTCTGTCGGCCTACACAACTGTCAAGGCTATTTCACTAAAGCTTTCTGTCCAGTTTTACTTGAATATTTGAAAAGATTTAACACATTTTTTATATATAGTTGATACACATACATTGCTGCTTATAAATTCTAGAATGATTTGTAGGCATACGCTGCCATTTTTACACTCCCTCTCATATCTTTGCAATTTCCAAGATGATGATGATGATTCTGATATTGATATTTCTCTATATTTTCAAGAGTAAATAACATGATTTTGTGTTCTTATTGTTATCATTATTACTGGTTAGCATTCTGTAACGTTTCAAGTGGATCTGGACAGGTGGAGTTTATCAGTCGCAAACATTTAGTATCTATTTAGTTTTATGTCTGCTGGATGATGGAATTGCACTATCTGTCAGTTGGATTATCATTATGTTTTTATTATTTTTTTCTGTGTGTTTTTTTCTGGCCTTTTCTCCCTACATCATTGTAACAAAAAATACAAATGCATGTTTTACTCATGGCCAACCAACTATCAAATAATAATAATAATAATAATAATATCATCAACACACACGAGTGAAATTAATGCTGAAGTCTAATCATGTCAGTTTGAATGGATACTCAACTCTTTTGTATATCAATGCATTTTAATGCATGTTTGTTCCTTCTAAAATGTATCATGATTTACAGGAGTCGAGAATGTATGTATGTACACCAAAGTAAACTAAGGCTGAAATAAACTGTTATTATTATTTTCTCTAAATTGCATTATGACTTGTTGGTGTCAAGAATGTGTTCGTGTATGTATTAATATGATATCTGATGACAGTGATGAAGAACAGGCTGAAATAAACTGTGGTCTTGACTTGTTTTTAAAGTGAAAAAGCAGGGGGTATAATCTGGACTGGGGGGGGGGGGTATAGTCTGGCCTAGCCCAAAGTAACCCCGGGGTATAAACTGGCCTAGCGGGTATATTCTGGGCTAGGCCAGTTTAACCCCGGGTGTCAAGAACAGGTTTAATTCATAAATGTTTCCACTGACTAAATTTTTGTGAGAGAGCAGTGAGTAATTTTTACAAACGTAATTATTGTGCGAGCCAGCATAACTTGGTCTCGTAAACAATTTGTTTTGAACAGTTTTTTTCCTAAAAGATAGACAGAAGGTGTGGGGAAGGATAGACGGACAGCGTAGGTGTGCATGACTGAGCACTTTTTATATCTCGTGTTTTGAACTAGGTTTAGTAGAGAGGGAAGGGGTGAGTAGGAATTAAATGTTATTGAGACGTCTGTTGGCGTACAGAAAATCCGTGATCCAGAGTAAAAGCTCGGGGTTTTGAACATGTTAAGAATTTATTACTATAAAATTACATTTTATTGTCTTGAGTGATTCGACCTTTGATGTCGACCCAAGGTCGTTGCATAGGGCTGTTACTTAAAATAACTCGGTTCGGCAGCTGAGCTAGAGGTGGTTGCACCAATCAAATGTATGAATCTGGACGGAAGGTCGAGACATAGCTTTAGTATTTAAACCCGTGCAGAGCTTAGATAGATGCCACATGTAGACAATCCATTTACGAGGTGGACGGCGAGCTCTCAGCCAGATGAGAAGTCATAGAGACGCAGCGATTGAGCTATGTACAGTGATGGAGCATTGTCAGAAATCTACGCTCCTGAGCCCAAGCCTACTTGTTTGAGCATTAAACCCACAGCGCTAATATCAACAGCCCTCACATTGTGAGGGCCGAATGGTGAGCTAAGATTTTAATTCCATGCTGAATTTACAGCCACCTACACATGTAGACTGTTGACCGGTACTGCCAGACCACATGCATTTCCCGCGACCACGTGTGAACTACACCAGAGCGCGCCTGGCAGAGACGCTATATAAATATGTTTTAGTATGAAGAGAGATAGAACTTTAAACCTTACAGGATCCGTCGCCCTCGGGCGCGGATTCTTTTGAATGTAAATTTATTGTGACTTAGATAACTTCATGTTACATTGCCTTAAGTACTTCATAGTTGCTCCTCAGCTTAGTTGAGCATTTTCAGTTGCTATTGTATTCGCTATCTATTGTATATTTTATCTTTGAATTTGTTAGATATATAAACTTTGCAGTCTGTTACTCAAATTGATTTATTTAGTTTTTAGAGTGAAAGTTGTTTAATTGTTTTTTTTTTTTTTGTGCTCGTGTGATTGGGAAGCGGACCTCTTGATCTATATTCCCCAAAATCCCGATCCGCGACACCGGGTATATTCTGGGCGGGGGGTATATTTTGGCCTGTTACACCGGTACTGTTACCCAAGTCGGTGGCTTTCCCTTGGTTGGAGTGCCGTGGTCAGCTGAGTCGGAGTTTGTGAGAAGCAAAGGCAGATCACCCTCTCACACCTCGGAAACCTGTTTCTCTGTTTTTGGATCTTTTTACACTGCACTCGATCCTTTTCCTACAAAACAGAAAAACGTGGGGGAAAAGACCACTCGAGGAGAATGAATGTCTCTCCAGAGGAAAGAATAGATGTTTTGGTATTGTATCCAGAAAACTTTGTACCCCTTTGTACGCCCCCTTACGTTTCGTTCCCCCCCCCCCTTCACCACCTTTTGGCCTTGTCGCCCCCTGGTGCCACTTGTGTCGTTTTTGCTCCTGAGGCGAAATTGCCTCTGTTGAGAACCACTGCTCTGTGGCGTGAATTGCCTTTTATGTTTCCTTCTTTATTTTTTTCCTCTAATCTCTCTTTTACCATAGCCTGTCTTCGTCCATCTACCATTTTTTCCCCCCCAATCTTTTGTTCTGGCCCGTTTTACTTCGTTGTTTCCTTTTTTTAAACTTTAGAATCACAATTCTTCCCGTTAATAGCAATAATAAATATTTTGAATCGAGAGTTCATCTTTTTTATTTTTTTCTTTGTTACTTGTCTTTCCCTTGACAATGTCCTCTTTCTCCTTCACTTTATTAAATATATCTTTGAATTCTTTCTTTCTTACGCGCCTCACCAACACGCTGTCTTTGTTATGCATGTATTACAAACTATACTTGTTATTAATTTACACGATGACTGTTTATTGGGTACGCTCGCATCTCGCCCCGGCGGTGATGTCGAGCGATGTTTTGCCATAATAGTACGAGGGGTGTCTGAAAAGTTTTAAGCATAACCTATAAGGAGGATTGCTAGATGGCTAAAACTATGTCTTTTGGAAAGTGCAATCTCTTGTAACTATTCCTGCCCATTTTCGAGATTCTAACATGTTCTTTTCTTTTTTCTGCAAATTTTTTAATAAGCAGAGGTCAAGGTTTAAAGGAAAAATGGAGTAAATTGAATATCGCGCAGTTATTAAGTACCTTATATGAAAGGCATGACATGTTCAGAAATTCATGAGGATATGGTGAAAACATTAGCAGAGAGTGCCCCTTCATATGCAACAGTCACACACTGGGTCAGAGAATTCAAGCGTGGCAGGGAGAGTGTTGAAGATGACCCAAGATAACCTTGACCTTGCTCTGCAGATGGTTATGCAAGATCGCCGATTATCATGTTGTCAGATAGCTGAGCAACTTGTGATCTCCACTGAGCGAGGAGAAAACATTTTGACAAAAAAGCTATGTAATGTGTATATGCTTAAAACAATGGCTAATTAAACACATTTCCCCACTTTTTACATTAACAAAATTTCCATAAATTGTGAAAGCTGGTGTTCCACTTTATCTGAGATAAAGATCTTTTTGGGAGCCCCAAGACAAGGGGGTTACAAGAGCTTACATGTTTGACATCAAACTCCAGTCCCTCCAAAAGGTAATTGATAGTAGAAGAATGGCCAAGGTTGTAAGGCTTTTCGAAGTATAAATCTGCAGGGACCCTCCAGTAAATCATATAAGAGTCAAGTTACTCAGTGGAATACATAAATCCTTGAATGAGGAGAACGTATATTAATTACATGTCTCTGGGACTCTGACTGAGTGAAGTCACAACACTGTGGAATGTTCACGGTAGTCGATGATGGTAACTTCAGAGCCTGGTTGATTTCTATTTTGTAACCCCCCCCCCCCCCAAAGCACATTATATACACATTCCAACACATGCTAGCAGGTAGAACTCTATCTCAGTTTGGTTTCAGCCAAGGAGCTTATAATACTATAAGCTCCTTGGTTTCAGCTTGCTTTTTCTTTGTCTCTTTGCAACAGTGGGTATCAAACTGTGAAGAGCAGGGGATACTTGCGATAGATGTGATAGCATGATTACTTTCAGCTGGTCTTCTGGCCGCCTCATCCCTCCTGCTTGATTTTCAAGTTTTTTAACTGATGAATGCACCAGCTCACCTCCTTGCTCGCCATGTAGCCCCAAGCCAAATCCCCATTTCTCAATCCATTCTGTGCAGTGATGTTCCAGAAAATGAAGTTTGGGGAATATATTATTACTAACAGAGGTCCTGTAAAATTTCATATAGGTGTCAATCATTTCTTGAATATCATTCTGATACTTTACTTCTGTCGATTGGTTTGCTGTGAGAAATTGCTGTTTGAATTTTGAAGTACAGAAAGTTGAGTTGCTGAAATTTGATTTGAATACGAAGAGCCAGATCAATAATTCTTTGTTTATTTGTACACTCATATGTCTTGTCAAGAATGCTGGAGCAAATAGCTTTCGTGATGGATGGTTGAATATATTTGTTACTATGGTTTCCTGTAAACGATCGTCCATGGTATGCTTGAGTGGCTATTTCATTTGTTTTTAAAACTTTGTCTAAATTATCACAAACTGGACCACTTCTGGGCGTGTACGGTCTGACTGCATTCTTTGATTCATCAATTCTATGTTCAAGCTTTTGGATTTTCTTTTCAAGCTGTCTGGCTTTCTTGTGGTATTGAAGCAAAGGTAAAGATTCATCCAAGAATACCAGTTTTGTCTCTTGAAGTCTCTTTTTTTCCTCAAGTTCTTATATTCTCCGCAGGTCCTTCATATAAGATCCAAACTTTGATGTCGGAATTTCATTTTGAGTTGTGGCTGTATCTGCTGCAATAAGTTTGTCAATTTCATCACAATCTGCCTCAAGTATCTGATGGTGTTTCTTAACTATTCCTAAAGTGATATGTAAGTAAGGGACAGCTGTCTGAGTAAGGGGGATATCAAATATTGGAGACCGAATGACATTATTGAAATATTTTGCTTTTGAAAGATTTGATTGACCTTTTGTCACAAAACATCTTAAATTCTCTCTCATGTTTTCTTCTGTTCTTCTTTTAGGAGGGTTGTCCTTGACTTTTGGAAGTTTCATTTCTTTCCTTGTCTGAAGACACCAAAGGCATGGACGGAGACCAGATATCGGGTGGAAATACCATGTCAATCAGCAAGAAAATGATAATCTCCGAACATAAATACCTGAATTCGTTTGCCATTCCACGTATCATGCCGCAAACGATGTACCTGGTCTTTGAATCTGCTCAGCAGTGTCTTCAAATTGTGTATGTTGTCTGGAACTTTTGCCATTGCAAAAATAGAAGTATGGAATTTGGAATTTGGCTTGTCTATGTTTGCAATTTGTAAGTGTAGCTTTCAGCGTTTCTTGTCCATGGTCTCCTCCGACTTTAATCCAGACTTCTTCATCAGGAATACAGTTTTCATGCCATGACAATAAATTTTGCTTCTGATACTGTTCTAAAAGGTCAAATATATAACTGCCTAAGTTGTCAATGAAAATGGCTGGTGCAGCGGCTTTATAGGCTTTCTTGTCTTCATCTTTAAAATAAATTCCAGTTTTTCAACAATAATGTCATCTGGTAGAACAGATTCCTGCAATTTTCGCTGAGACTACTCATTTTCTATGTAAACCTGATGTGCTCGCAGCATCCTGGTCAGGTCTCGAAATTTGTCACGTGAAATGCCAAGTTTGGATTTCATTGCTAACGCATAAGCTTTTTTGTATTTTCTGCTTCTTTCTCCATTTTGCTGAAACACTGAGAATTTTCCGAGTTCTTTTAGTGGAAACACTTCTCAAATCAGTTTCTTCTTGTGTCTCAATGGCTTCGATAGCTTGGCCTGCAAGTAGAGATCGTATATGAGGAAGTTGTTTTGAACGTTTCCTTTTCAATAGTGAACTTACTTTGTCTGAACTTTTTCTATGTTTCTGTATACTCTTGAAAAACAATGGCTGACCTTTAGTTTTCACTCTCAGAACATCTTTTTCCTTCGACTGATCTAACATTTTCTTTATCAAAAAGTGTGCTGCAGCTTCTTCATCCTTGGTCCATGGCACGTTCTTGTTCTGTTTGTTACAAAAAGACTTTATAGTCTCAACTACCTCTTTGATGGGAGATGTAGAGCTTTCTGTCAGTGATACTTCTGAAGAAGCTGATTTGAGGGGTGAAGTTGCAATGTCCACGAATTTTGATGTTGATGGTCCAGGCTGTGTTTCAAATAAAAGATGTCTACGTGATCTGTTAGCTGGTGTTGATGTCATTACAGGCTCACTGTCTAAACTTGTGTCAGTACCATGTGAAGTAATCTTTCTAAGAACGGATTCTGTACTGTGTGATGACGGTGAGCTTAATTCAATTTCACATGATGATGCTCCAACGCTTTCTTCATGAATTGTTGATCCTTGCACTTCATGCACTATTTCTGTCCCCTCACTTTGCTTTTGTTTTGTTACCTTTGACTCCCGGCCTCCTTTTCCTAATGAAATATAATGAAGGCGCAAGGGCACTGCTCTAGTGTTATATTTTCATGATAAGCGCACCATAAATATATTTCCAGTGGCACATGCTTGTGCTGTGTGTAACATGCCTTCAGTGACAGGCTTCTGCTCAAAAGCCCTTAGTCTGGCATAACAACTGCCACATAATGTTGGAGGACCATGACTGGAAACATCAATATGAAAAACGTTTTGCAATGTTTTTAGTGTGATGCACAAACTGCCGTGGGATCTGTTAATTCCCTCAGCAAATACCCTCTCCCATCACTTTTCATCGCTTGCCCCACCATAATCTCGCACGCATTCCATTATCACCCATCTGTATTAGTCTATGTAGGCCCATATGTTTGTATTATGATTAGTACTATGACCCTATCAGCGTGAAATATGGGTCATTCTTCGATTACGGCTCTATTTTGATCAGTGAATTTTTTATATTTTTTCAACATTTTCCTAGAATTATGAAATGTTATCGACATGGCCTTTAATTGCTTCCTTGTGTTCCTTATTCCCTACAGGTGGGAAACCAGTGTGAAAATCCCATACTGCGAAGCAGGTAATGAATAAGAAAAGGGCCAATGGCCAGAGAGGGCACTACCCTCTCCGGCCTAAACCACCCTCTCTGGCCTAGGCTGCACCGCATCGACTTTGACTCCGACACCAACCCGAGGGGCGACGACACGAGCAGTGTTGACTACCAGATCCAAACTACGAGACTGACCCTGAGACTTTGCATGATACAAAGTGAGCATGTTTGTACAGTGTCGGGGGAACCGGAACGCAGAAATAATCTCGAATTATTTAAAATCATTCTAATGTAGTGTTTACACAGATTAACTGTAAAGTAGGCAGCGGTGAACTGGAGGAAAACTAGAGAGCCGCAGCGCTGGTGTCGCAGCCGCACGGTGGAGGTCAGGCTTAGGAGTCGACACCGGGGTTGGAACCGAAGCCAAAGAATGTGTTATTTCTACAATCTTTGACCGAGGCCAGGATACCAATCATCATAATGGGTAAGCCAGACCAAGGCTGGCGTAGGCCCCAGATTGGTGGCACACCACCTAATGATTAAGCACCATACTAAAACACTACTCACTGCGGCGGGAGCCTATGGGCAATTAGTAGTATTTTAATGTGATGCATAATAATTAGGTGGCGAGCCGCCAAGCTGGGGCCTACGCCTGCCTTGGTCTGGCTTACCCCTAATTATGGACAATCATGTAGAACACAGAAGTAAAGAGACATTAAATTTTTCTATCGCGTGTTAGGTAGGCCTACCTGTACCCTTTTCTCGGTGGCAGCTGGATTCAAGAGAATATCATTATTTTATTCATCATCTTCCACAGCAACGAGTACATTATACCAGCAGTAAGTCCATTCCACTGGGTGTTGCATTGTTTAAGTCCATTCCATTTGCTGTTGCATTGTTTGACATCTTTATTATTCGTCTAATATTGGTCGCATGTGTGCTAAATTCATATGATAACATCTATAATAGGTATAGGGTAGACCTAGACTGGAACTTTTTCGCCATTGATACTTTTTTGCCATGTCAAGAGATTGACTGCTCTTAGAATTTTCGCGTTGGGGGCGACTGTGTACGTCGAATTCGGTTTTAAAATTTTCTAAAAAAATAGGATTAGAGTAACTTGCCTTGCTTGCAACCAGCTCGAAGTGCAACCAATTAACGCAACTCCAGATTTAGATGATGCAATAAAGCAAGGAAACTGCAGTGACCTCCTTTGGTTCAAACTTATTACCGTTGTTCACTTCTTGGTCAATTTCTGCCATTGTATACACATGCAAGCCCATTTGAAGAGCTGAGTAAAAAAACAACAGCACTCCATTGGAAAATTTCAGGTGAGTTTTTTCAAGTTCATATCCTGTTTTTTTATCTGTAAATGCAGTCATACTGCTTTTTAAAAATGTTAGAAATTTAACGTTTATTATTGTGAAAGACATTTAAATGTAAGAGGTAATCTTAAGATGCCAGAGTGGTTGCAGTGAGGGCATGGGAAAAACTTTGCTAGCCCTGGATGCAACCTCAATAAGGTGTGACCATGGAGGTACCAATAACACTGCAGTCCGCACATGTTGAAACCCCAAGATGGAGAAAAACGTAGGGCAAGGTACAGCATGCAGCGCAAGGCCGCCCAGCATAGTATTGTACTTATAGTAGATAGGGCCTAGTCAGCGCTGTTCTTTCTCTCTTTTCACGGTGGTGATAAAAATTAAAAGATAACAAACAGAAATAATGACTTTTATTTTATTTACGGATTATCATATATTTTCTTTTAAAGTGTTTTGATATATAAATTTATGATTTATGCTGTTTTTATATTATGTTATTTTTGTTAATTGGTCAATCATTTGGAGGTAAAAGGGAAGGGAACTATGTATTACTCTTTTTACAGCATATTATTTTAGCTCATAACGAGTGAAGTTAAAAAAATAAAGAATTACTGTGTGGACAGAGGAAACTTTACAAGCCAGTTTCTCTCAGATAACCAACAATGAGAAGGGGTACATAACAATTATAAAAAAAAACACAAAAACATGCTAAAGAACCGAGGGAAAGTTGGTTTTGCCATAGACCAATTAAGATCCAAGACCTGGTGTGTGTCGTGTGTGTGTGTGTGTGTGAGAGAGAGAGAGAGAGGCATAATAATATATGTAAATCATAGGCCTAGATGTAGCAAATGATCTGGATAGCCAAGAAGAAGAACATCTTAAACCACAAGCTTGGTTGTACTCACGTGGTCAAGTATATCTAGAAATCAGGAGAGCCTTAGCCTAGTTGTTCAAAGGTTTGAGCACAGCTGGATTGTGCATTCCAGAGCTTTTCCAATCAAAAATGGATAAATTCCTACGGCCACAGGTCAATCTCTCACCTAGTGAATCTAGCTTCTAGATCTATAGTCAAATGCATTAGGTGCAATCAGCACGTCGATGGGGTCAATATTTGTTTTTCCATAGTTTCATTTACCAGTGTTTTTGTGACTGATCCACGTTTTGTGACGTTCTTATCAAGAGATCACAACATCACATAGCATATGACTGCTGTCTAAGCTTGTATTTTGCCTTGGATAACTTTCCCAAGTTTTGTGTCCGCACAGCTTCCATCTTGAGTTCAAAGGTAAATTATTATGTGACCCTACAGTTTTCTCCATTTAGTGGTCTGGTGTAAGCTCACAGAAGTGCTCTGGACATTCTACTTTGAGTGGATTTTCATTAAAAAAATGTTTTCTGGGTATTATGAGTATGATTATGCACATATGGCACTGACTGCACTGACATGCATTCATCTGACACCCTGCATGAGGTGCGGTCAATGTTAACTGCATTGTGACATCAGTGTTATGTGTGCATCAACTGGGATCACTAGTACCATTATTATTTATTATTAATATGATTACATGATGTATTCAAAACAAGAGTTCGAAAGAGCCACTGCACACCAGTGATACTAATAGTAATAGTAAACAATTGAATTTAATGAGAAACAAAGAATAATATTATGGTAAAATCCAAACACATAGGCTGTATTTTAAGGCATTTTGCAACTTGATCAAAGAATAGATCTAGTTTTATAGTTAATTCAGTGACGTAAATTTTATGATAACAGTTCTCCCTCCTTTTAAAGCAGGAAAGAAAGAAGGCAGAGAAGAAACAGAGGGTACAGGAGCAGAGGAAAAGAAAGAAGGAGTTAGCAGAGGAAAAGAAAAGGGAAGGTAGAAAGAAGCAGCTGTAGTTTAACGGATGCGTAAACACTGAGGCGCAGTCCGTGCTTGCCCTATCCAAGATTTCGACTATTGTCTTCTATTCTAATGCGCATGCATGAAATCAGACTAGATTGTAAGGATCAAGATTTATGGATTAGATTTGACCTTCATAGATGTGACAATTCTTGCATTGTCTGTGCGTTGTATGTGTAGCTGTGGGAGTGGAGGAGCTAGTTTTTTATGGCGTACAAAAGTGGTGATGGCAATGTATCTTCTATTATTATAAAAGTGAACTTTGGAGGCTATGTTAGCCTACTCCTTCGTTAATACTTAGCCCAGACGCTTCAAATTTTACAGACGTCGACAGTATCTACATACCCAGGTTTTCGTCACATAAAACATACGAAAACTCCTGTCCCCGAATTTATCAAAATAGAGTTTTTCGGTCATTCTATTTTAATTCACCATTTTGAGTGAACCGGAAGAATGATACCATCGTCAATGAACCGGAAGACCGATCTGATTTTCAAAACGAAAACGGTCTGACGCGCTAATAAACGAAACCGTTCGTAGAACGGGTAATTAAATAAAATAATTCTGTGTGAAATTGTGGTGAAACAGAAAGTTCTATTAGTCATAGCATGGAATCCAAATCCCGTTTTAATGTAGCCTAGGTCTAGATATACGGTTGCGCTTAGTACATGGAAAATTTGCAAGATATATCTGGCACGGGTCGGCTAGTTGTTTAATAATGTCTTTCAATCGTACTATATGGCCTTTAGCGTCTTTACAGACGGTCTTAGCAGCTAGAATATTCACTTTCACTTTGACTGACAGCTTCTCTCGTGGCTTATTCTACCAATGTTTGACCCGAGAGTGCGATGGCAGTGATTGCAGGTCAGTCTTTTGGGTTCACTTTGGCGAGTGTTTTCATTCCGCCTCTGTCGTTTTGTCAGGTATGTTTCTTTTGCCTTGAAGTCTATTGCGAGCGTGCCACTGCGCAATTTTTGTCTCCATCTGCTTCGATCACTTGCAAGGTTCTCCCATTCATTGGGGTCGATGTTGAATGCTTTCATCGTGAAAGCAAAAGGCGGGTGCCACTGGTAGGTTCTATTTCTGTTCTAACGTTCTGTTTGACCTGTCCGTCGTCTTACTTTTTCCTGGCACTAAATGCCTGTTACCAAATCGATGTGTTTTCTCTATCAACTCAAACTACTCAAAGCAATGATATACACTAGAGTTTGTCTTAATACGACACTACACCTCCCCCCTTCCATTTCACCCCCCCCCCCCCCAGATTCAGATGCAGCAAAATGAAACCAAAGTGGTCCCACGGTGATTTGCTCACGGCACTACAAGCTGTCAGAAATGGCATGTCGAAAAGAGAAGCAGCTGCAACCTACGGGATTCCCTAGGGTACATTTGCCTGCAATTTTACTGGACGAAGAAAAATTGATACCGCAGTCCCCCACGTCACAACACAAGAAGAGGAAGAAATAGTTCAGTTTATGAAGGTCTCTGCCGCTAGAGGCTCTGGCAATGGCAAAGAGGAGCTGAAAGTTACCATACTCTTCAAAATATGGAAAAAGGAAAAGCAAAAGCAGATGAGGAAAACCGGAAAAAAAATTGAAGAACAACACAAAGTGCGACAAGAACGAAAAAAAAAAGAAAAGAAAAAGGAAGAGGAGATTCAAAACCGAAGAGAGAAAAAACTGGGGACAAATGGAGGAACGAAAACTTCAGAGACACACAGAAAAGTAAAAACAGAAAAGGTCCAAAAACAGAAAAATCAACAAGAAGCTGGTTGAAGAGTCTAGGAGTGACACCAGCATTGATAAGTGACAGATGATTTTAGATGACAGGTCAGAGGAGGACTTCAGTATCATTGAAGATCGACTACATAGTATCATAGTGACCGTTTTGAAGTAGAAAGAAACTATTGAAGAGACGGAAGCTGGGACAGAGACTACTGACAATAGGCAAAGCGCACTCCCAAGAAAGACCATATCGGTCACTTTGATAAGCCTTTCCTGCGCCATCCCTGCTTGAGCCAGTAGATCCGAATAGTCAAGTCCAGTGATAGATCTACTTGACGCAGTTTAAACACCGCAGCAGCTGTTTTAACATTTTTGTTCTCTTTCGTTCTTTTCATGTCATTTTGCAATTTATTCCCTTCCTTTCAACAAGTGCGTATAAATAATAAATCTAAGTCTTTTGCATTATTTCTGTTTTTCTTCCCATTCTCGTTTTACAATGACTCAATTGCCAATGAGTGTCGTGATTAGGAATTCTTAAGACTTTATAGATCCAAACCAAACAACCTTTTTTTTATGGTGTGCTGAGCGCATAGACAGTGGTGCTGGTCCTTATCTTATGTGGCTGCAACTAGGTCACACACGTGGTTGCATCCAGGGCATGGGGGTTGCACAGTGGGCATCAATCCCACGATCATTTTTGCCTCTTCGATCAAGTCTATAAGAATTTGCTGAAGTCTCTTGTCTTACTATCATGCCCGCAGTGCAATCATACGCCCCCCCCCCACCCCCACCCCACCCCCCTCCCTGCAACCACTACAAATTCTCTTGGTTTGACCCAGATCAGAGATATGGGGAAATATTCGCTCGCGGTTGCAAGTAGGCAGGTTACTCTATGTCTATCTGTTCGATAATATTGTTCAAACGATGAAAATGCTGCGGGCCAATGTTACGTAACTGTCGCGCTTTTGCACAAGCGTGTCATGCAGCTGAGTTAGATCGATATGAAAATACAAAATGCTGCGCTATAAACATTGACGGCGTGGTTTCAAGCTCAATCTTGACAGAGATTTTTAGATAACTGAAGATGTTTGAATGCAAGGACTGATTGAGATAATTTGCAGAAACTAAATTTACCTAGATTTGTGAATATTTTAAGTAACCACAACGTGCAGTACCAGGGGAGGCTGAAATTCACAAACATGGACAAATTTGGCCATAAGCTAAGTTTGTCAATTTTTTTAAAAACTTTGAAACCCTTCCATTTTTAGATCTAATAATTAAATTTATTATTACTTTCACATAATTATAATGTCATAATTTTTATCTTGTGCAAAAATTGATAAGAAGCTGGGATGGAAGGGATAAGATTGTCATGGTTATGAAAACGTAAGCTGTCTCTGGCTACGGTGAATTTTCCCTATAGGGTGAAAGAGTACCAACTCGAATCACTCATGAAAAAATGTCTCCTGTCTTTGCACTTGGCGTTATTAGCATAGATATTTCTTAATTCGCCTGTGCATGGCCCTTGAAACCGAGGAAACTTACTCGATTTTGACGGGCATTTTACTTTGCATGAGGAGGAAACAGCACAAAAAGTACCAGTTCTCTGTTTATAATATACCATGAATGAGTAGGAGTTGTCACATCATCAGCAGACCCTTGCATGCACCGTTGCTACAAATGTTCTTTGAACTTCCCAGACTTGACGGCATGTATCCAAAGAAGCAGAAATCATAGAATCCTGTCTTTATTTTCTGTATCACCAGGCACTCTTGAACAATATGCGTCTTTAACTTAAAAGTGGCAGTGGCTGCCGTTGGCGCAGGTTAGCCTGGCCTAAACAATTACAAATCTCTCTTAAGCTGCGATTTGAAAGATATGAACTATTACAAAAGGTAGTTGCCGCTCTTGATTCTTGACCTCTTGATAAATTACCATTTTATTGGGGGTTTTTTAATGTTTGATTTTGATTTATTTTCAGTCACTAGCTTTCCGGCTCTTGAAAATTCATGTCATGTGATGACTGGTTGACATTGTTCATGCTTAAGCGAAATTTTTACATACGTCTGTTATCTAAAACAAATTGTAGCTAAGCTGGGTTCTGTGAGAGAAAACACATCGAAGAAAGTCTATAATGTGTTGAGTCTTCTGATCTCGGAGTTACAATAGCCCATGAAAGTACTTCATAGCTTCGGTACCTTTCAGCTAAACTTCTTTATGGTAGATCCATGTTCATTTAATTGCCAAATTGTATTATTGGCCAGTAGATGTAGGAGCAGATAAACACAGACACACAAGCGTAAGGGTACGACGTACATTGTGTTATTTGATGCTTAGATTTTCCTCTTTGATTCACACACACAGGCATCGGCATCAGAGGCATGGCGCAGTTGAACTTTGATGGAATTCAACCGATGAAGGTAGGTTAAATTTCTAAAGTTACTTCTTTAATGCCACTTTAGAGTGTGGCCAAAACAAAAAATATCTATTTTGTATAGCCCATTCATTAGGAACAAAACAGCCACAACAACTGCAACAACATGGAGTAAGGCTTCACGATCACACAAACGTTTATTACATTTAGTGATTGGTGAATTGTGTTACAGTGCAAGGCTAGCTGCCCATCTAATCAAATCAGTGGTGTAGTCATATAGGTATCTTAAAAACATGTTGTATGCATATGAATAGAGAAGAGATGGTAAAGGAATCATAATCTACCAAAACCTCACTCTCAATAGAAACCACCCTCGGTTTCCCGGATTGGCCCTTCTGTCAGTTTCACTTTTGAGAAACCGGGTCACAATAATTTGTGAAGCACATAAATAAGTATTCAACGTTTTATAAATCAGGATTGTAGTGAAATAACATCATCCCTCGACGAATAGTGAATGTCTTTTGCAAAATCTCCAGCTAAAATTGTAAAATTATACACATTCATATGTTTATAACTTTATATAATAAAAAATAATATTCCTCTAGATCAGTGACACGATTATCAAAGATCAGGCAAAAGAAAGTCACCCATGGCCATTTGGAGCTATTGCAGAATTGATAGGTAAGTTAGGCAATTCTGACAAAATTTCATGTGTCAGCTCAGAGTTACATCATTAAACAGCGCATGTATGAAGGACCTACGAATGCCATAAGGGGAAAAAAGTTTTAATTGAAATTGGAAATGTATTTCTTACCCTGAATGTTTTCTTAGTTATAATGCAAGTAAACGTTTGAAATATTGTACCCTCCAGTATCAATCATCACAGAACATTTTACAGAAAGCTGTTGTCATTAAATGCCATCTGCAGTTGTGTGAATACATTCGGGTGGTTTTATGGTAGGATCAACGATATCACTTAGTATGCTTCTTGGTTGGCAGCTTAATAGCGTAAATAAGTAATAGCAACAGCAGAGGTCAAAACAATAAGACAATAACAATAATATCCTGTATTAATAGGTCTAACCATTAAGTTAGATATGAAATACATGTGCTTTATTGGAGTGAAAAAAATAAATAGTTTTGAACCAGGAACTGGTTCTGTTTTGCTGAAAGTAGTAAAAGACCTTTATAAAGTCACACTATGGTTTCACAGTGCAGATGGAGAGAAAGTAATTAGGTGAGCAGACCATCTTGTGTGAGATAACTTAGTGAAAAAAGTTAGATTAGAAGTCTTTCAGAACTGTTTGCTATGACCGATGCTAGTATCTTGTTGTTGTTTTTTTCTGGGACCAGTTTTGACATTGTTGTCGGTTCAGAGTGGGGGATAGCCCACGGCGTTCCTAAGCAGGACTTTTAGTTTACGCATGATTGACTCGCTGGGCGGACCTGGTAGCAGTGGTGACGGCCGTAATTTGCTTCGTCACGGTCCGTCGTCAAGACCCGCCTCAGCATCATTTTACTGTGTCTGATATTTTCCTACCTCAATTTTATACTTTATATACATTCGCAGAATGAAAGAACTCGCCTTTACGTTTATGTAAATTCGAACATTGTAGCTGGCATAGGAACAAAACTAGAGAGGTCCAAAGTCAGACAATTTTCAGATTTTCAGCTTATAGTTATTATGTTTGAGGATGAATTAATTAAATCTCTAACGTTAGTATGCTCTGAAACGTTGTTAGTGAAGTCTAGAGAGGTACATAAACAGCTTAGCAAGTTTGATCTTCTCTTCAGTTTTTTGTGCCAAGTTATTTCGAACTTCATGACATGATCTGCTCCAAGTTTGTCTCTGTATACCAAACTACCTATCAGAATTCCAACAGAAGATGATCGGTAATGTCATTTGCCTGTTTCACGCATAAAGCTGGCATTTTAGAACACAACTTCAGTTTTGTGGTTACATTTGCTTCGTCACAACATCGGCAGATTCACTTAAGGCCCGAATTAGACAGGATAAGCCAAGCTGTACTCTGGGGCCTTTAGGGAAATGACAAAATGACTGCATACACTGGTGGCAAGTTGTCAGAAAGGCATAGCAAGGACACGACTGAGTTGGATCACACCGCCTTATGACTTTTCACACCACTGTCAAGACGGCTTGAACGGAAATGATCTTTTTCTGTACATATACGAAAGTCTGTTCTCCGTTAACACACTGTACTTGTACTGTGTTCTTCTACTTTTTATCGAGTAGATCTAGGACGTAATTGCTAATTATCGATAACAAGTGATTCTGAAACTCAGTCAATACTTTCTTTAGAAGAAGGAGAAGATAATACAGGCTCAGAAGACGCTAACATCTCGCTGATCAGATTTGTAAGAGAAAGAGCCTACTCGTACAGCAAACGTGACAAGAGATAGGCCTACAGTGACAGAAATAAAGAAAGAATGTGGACTCAGATAGCATCAGAACTGAGACTGACAAAAAATATTGTTTCCCTGTAGTTTAATGAAGAGCAATGAGGTGACAGAACCAGAATCCTAGCACACAGGGCATCCCCATAAGTGCTCCTCTCCTTGCTCCAAAATCCACTTGAGGGTTTTCCTACTTATGGTCCCAGCGGCCAGCTGGTTCTATATTTGTTAGGTTCATGTAGCCTTCTCTCTCCCCGTCTGCATCCCGCCTCAATCATTGTAGTAATGGTGGGGGCACTTCAGTGTCTTCTTCCGCTCAGAATCCGAGGGTGATCATGTACAGGAGCGCTTTCCTGTTGTGCCGCAGGTCTCCCCGGATAGTAGCATTGCTGGCAAGTAGATCTACTGTCTCATTGCCTGCATCACCAGCATGGCCTGGGCAGTATATCCATGTGAGGGACAGGGTGAGGCCTTGCAGGATATCAAGCCATTCTCGCCGAAGCATGTTGCCTTTGATTTTTTGCAGCACGCTTTGCGAGTCGGGGACAATGACAGCATGGTTTGTGCTAAGCTACTGAGCTGCAAGCCAACGAAGCGCTTCAGTAACAGCCTCTACCTCCATCAGTAACTCGACACTGTGACTTTGTGCGCACCAGCTCCCTTAATCACTGGTTGACCTCCCATGTATGCCACAAAGCCCCATCCAGCCTTGTGGCAAGTGATGGAAAATGGGCGTGTCCATCGTGCACCCTTTCACTGCTCATGTCGTCTCATTCTGCACCCGTTCCAATTTGTCAGCCTAGGTCTCTGAAAGTGTAAGGCATCCTAAACCATAGTTGAGAGACGAGAGGACCACTAGTTGCATCATCACAAACAAAACAGCCTGCTGTATACTGGCGTCTGCCATAACTCTAACAGCATTAATTCCTCTCCTGGCTTTCTGGACCATATTGTCCACATGTTTGGTAAAGGAAAGTGTGCGATCAAAGGTGTTGCCTAGGTATTTAAGATACGTGGCACCTTCCAGTTACACTGCCATCGACACCAACATCAGGGACCGGGCTTTGAACAAGACATTTGTCCAAGCAACACCAAAACCTGTCCTTTTGTAGGATTAATGATTGCCTGACTCTCCTGGCACCAGGCATTGATACTGTGCAGCCTTTGTAGCTTATGGGCCATATGTTCTTAAACACACCGTGAAAGTGAATTTCCTTCATAGGATAATAAAGTGATTCTTATCTATTTATCTATCTTATATTTACTTGATCTTACTCTATGTAGTACTCATTTTGTCTGTTGCTGAACCATATTATGATACTTATTTTATCTTTTACTCAACTACAGACAATGCAAAGGATGCAGGTGCCAAGAAGATTCAGATAGATTATGCCTATTATGGCGAAAAAAATGATCAGCCATTTTTGAAATTTTTTGACAATGGTCGCCCCCTGGACAGGACAGGGATATATAATATGCTAAGGTATGCTACACTGTTTTTAGTGGATAGCGTTCATTGTACTACTGCAGTAAATAAACTGGAATACCCCGTTAAAAGAATATATATGTTACAGATATATTAAATGCATTTCAAAGTTGTTTTTTAAGTCCTATTAATAGGCCCACTGGATTTCATATCAGGAATAAGTCTACGCTTTCTATATTTATAACCCACAAATTTTGCTATCCTGCGAAACCCCTAACCCGGTTTTTGGAGGTGAAAATGAAAAGTCCCGCAATGGGATTAAAATTTGCATTTGTGGCCGCCCTCATAAAAAGATTGAACATCCCTGTTCTAGGTTGATGAATGTACAAATATATCTTTTGTCTTGCTTTTGTGTCATTTCTACTTCAGTCTAGGATTCTCTGCAAAAAAAGGCTGTGACTGTGAGCACCCTATTGGCCGATATGGTGCTGGCTTTAAGCAAGGAACCATGCGATTAGGAAATGATGTTCTAATTATTGCGGTGGCAAATGACAATGTCTGCGTTGGGAATTTGCCACCAAGAAACAAAAACAGTGATGGAAATATGGTTGTGCCTATTGTAGAATATGCAATGCCAGATCATATCCTTTTTCAATTTCAGACTGGAGAGTGGTGAATGTCTAGTTGTGAAAGAGAATTTTTACGCATGCGCTTAGCATTTGCTTATAATATGACAATTAACCTTGATGGGGATTATGGGTACGAAGCATTTGCATATATGAGAAATAATCTCGATGGGGTTATGGGTGTTAAGCATTTGCATATGAATTGACCTCGGCGGGGAGGGGGGGGGGGAAGTGTGCTAGGCATTATCATTATGTGAGAATTAACTTTCAGGGTTGAAGATGAGTTGGGGGGGGGGGGGTGGGGGTCCAGCCGGTAAACGGCACCGCTCCCTAAGTAAATTTTCTTTGTTATGAATTATTTCATTGTATACTAATGTATGACACACTGTGGCACCATTTATGAATAAAAGGTGAGCTCTCTAGAGTGCCATTGTATACTTAGGTGTAACAAATTTTTTATGTACTAGATGAGGTTCCCGGCATTATCCGGGACAAACCTGTGAACCCACAGTTCCATCTCTCCGTCTCTTTTTGCTCTAGAAAGTTTCCCTTAGTCTACAGTCTTACAACATAAATATATTATTATTTCATGCGCATCCTACGCACTCATTTCTGGTGCACCGAACTGAACGCGTATTGATACATCGTTTTTCCGGCGCAATGGGCTCACTACAGGGAGCCAAAACAAAGATCATTGTATTTTACATTTTACAACTTTTTATTTAAAAATACCTAAAACTTGAATCAACACAATCGGTTAATACAAAAGCGATTGGACAGGATTAGTTGACACTTCAGAAAATTAGTTTTATAATTTTTGAAACTGTCATTTAGGCTGTAGCGTCGAGTAAAAAAAGGACAAAAATTGCACCACAATGAATTACTCCCGTCACCATTTTTTTTTTAATAATAAGATACCTTGCCTCTTATCCTTCACCCTGCTTCCAAATATGGACAAATACTGGTATTGCTCCAAACTTGAACAAAAGTAATGTCGAAATTTTAGTGGCTCATTTCGTGATTTTACATACCCTAAAATTTGCACATACACGCCTATGACCTTATATCTCAAACTGGTAATTAAGTCACAGGGGCGGAATGGGGGAAATGACAATGTTTTTTGGCCAAGGATAATTTTGGCTGAATATTCCACACCATCTGTTCGTTGTTTTTATGAAGAAAATGAGTAAAATGTGACTTCGTATACCTAATCCGGCTTGATAATAATTATATATTTGATAAGATAGATCTCATAAAGACAACACAACACTGAATGTTTAATTTGGAAGCTGTGCTGTAAGTAACTAAGTGGAAAGAAAAAGTCTGTACATTTCACCTTTAAGAATCATTTGTGGAGAGGTACAAAGTAATGGATAATAGATGTAACATTTTCCCTCTACATCCATATAGATCCAAAAATCTATACACAACTTATACTTGAGTATTAAACATGCTTGCTACAATGTATGAATTTTTTATTTAAAAAAAAATCATTGGCCTCAGCAAATATTCGCTTAAAAATGTTTAGAATCATAATGTTCAACAGTGGGTGTGCTGTAATAGGCTTAAGATAATAATTTAATAATTTATCCTTTGGACCAGTCTGAATTTTCAGATGCCCATGGCTCTAAAGCACAGACATTTTCTGCTCATACTAAAACAAATAAATACTTGCAATGAGTGAACTTCTGATGGGAAATCATTTGCCTTAACAAGCTGTAATCAGCCGTGATGACACTGAGGATAATAGAAACTGCCTGCAGGCGATTTACGCAGGTAGTTTATTCAAGGAAGAGTCTGAACTGAAGAACGAGATAGAGGCAATGCCTACTGGAAAGGCGATATACATTTTCAATTTGGAAAGGTAAGTACTTTCAGCTTCAGCAACTGCTCTGTTATGGAAAAGATTGTAAATGGCAGAAACAAAATTTTACTAAAGATGCAATAAACATTTCATGCTGCGACCTGCTTTATTCTTTGTTCAGTTTCCATTCTGTGATGACCAAGAGCAATTTTTAGTCGTAAACGTTATAATCCAGATACAAAGATATTTTATTTTAACAAACGATGTTAAATTTTGACTCAGAATTGATGGGGATACACGGTTTTTTTCATAACACAAAAAATCTCTAGGTCTGGTTTAATTAATTCATTTCTGTGCGAAAGAGCAGAACAATGACTTGCAAGATCAGGAATGTAGAAATCCATTTCATGATGGTGCTGTTTCTGCTTGTAATGGGTCATATCGGAGGAGCACAGTAAGGTAAAGTACTGATGTTCAGCATGATTGTTTATTTTATGATTATGTTGCAGCAATCTTTTATCAAGTCCACACTGCAACTGATATAAAATGTTTGTTAATTCTCCCATTGGTTTACAACTGCAAATAATCATCTTGTTGATTGCATCTGAAGTTTTTGTCCTTACTACATATAAGATCCTTGAGGTACAGATCCTTTGTCGATCCCAATTACTTAGCATAGTACTGGTATGCCGTCGCGTTTTACATGTAGATGTGGATTCAGATCGATAAATTCAAATATATGCATCCTTAGATCTACCTAGTAGCACTAAATCATGCTGTCTGTAGAGAATGCATGCTCATGTATTGGATTTTTCTTGTCTGTTGCAATTTTTATGTAATCAGATTCTACTCCATTACTTTTGGCAAAAAAGATACTGCCGAGAAGCTCCGTGCCACCAGCCTAAAGTCGTGAGACTTTTGATTTCAGTAGATGATTTTTATATTTTACATGTATATATGTATGCAATAAGGTTGGAATTTTCCTGAAGTTGGCAATCTTTTTTTTTTTTTTTTTCAAGTGATCCTCCTATAGATGAATTACAATAGCACTGCTTATTTCATTTGTTTCCACTCTTTCAGAACAAGTGATGGCAAACCTGAACTTTCCTTGTCTCCAGATAGAGATCCCCCAGATATTTTATGTGAAGCACCCCCAAAAAATGTGAAACGCACCATTAAACCGGAGGGCCCATGTGCATTCAAACAAGCAGAGTCACGCAGTTTTGAAACATCCTTGAGAGTGAGTATTGGGCCCAAAGCAGACAGGATAAGGACTGACCACAGAAGGCAGTCAAACTATGTTTGTATAACATGATTTACTGACTTCTCAAGTGCCATTATTTTTGCATTGGACACTTTGGTACAGCTTTTTGAAATTTCTCTTCCTACTGTCTGATCTGGGACTTGGTTTGGTTCACTGTATCAGTCTCTTTTTATTAATGTAAATGCAAGAAAAGAGAAGTAAGAGAAAAGAAAAGGACATAATTATCTTTAACACTCTAATGTCCAGTGTTCCATATTTGAAACCTATCACCTGGTGTCCCCCACCCCTTTTTTTCCATGACACTTTCCACTTTATAAACAATTCATATTTTCTTTTGTGATATCATATTTGTAGAATGAAACTTGTGTAAGGCGTACATACATGGTTTCGAGATATGGCAATTTAAAGGTTTTGAAGAGTGCGTAACTCAGGCCGCCGGTGCTGTAGAGGACTAAGTGATACATTAAAGGAAGTGCTTTCCATTTGTACAACTGATCTGTTTTTTGGCGATCCCTGGGTTTTATTAATTGAGAAAAACGCAAAACAAAAAGGTAGCCTATGTGTAGACCTGTTTCCCCCTACACTTTCGGTGTAGTTTACTACGCCTGGCCGACTAAAACTACGCACTACGCTTTAAACAAAATTTTCTACGCTTACGCGTGATTTCGGATCATGAAAAATGCGAAATGAAAATTGTAAGAAGGGATAATGTTTTAAGAAATGCGAAAGTTATGAAACGAAAAATAATCAATATTACTTCTGGTGGCGCGCATTCTCACCACTCTCACATCCACCTGTTCGCATCGCCAGTCAAAATCTAGATAACGTGACGTGAAGACCTCTTTCTTGAAGTTTCAAAACTTGTGCCATGGATAGGAAAAGGAAACTGATGATTCTAAACCTCCACCTGCAGGCCCACCTAGTTAGGTTCATCAAGCAACTCATTGTCAAATTCGTGAAGCCATGTGTTATACTCAACAATCTATGTTAACAAGGTCAAATTCAAAGACTGGGCCAATCAGAAGGAAAACGACGATTTAATCATTGGACAGGCTGCACTGGAGTTCATCAGTGAGAAGGAGCCTAACAAGCTGAGGGAAAAAAAGGATTGTTGAATTCTGCAGGGGAGTTCGTGAATACTTTGTGGACACATGCTTCTACCTCCTGGAGAAACTCCCTCTTCATGATGAGCTCCTTCATCATGTCGCCACCATGGATATAGAGAAGCAAGTCAGTTGCAAGACATCTAGCCTACTGTACCTCCTCAAAAGGTTTCCTTGCCTCATGCCTGCTGGAGTGATACATTATCAAGCGCTGGAACAATTCGCTCTGTACCAGCCCAGTGATGTGCAAGACTGCAGAGATGAGACAACTGGCCGCACTTGGACAGCAACAGGGAGAAAGTTCCCAGAAATGAAGCATGTAGCCAAAATCGTGTGTGGACTCATGTGTATTCTCCTCAGCAGTGCACTTTGTGAGCACATCTTCTCAACAGACAGGAGGAATACAACTGCTGCAAGATCATCAATGAAAGATGATTCCATTGAGGCACTTCTTGTACCCAAGGCAAGGTGTGGACTTTTCCTGGATGAGTCCAGAAAATTGAGCAGTGCTTCTCTGGACAAAGTGAAGAGCATGTATCACCATTCATTGCAACAACAATGAATGTATCAAGTGCCTGTATATAATGTAAATACGAAGTCTGCATTTCTCTTTTCTGTAGTTCTCTTTTAAATATCATTGTTTTGTGTTGATACAATCAAGGACATTACTTTGCAAAGTTTGTAAGAACAATTCTGGAATTTTCATCTTTGGACAATTCATTACCATGCTAATGCAACTGTCACTTGTCATTAGGTGTGTAAAATCGTTAGGTAGAATTTTATGAATGTGTGAGTGTCTTTGTAGTAATGTTTATCTTGTTATAATGCTATTGCTCTCTCATTAAAATGTCTTTTGCATTGCGCTGACGATGCTTATTTTCTTGCAAAGAGAAACATACGTGGTGTGTACAAAAAATTTTGGTGAAAACTGTACTTGGGTATCCAAAAACTCTTCTGACTACACTTTGATGGCAATAGGGGTAAACAGGTCTGTATGTGGCAGATACATGATCTTCATCTGAAATCATTCCCCGTATTCAGAGAATGTGTCATGTGAACAACGGGTAAGTCCAGATGTTCGATGTTCTTTTGACGGTAGCGGTAGTGTGAATTCCGTGTATACCGAGATCTTTGATGTTCATTTGAAAGATTTCCCATGTTATTGACGACGATGGCCGTATAAAAATCGTGCACCTTGAGATATTTGATGTTCATCTGAAATGATTTCCCACTTTTCCATAGTTAATGCTCTTTGCCATCCACGTGAATTGAAATAATGCCCCCATTTACAAAAAGTACTTATGAAATGTATGTATGTCTCGAGTATGTTGAAATATTCATAGTCAATGTGAATCATACAGAAAGAACACTGAGCAATAGAAAAGGTAAATCGGTAGTTTCTATTACACCCCTTCCCCTGCCCCCCCCCCCCCACCATACCCCAGACTTTCCTCCCCGTGATACTGAAACTTTATTCGCCACTGGACCTTTATCCTCGGGCCGATCTTTTTGTTTTTTAATGGACAGAGCAGAGAGGTTCGAACAGACCATGCGCGGTGGGGGCGATCACGTCGAAC
The DNA here is from genome assembly GCA_963931925.1 of Onchidella celtica. Lineage (NCBI taxonomy): Eukaryota > Metazoa > Mollusca > Gastropoda > Systellommatophora > Onchidiidae > Onchidella > Onchidella celtica. The sequence continues at coordinate 22,556,649 of OZ007582.1, forward strand.
CGTTTGAAGTTGTTCTCTGTATTTTGGCCATGCCCGTAAACAATGATGGACACTTACACCGCCCACGCAGGCCCGGTCAGCAATGCTGAGCTACAGCTCATGATTGCCTACGGGTTTAGCTATCCTACTGGTTTAACTGTGCGGGGTACGGAAGACTGAGCCGGTTTTCACCTGTTATGCAACGTATTGCGCAATAAGCCGCCGACCCCTGTTGGAAATCTGAGCCGGTTTTTTTGTTGTAAATATCGACTATGTTGTCTTCGAACTTTAGATCGATTAGCCTGATGTACCAACCCTAAAGTCACTGGGCTGTATAAACATGATAGATCTTTGGATAGACTCAGTACTATGCTAACACACAACAGGAACAGTCACAAAGCACAATATTACCATGTGGATTTAGAGGATGCCATACTTTCCGCCTGTCGACGCACCTTTTCAGAGACTACAATAAAAGCCTGTCAGTTTCATGTCGGTCAAGCATGGTACCGAAAACTTCAACAAATTGGACTATCTTCTGAGTACAAGTCTACCAGTGAAACAGCAATGTGGCTAAAATCCGTTTTTGGCTTACCGGCTCTTGAGCCTAGTGAAGTACACAAGATTGCTTTGTTTTCGTCATCATGGCCCAGTGCCCAGACCAGGATGATGACAAAGTCACAATGTTTTCAGACTATGTTTTTGACAACTACATTTCTTCAATTGCCAGATACCCGCCCAGCTTGTGGACGTCTTGAAAGTTCCGTCAGAACGACCAATGCATGCGAAAGTTTCCATAAACATTTTGCAAGCCACTTTACATCGCCGCATCCGAACATATTTTCTGGTCATCGAAAAACTCGCAGAAGAACAGCTACGAACTGACATAAAGGTCAGATCAGCCTATCAGTACCACACTGTTCCTGTGAGACGCTTGTGTGAGCGTGAGAGAATTAGGGAGACCCTCATTACTGAGTGCAAGGAGCAAAGGCTGTCCCAGGCAGAGTTTGTGCACAAAATGGCTCTCAAGATGCTGTCCGTCAAGTTGTGAGGCCCCTTTTAATATTTTTTAACAATTTTTATCATGGTTTTAACAGCTCTCAATATAAACATTATCCTGCTCAAAATCCGACTTCCACCTCCCCCTGGTGAGCAGGGGGCAACACGTCTCAAGACCGTTTCAACCAGCTGTTATAATTACATGCATTTAATTCTTACAAAATTCACCAGTAAAAAACGCAAAGAAACAGTCTCGATAGGTGGCGAACGGAAGAAGTTGACTAGTCGTTAGAAAAATTAGGTTTAATCGATATGCCAAAAAACCGGCTCAGTCTCCAACAGCTTTTACAAGCTACCCTTTGAAGTTTTGAACAATGGGATTAAAAATCCGGCTCAGTTTTCCAGTACCCTAGCTGTAGCACTATACGACAGCGGATAAAAATGGTCCGTTAATTATGAGGTGAACAGCCTTTGGCTGAGTCCCCCGAGAAACAAAAGATCTTCCAGGGCGTTTGCCATCGGTCTTTTTCGCTCATACCAGAGTTGTGCGACAACAAATGGCCTCAATGGTACTTTAATATTTCGCTTTTATGATATTGAAATAATACCAAACAATAAGCAACATAGTGTATTTGGTTAGTAAATCTTATGGTCGTTATGGCATAATTTTGAAACAGTGAAATAGTATGGTCTATTGTAAGATGCACAGATTTTTTAAATTTTGATTTAAATACCAAGCAACCTGATTCTGTGTTCAATTTAGTCCAGACACACTTTTACATCATTTATTATCATTTTTATCACTGTTATTATTTTAATTTGCAGTGCAGGATGCATAAATTGGTGTAGGTCTAGAATATCATCTTACATTCCATTTACATTTTAAAAAAGTCAATTTTACACAGGTGATATTATCGGAAATATTTTTTCTCAATTTAAACTGCTGGTATAAATTTCCCTATTAAATCTACATTTAGAAAGGTTTTAAGGTCCACAAAAAAATTAAAACATAAGTTTTGGTTCATTGAGAGAGGTGCACTTCGCTTCTTTGAGAGACCTGCATGTTGTTCTATGAGAATTAGGCACCCTGGTTCAGAGAGAGAGAGAGAGAGAGAGAGAGAGAGAGAGAGAGAGGGGGAGAAAGAGAGGCAAAGAGAGATATTCTGGTTCTTTGAGAGAGAGTTGCACGTTTGTTCATTAAGGTCGCTGCATTTCAGTTCCTTGGGCAATTTTCATTTTTCGTTCTTTGAGAGTTACATGTTTGATGCACCTTGGGGCTTAGAGACCTGTGCACATGATTCTGTGAGACTGAGAGAGTTCCAGTATAGTTCTTTGAAAGAGAACTGCAGTTTAGTGCACTGAGAGAGCTGCACTGTGTTTCTTTGAGAGATCTACTTTCACACCAGTAAGGTTTGTGTGCAACATCAATCAAAGGCTCTTGCGATCGGCATCTTCCTCTAACAGGTTTTGAAAGTGCTATTTGCACGACGTATTGCCCTTTGCTCAGAGGAAACATTGAAAATGACAACCTGGAAATGCACAGTGACTAATGTATGACATACTGGAAAACACTGGATTTAAAAATTCACACAATGGATCGCCTTACTTTGCCTGGTCACTGACTGGTTTGGGACTGACTTTATTTATAACTATTAAGTGTGGGTCGAAGATAGTGCAGAGAGAGTGAGACAGACCGACAAGCAGATATAGAAAGAGAGGGAGGAAGACACAGGGAGAGAGAAAGATAAAAGAGAAAGAGAGAGGGACTTAATGATGTATTTAATGTCTTTTGTAGACAAATTACATGTAATACTTGTTACTTAAGTGCGAAGCGTGAACGATAGGACATGATTTCATTTTGTAATTTATTATAATATGTATACAGGAAAACACATACATGTAGTTTTTTTTAGGCTAGATAGTAAATCATTCATATAGGAATTAAACAAAGTAAAATACTAGGTTAAGAAGAATCATCATTCCCTGGTTTCGAGGGATAAATTCTAAACAAAACTAAAATGGCAAAGACGACAACAAATGCCGCTGAGGCACTTTTATTAAACATATTTTTATTATGCCCAAAAAAGGTAGCGAGATTATATTACGATCAGCCAAGCGGCTCGCTACAGTACATGCCCTTGAGCCTCGTTAAAGTTTTAGCGAGATTCCAACAACAGCCGACTTCAACTAGTAATAACCTCGTAAACTCTGGTTACGTAATTACAGTGGGGTTGTCGTCAAAATGCAATACACGGTACAGCTACTGATCGGGAATGTAGGCTAGGCACCAAGTTACAGCTCCCAATAATTAAAGCTATTAAAGATAATCAGTTTTTTCTTTGTCTTGTAAAATTCTGATTTTAGACTTAACGAGGTTCCAACAGCTGACCGACGATGATAAAGAATGTTCATGCCCTTCAAAGCAGAGGTCTGTGCTTTTTTTGTCCCCAAGTTAGACCATAGTATTGTGAACAAATTAATTTTTAAGCCAGGCACTTACATTGTTCTAACATTTATCTAAAGCTCAACTGTGATAACATTGCCTTCTCCATCCTCCACTATTTAAGGCTCAACCTGCATCGTTTATGTTTTCTAACCATAACCTGCTTAATGACTTTGGCAAGAGAATTCATTTTCCACCTCATGCAGTACAAACATGTACTTTAAAAGGAGTTTAACCAAAGCAATAGAATATCTTTCTAATTAATCTATATAAAGAAACGACCAACAACAAAATTGGTAAGTTTCTTTCAGTTTTCCCTGATGAAAAACCTACCGACAGACGCCCTTAGCAGCATTTCCCCCAGTATTACATCGGAATTCATAACTACACATAGAATGGAATGGAACAGCTTCTCAAGTAACTCAGAGTCTCCTCCTTATCACATTGCATGTAGATGACAACTGAACCAGCATCAAAGCCAAAAGTTCCCTTAAATTTTTCCCATATCAAACTTCTGGCAGTCAGCATTATTACTGTATGAGTATGACGAATAGTTATATCATAATCGGCATTATTGGACGATGCCATTTTGTTAGAGATATAATAGGGGTGGCGGATAGATAAACAAGTGAAACAAATGAAACTAACTTGAAAAAAAGAAAAACGACCAGTAGAGCAACCAGGTAAACAAATAGGAGGTGCTATGGCTTCTCGCAGGACAAGGTTTGCAGAGTGAGGGACACTAAAGACTTAGTGGCCTCGCATGCTCTGCAGATTGGAGACAAGGAGTCCTCGCGCAGGACTAGGGTAGATAGCACTTTCTCTTATTCTATCTTGACGCCGCCAGGTAAAACTTCCGTTGAAATGAGAGTCGCTCCCAGTTGTCGTCTTCAATATTGATTATAGAACGTTTTACAGAAGAAAAAGTTCATACTTTTCAATCAAGTGGCTAGCCAACATTCGCAAGATTTTCTTGCTGTATTTGAACCAGGTGATGCGCCTGTCTACCAACCTCATCCCACCCCACACTGTAATCACCTCAGCAATTGAAGGAAAAGCTTTGGAGCAGGGAATTATGCGTGGAGGTCGAGGTGGTCATATTTTGTAAGGTTGAAAGAAAGGGTGGTACATTACTTTCAGTGACATGTTATTATCATAGCTATTAAAACAGTAGCAAATTACTGGTTACAACAAACAATATGCACATTTAGAGAATCCATTTGCGGCTGTTCAGATTTTATGCCAGTGTTAATTTTGTTGACATTTTTTCTGTGTGGGATAAGGAAATTTCAAAAGATGGAGTATGGAAGAGAGAGAGAGAAGATGGAAGAAATGAGAGATAGACTTTTTTTTTCCACCGTAAACGGTCAGAAATTAATTGTTGAAAAAACATGTTAATGGCCAATCTGTAATCGTTGCCGTCAAGCTAGACCTAAGAGTTATAGTTAATAAGTCAGTTGGTTGGTCTCTCAGCCTAACGTGGACAGTTGGAAAAAAAAAGTTTGCGAAAAGTACTTGTTCTTAATGTATTGTATTACAGCCTGAGAAGGCAATGCTAAAGAAAGAGACACGAACAAAATTAACAACACAGAAATCAAGAAAACATGCAAAATTACAGACATGGCATTTTTCAGTTTTCACCTTTTGACTGTACGATATGAATCTGCGCATACATGGAATTGGGTTGGATAGGGGGTCAAAAATTGTCTAAATCAAGAGAGCATATTTTATACATGGCCCCTGTCATGATTCAGATGTTGTTAAAACTCACGCAGAGAGTGAGTTGTTTTTTTACCAGGGCCATGAGAAATTGGCTGGTGGCCTTGAACGGTCCTCGCCAATTATAGTTGGTGAGTAAATAAATGTAAAGTTAAACTGCTAGAGTCACGCTTGTCGGCTTTAATGTTCGTGATTAATAAGTAATGGAGTAGGGGTGAAACAAGGTGGGGATAGTTGACATTGTTAAGTATGACTAGACAAGTTTTTGCACGTTAACTGGCTGGTAGAATAGTGCAGACGTATTACTACAATTAAAATGGTGGGAGGTTTCGACCTATGAGATAGCTGAACTAATTGGGCCAGCGGACTAGCACGCTGGGTAGCCAGATAGTATAAAACATCGTGTAACGTTCAGATTTGGTGAATACAGACGAGCAGAAGCATCGTGTCGTGAAGTATCTCCGGTTGACCAGTACCTGAACTGTGTGCTTTGAAGACAAGAAGTCCTTGCTAACGGACTGACTGAGCTCTAGAAAGAAAGGTCTGAGTGGGCTGACCTTTGAAAGCCCACGCTGCGCTATATTGATGTTCGCGCCTAAAAGTAGGCGTGACCAATGGTACTATATCTTATTTGTTCAAGCATAATAGAGATCGGAGATAGAGAGAGAACTACAGCCTCATAGGAAGACTAAGGAAACCCCAGCTGGCACTCGACCACGAGTGTCCTGTATCATAGATCTATTGCCATAGTATGATTGGAATAATATAGCACATTGTTGATGAATTGAATAGTGATTGTGCATAAAATATAGTCTTTTGGCAACTGCTTAAATTACCTACAAGCCGAAGAGTGCTTCTGTAGGCTTTGAACATACTGGGCTCTCCTAACACTCAAGCCCATATGATTTAGGGGGAGTTTGCCTGGCGACTGGCCAGTGGCGACTCAACTGTCACTTTAAATTGATATCTAGTTTCGTATAATATACCTATTTGCTATTGATTGCAGTACCTCCATAGTTACATGAATATCATTGGTTAAGTTATTAATTAGAGTTTTTTTGGTTTGAATATATACCCCTATTGTCTTTTGTTTTGTTATTAATATTTATGTAAACTATGGCCTGACCGGCCTGACATATATACGCTCTAGTTATTTAATACTTTTCTTGTGTGGTTGTGTCCGAGTGTGAGTTAGCTGCCTCTCGTGCAGTCGTAACATCCCCAAGACCCTAACTCTGCTCGTGACAGCCCCCTCCTTCCCCTTCTGGTTGAAATGGTCCTGTTTTTTCTTTGCCATTATAGCATTGTTTTGTCTTTTCCTTTTTCTTACATCAGGAATAGTGCAAGATCCTGTACTTAGATGCTGAGATGCAAATACTGATAAACAAAAAGCCAGTGCGAGCAAGTCGTTCTACACAAGAGCTGAAAAACCTAAAGACTGATGAGTACAGACCAAAAGATGTAATTTTATTTTGTTTTCTTGAGCTCAAGGGTTGAATACATTTTCCATGGTATTAGAAAAGAAAAAACCACATATTTTGATATCAGGTCAACCCGGGGGTGGGGGTGGGGGGCAAGTTGACACGGGCCTACAATTTTGAGGGGGCCTAACACCCCCCCCCCCAATCCCCGCCCATAGAGGCAAAGGCGGGAGGACCCTTTCTTAAAGAGTATTGAACTGAAAAAGTAAAATACAGATGACTGAATATAAACATTTATATTATAACAGTAACACTAATTACTTTCTTGGTCTTGTTTGACATTAGAAACTGTGAACTTGGGATCTTCCATTGTTTTTAGAATTAAATGCTCAAGTAAGAGATGGGATTAATTGGGGATGTTGCAGCAACCAAACAAAGACCCGAGTTGCCTTCTACAGGCTATGCTAGTACTGTCTTAATGTGAATACCTGTAATAGTGCAACTGTTCTGGAAAGGACAAGAAATATAATATTGCACTCAACATTTTCCCCAAATTTTCATACCATTGCAGCTTCAGAGTATGCTTTTTGTCCTCTTACTTCAGTGTGTTTTATGGTCATATGTATTAATTTAAAAGTAACATATTTTTATTTTGCTCACTTTCATATCACATTGATTTGCACCAGGGAATAACCATTATACAGTTTACATCATGCTTAACGACACTGTTAATAGCGGGACCTCGCTGACAGCGAGAACATTTTAAATCCCCTCTTTTCCTCCTGTATGAGGTATGTAAATTGTAATAAAATATTTGAATAGCAGTAATCGATAATTAAACCACCTGCTATAGGGAGAGAATTAATTGTGAGTGCACCATGACAAATTGTGAGGGTGGCAGCGGTACAGCGTGTAGGGAGTCAGACACGCATTTGTACTTTAAAATGTTGGCTGCCCTAGACCTTATATAATTAAAATATTTTGTCTCTTACTGTATTGTGCAGAAAATAATTTATATCACATTTGGCCGACAAAAGGACTGGGAAAAGAGGGATGATTACGGTATGAGGTTGTACAACAACAAGAGATTGATTGCTGTCAAAAAGGTTGCATGCCAGAAGGATGGGGTGAGCAAAATTTGACTCTTACATTTACAGGGTTCTTTTTAATATGTCTGACTGCACTTCCTACACCCAAATCAAGAGAAGGGGTGCTTTTTTCTTTGCCTGTCACAAACAAGTTTTTGTTGTAGCTAAGAATAGATTTCTAAGGTGCTTTTCTTGAAAAATCTGTGTTGTCCCCGGTGATATTAGTTTTCTCAATCTTGTAGATTGTTAAGAGGGGTCTTTGATGTGCTCACTATTTCCTGTCACACCCTGATTACCTTAGTCAATCTATTTCATGACATCAGCATCTCTTAGTATATTGTCCAAAGTCATGTTGTTCATTTTGTTTTCATTCTTTTCGAATTTATTGTACGGCTTCTAGCTGGGGTCTCTGCAAAATGCAACTTTTTCTCTCTCTGTTTTGCCACTTTTTATGTGAGTGCTAGTAAGGTAATACATGTACCAGAGAGTATAAATCTACACTCTCTGGTAATATGTACATGTACCTCTATCCGTCACACTGAAAGGTTTAATCGGAGTGCGCATTTTACTTAGTTACTTTACGTAGTCCAAAGGATCAGAAAAATGCTGGTATTTCCTCTGTACCCAAGAGGGCACTCCTTCATGCTCAGAAATAACATACTGCTGGCCATGTTATGAAATTGCAAAAAAAGTATTCTCATACCTGCAGATGACAACTCTTTCTTTCTTTTTCATTTTTTTTTCTCCAAATATTCTATGAACTCTTGAAGGAATTCTATCTATTTTATTCATTAAGGGAGAGAGGGTTACAATATTTCAAATGTTTACCTATGCGACTAAAAATGCATTTAGTTAAGATTGAATAAGTTATACATGTCAAGTGAAATTTTTTTGTTTTTTTCCTCGGCAGTAAAAGTACGTCCTCGATTTCATGATATGGTCAGTGAAATCATTTAAATAGATTTTTCAGCAAGCTGGAATCTTTCTTGCTTCATCCCAGTGTGAATGAGAGTGATAGACATGATGCAGATATTTTGCGAACATATTTCCAAAGTGTAGTCTTAAAGTACAGGGTTTAGTACAGGACTTGTTTTTTTTTTAACTACTTTGCAAATTTTTATCCTTTGACTGGCTACTCAGTTTTAGCTGCCAAAATCTTTTATTATATAACAGCGTGGTGAAAACATACGCTTAAATATTAACTGACCATACACACTCATGCAGAGAGAGGATCGGAATGCAAGCTTTCCAGTATTTTACATTAACGTCATCAAATTGGGTTGGAAGCCTGACCAGATAAAAGGCAGACCAGGTTGTGGTCTAATTAAATACAGGGAATAATATACTTTGCAAAATTTTTTATGTCTCTGTCAGACAAAAGCAAGAGGAGTGGTAGGCTTGGTTGAAGTTGATTTCTTAGAACCCCGTTCAAACAAACAAGATTTTAATAAGAATGACAAGTTATTCAGGTGAGTATTGAATGTGTCTTCATATATTCTTTGTCTAGACCTAGCTGCAGTTCTGTGTAATTTATACTGACCAAGTCGAAAAACTTGACTGACTATAAATATGTATGTTTTACAACTTTGCAGCTCTTGTAATCCAGTGTTAAAATATGTGTACTCACCTTGTCCAATTTTTTTTATTCATTTGAATGCCGGGGTGCAAAAAAAAAAACATTTAAAAATTAACGTTTTCATTAAATGGCCAACTCGTCAAATCAAATTTGTAATAAATGGGAATGATTGGGCTCATGGAGTGAGATTTAACTTTCATAGGCATGGCCATCCTGAAAAATCATACCCTATTGTACACAGTAAGGAGAGAGTGTAAGGCTATAATCAGCCAAAGCCTCGACAGTCCCTAACAGACATCATCCTTGGCTTATAAATATGCCCTATTCCCAATTGGCCCTGTGAATTAATTACCAGTTGGAGAATAGATGTTGGTCAGTTGCTCTTGGCATGTAGGTCTAGTGCTGTAGTTTTGCCTCAGGAGATATCAAAACTAAAAACAATGACAGTCCAGAGAAATGCACTTCCAAAATGCTTGCAATGAAAGAATTCTCAAAACTCAACTAATATCATAAAGTCTATGTAATATGATAGAATAAGGTTCAGGATAGCTCTCACCTGACAACATGAAATTACATGCAATTAGCAAGACAACTTTTGAAGAATTGTACACATACACACTCAACAAAAATGGCAGAATATCAAGTGACATACAAAGGCAGACATTGAACCACACGCGCACACACAATCACGCTCAGACACAATTTATTTTCAGATGTTGTTTCATTTTGTTAGTTTTTGTTTGTTTTTGCCTCGCATTAAGACTTGTATAATCTTTTTCATGTTTTGTTCTTTTGGAATATACTGGTATAGATTCTTGATATTTGGTCTTAGCGCACAACTTTGCATTAGACGACATATTTTTTTAGGATTGAAGGAGTATCATTTTAACTACATAACCTTATAACACATTTGTGCCAGTTACATTAAACTTTTTTCAACATCAAGTTGTTTACAAAACCTGAATGTTGTGAATTTAATGTTTACAAGAATAGGTTGAAATGTCAGTCTCTGTTATGCTTTTCATCTCGTAATGCAGTAGCTGCAAGCTAATTCAAATTTGAAATTTTTGTCTGATATCTGTTGTCAAAGGTGGACCAGCAACTAAGAGGCAAGTGTATGTTCTGTAAGTTTTCTTCATTTTGTCGGGTTTTTTACAAAAATGTACTTTGTTGTGTTTTTTCAAATCTAATTTCATTTATTTAAGTTGTTCGGTTTTTTTTTATTTACCTGGCAAAGGCGCTTTGTGACTGAGAAAGCTTGTGTAATTTCCTTCATTTCCACTCACTTAGTGCCTTTCTCAACAGGAACGCCATGATAGCCTTCAATGACGAGGTCTACAAGTATTGGACAAAGGAATGTAGTGACGGAATCGCCTTTTGTACATCTGATAAAAGTTCCAGGTAAAGTGTCTGCTGTGATGTTCTTAATTCACTGAATAGCAGTCATGTCTGTGCAGTGGATGGTGTCATGCTCTTTCGCGCGAGTAAAATCAAGCGCAAATTTTTCAAAAAATTTAGTACAAAGAAAAAAAATTTGCCAGATGGTAATGTCCTTTCAAAACTCCCTTTTTTTGGGACACCATCACTATTCTCTAGATATCCATTTCTACAGCAAACTAAACAATGCATTTTCTTCTGGGAATAGCTGAGGTCCCGACGTTGCCCGAGGTAAACTGTTTATTAGTTTCACTTCTAGATGTGATTCACTGTGCTCTTTCACTTAGGCTTTTTAGATAATTTATATGTCTTACTGCATTCCCTTTGCTCATTAATGCCCTATTCACCCCGCCAGCATTAAAATTTGTGGCGAAACTTGTCATGAAATAGCAGAAACCTGCATACTGGTTAGATTTTAATTAACTGTCCCATTCTGTGAACAGTAATAGACAAAAGGCACTACTTCGAACAGGAAGGAATCAGCATAAAAAGTTAGGTTTTGCATCTCCCCCTTCACCCTCTCTTATCCACACTAATCAACTTGAGGGACTGAGGAGGAAGGTTGTTAGGCCTGTTGTGTAGTGGATGAAAGACAATGTCGACTCAGCATGGAAGGTCTGGCGGCAGGAAGTGATTACATCATGTGTTCGTGGAAAAAGAAAGGATTGGGGGGGGGGGGGCGAAAACAGTGACATAATGCAAACTCAAAACAATAACTCCCCACCATTTCAAGTCTCCAAATCTTAAAAATAACCTTCAGTTGGTTTAAAGGAAGGCACTTGTAAAATTTCATGCTAATCCAAGGCGTGTAAGTGTCACTGTCAGTAGGTCTTGTTAAAAATCGTGCGAGTTTTCTTTCTACGATAAAGAAGAATAACGTTAAAATAAAGGCAGGTAACAGCCACACGTACGTTAATTAAAGGCAAGTAGCACAAACAGCCACACGTACGTTAATTAAAGGCAAGTAACACTAACAGCCACACGTACGTTAATTAAAGGCAAGTAACACTAACAGCCACACGTACGTTAATTAAAGGCAAGTAGCACAAACAGCCACACGTACGTTAATTAAAGGCAAGTAACATTAACAGCCACACGTACGTTAATTAAAGGCAAGTAACACTAACAGCCACACGTACGTTAAATCTAAGGCAAGTAACACTAACAGCCACACGTACGTTAAATTAAAGGCAAGTAGCACAAACAGCCACACGTACGTTAAATTAAAGGCAAGTAGCACAAACAGCCATTCGTACGTTAAATGAAAGGCAAGTAACACTAACGGCCACACGTACGTTAATTAAAGGCATGTAGCACAAACAGCCACACGTACCTTAAATTTAAGGCAAGTAACACTAACAGCCAAACGTACGTTAATTAAAGGCAAGTAGCACTAACAGCCACACGTACGTTAAATTAAAGGCAAGTAACACTAACGGCCACACGTACGTTAATTAAAGGCAAGTAGCACAAACAGCCACAGGTACCTTAAATTTAAGGCAAGTAACACTAACAGCCACACGTACGTTAAATTAAAGGCAAGTAGCACAAACAGCCACACGTACGTTAAATTAAAGGCAAGTAGCACAAACAGCCATTCGTACGTTAAATGAAAGGCAAGTAACACTAACGGCCACACGTACGTTAATTAAAGGCATGTAGCACAAACAGCCACACGTACCTTAAATTTAAGGCAAGTAACACTAACAGCCAAACGTACGTTAATTAAAGGCAAGTAGCACTAACAGCCACACGTACGTTAAATTAAAGGCAAGTAACACTAACGGCCACACGTACGTTAATTAAAGGCAAGTAGCACAAACAGCCACAGGTACCTTAAATTTAAGGCAAGTAACACTAACAGCCACACGTACGTTAATTAAAGGCAAGTAGCACTAACAGCCACACGTACGTTAAATTAAAGGCAAGAAACACTAACAGTCACAAGAGTACACACACACACACATGCACGCACGCACGCACACACACACACACTATTATACATGTATGTATGTCATCTAATATTCCCACGAATACAGGCGCGCCCTAGGGCTGTGTGTTGTCACCTGCCCTTTTCACTACCTATACAAGCGAGTGCAAAAGTGAACATTCCATTATCCGCTTGCTAAAGTTTGCAGATGATACCACCATACAAATACTGATTTCTGGTCCATTCGACGAAGGCGCTTGTTTAAATACTATACATTGGTTTATAGTTATACAGTGGTGTGAAGTTCACTTCTTACTATTAAATGTAAAGAAAACAAAGGAAATGGGAAACTATTTCAGAACAAATGCTACATCACGTCCACCGGTTAAAATCTATTATCAAAACGTTGATAGAGTTGACCCTTATAAACATCTTGGAATCCATGTTGTCTCTAAACTCGACTGCCACATTCATACCACCACAGTTCAGGCAAAGGCAAACAAACGTATGTATTTCTTAAGAAAATTAGATCATTTAATGTAGATAAAACACCCATCCAGATGTTTTATAAATCAACTGTCCAAAGTATCATCCTATTTTGTATTACAGGCCGGGGACAAAATGCAAAAGAGAACGGTAAGAGCAAAATTAACAATTTTACTCTGTTATAAAAAAAAAAAACCTGCTACCTAAGTAACAGTGAATACATGAACTTTGATGAGTTATTCATGCATTCTTGAAACAGAAATTCAAATCAATTCTAAATGCCATTGGAATTAGTAGTGTTTCCTGAAGTGGATGCTGTTGTGGGTTTTCCTAATAGATTGTTCTGACAGTGTGTATGTGAGTAATGTTTTTATTTCCTGGTAATGTTGTGTGAGCAATGTGCCTGCGTGTGGTATGCGTTAAGGGCCTGTGGGCCATAGATATTGTATTTACTGTTGTACTGTTACTGATGCTGTGACAACAAATTCCCTGACAACAGGATAATAATGTTATATCTTATCTTACCTTATCTTATCTTATAAACACAAACTTATTATAATGACTTTCACTTTCAGAAACAGAAAGAAACCACAAAAAATGGAAATGTCCTCAGATTCTCAAGAGGAGAGCAAGACACAAGAAGATTATAAAATGCCCATACCTGAAGAGACTGGTCTAGGAAACTCTAATACATCATTAAGAAATGAAAATGAAGGTGAAACAATGTCAATGCCAAACAATGAAAGAATTTCTTCTGACGGAAGTGATCAATCAGATAATGATACACCTCACCTGTCACCTGTCGGCTTCATCGTCATCGATGTTAGCTGCTACAGTGGATGTCACGACAAAATCTCCTCCACCCAATCCTGTCCTTAGCTTTCCTAGTTAGTTCACTTATTTCCAGCTGGCTGACTTTCTTGATGTTATCGTGATACATCTTCCACTAATGGAGGGACACAGGTACAAAATCCACCTTCTCCAGTGCGAGACAGTGACATGGCCTCTGATGAGGATGGAGAACCTGACCATGAAACATCTTCCACAAGTGACGTGACACAGGCAGATAATCCATCATCTGCAAGGCAAGACAGTGACGGGACCTCTGATGAGGATGGAGAGCTTGACCGTGAAACATCTTCCAGAAGTGAAGTGACACAGGCAGATAATCCATCATCTGTATGGCGAGACAGTGACATGGCCTCTGACGAGGATGGAGAGCTTGACCATGAAACATCTTCCACAAGTGGAATTACGCCAGCAGAAAATCCATCTTCTCTAATGCGAGACAGTGACGTGACCCCTCCTCGGGCTGAAGGAAAAACTGCACGTCATAGAAAGAGGAAATGGATTTATTGTAATAGTCTTCAGTGTGGGGCAAAATTGAAGCTGAGGATCGAAGAGCAACGCCACAAAAGACTTCAGGAAAATGTACTCTCCCTCCTGATTTTCCTCAACCCTGACTCGCAGATCACAGTTGCGCCGGACGATTCATTAAATGACCTTCTGCAGGCAATGGTAGAAAAGCTCAATATAAGTTAAAGTGATAGAAAAAAAGAAAAGAAATAAAACAAAAACAAACAAAAAATCGATCAGATGACCGTACATCTTGTTCTTCAACAAGCCAGTGATTATCATGGAGTAAATTGCAGTGTAGCGCTCTTTAATTTTCATTGTATTGCATAAATTGAGGCAGCATTTTTTTTTTATGAACCTTTTGAAGTTTTTCATTCATTTCTATCACCTATTAAGAACTGGACAATTAGAGTTGCTTGAATTCCCCTGGTGGTCACATGGCGGGTAGCTACAAGTACAATGATATGGAAATTTGAGAAACTGTTGAAGAAACGAGTTTGACGGCATTTCTGACAATTTTTCACTCGAGGACAGTTCGTGTAAGGACATTGTTGAAAATGTTACCAACAGCCTGACACATGACTTGAGGGACACAGATTCCTCTTACTGTTATTGGGTTCCTTTACTGTTGGCTCATTGACATATCCTAAAACTTGGGATTGGATTACAGTATAATAGTATGTTACATACAAGTTAACAGTATTTTAACAATATCAACTTTCCGGTTTCAAATATCACCCGTTTTTGTAATGTAGTTGAAAATCTGTCCTGCAGAGTGCTGAAATCACGACGTACATAGAGTATCAAAAAATGCATTCGTGGCGTCATTCGAACTGTGTCTCAGATGTCAGTACATGAGGAAACCTCTTGGAATGTGCTGTACTTTGATCCCAAATACAGTCTTGATATTCCCAACAGGGGACATAAAAGAGACAACATAAAAGAGTGTTTACAAAATTAATGTGATTGTGAATGGATTTATGAGTTAAAGTGCATCTGTAATATCAGTACTAGAAAGACCAATGGTTTCTGACACTGGTGTTTGTGTTAACAAACACGGCTCACAGAGCATGAAGTGCTGTTGATATGCTGTTTCAATGAATTGGCTACTTACACAATAATTCCTTAAGGCTAAATGTACAGTGCACAACATTTTTTGTATGGTGCTTGGTTTTTTTCCCCCAGTCATTTTGGTGGGTATTGAAAAAGGCAGAAATAGGCCAGTTTTAAATTAAATATGTCTTTGAGACAGTGAATAATCAACAATAAAGCGAACTGTGCCAATTTTAAATCCTAAATGAGGATTGAGAGATGATACATGTATCATGATGTGTCTTTTAACTTTTACCATCATCAGACAATTGCCGTCTTTCAAAAATATACTATATTTAAATATCATTGCATATGCATAATTTATTGCATATATAATTAAAACAGCATGGGAAATTACAGCAACAGATCCATGGCAAAAAGTGCCCATTTTTGTCATGGAACCTGGAGATCCTACCCAGCACAAAAAGACTCCACGTTCATTTGTTTCAGGTGTCATTCACATGTCTTCTTCAATCAAAATATTAAATTTTAATTTCATCTTTCATCGGGAGTTCTAAGGCACTATGGGCACATAGAGTATTGAGATCGACCAGTAGACCATGAAATGAAAATCCCAGATTATATCTGAATTGTGTTTTGTTTTGCACCTCATAGCAAAAATCTATATGGTTTATCGTAGTTTACGTGTGTTTCTTATGTTTACCTGTAACGAAAAATATATATGTATCGTCATTTGTAAATTTGCATAATATGCCTTATAAAATATATGTGTACTACTTTTTACATTTTTTATGTCATGCAGCACTCTTTCTTCAAAGGTGTCAACTGTCATTTTGAATTAACTCCAATTCTGTGTCAAAAAACCATCTGGAAAGTTGTGTGAACAGATCAAATATTTAATTTAAATGCTCAGTCCATCATACCATATACTGTCATTTTCTTATACAATGAAAATGCAGTTTACACAAAAATGTGCAAGATTTAAAATTACAATATTGATATTTGTGATTGTTTCCTATTGGTTTCTTTCATTTGATGTCACAGACCTTGCTGAAGATTTCAGCGACTAAGTGAAACCGAATGCAAGGAGAAAATACTGAAATTATTATGTTGTTGACTACTCTGCTATATCTATTATATATTTCAGTAACTTGCAACCTTTGGCATGAGTCACTGGCCAAACTATACACTCTTCGGGCCTTAAATTTGGCAGGAAGGTGGCAATTGGGATAAGGAAGATGATGCTATAATTAAAAGTTGTTTATTTCAAGCATGTATTTTTCAGAAATAACAATGTTTATTGCTATGTAACAACTGTATTTTCGCATGTTTGTTTAGTTTTACATCTATTATATATTTCACAAAATCTCCACCTTTGAACGCAGAAGGCTTTTTTATTAGACCACCTATACTAACCCAATTTTGCATGTTCATTTCAAATACCACGGAGGGTGCACGGAAGTTTTTGTTATTTTGATTAGTTTGGTTTTTGAATTTATAGAAAATGCATTGTTTCATCGTGCTGTCATTTTCATCCTCCATTCTGTTTTACTACCGTGCATGTCATAAAAAGTAACCATATGAAGCTTGGTGCAGAGTGTCCTGGCGGGCATGAGTTCTGAAGCAGGACTGCAGATTACTACTTTTATTGTAAGAGAGAGAAAGAGAAAGAGAGAGAGAGAGAGAGGGGGGGGGGAGAGAGAGAGAGAGAGAGAGGGGGGGGGGAGAGAGAGAGTCCACGAAAACATGGGCCAAATTTGATGCGTTTTCAGCAGCTCAGAGGGTTTACCCTGACTGGACGTAAGACTTTTACGACATCATTTACTGAAGCAAATGTTTTTTAAGAGCCATCCGCATGTCCACATCAGCTATCAAGTTTGGAAAAGCAAAACCTTAATCTTCAATTTTCTGTCACCGTACAGACGTTATATTCGGGATGGGGGGAGGAGGGGGGGGGGGGGTTCTTGCCCACTCTCTTTGAAATTTTGATTAATATTTCAGATCTAAATTCATCAGCTGATCTCGTACTTTTCAATCTCTGATTTCCCTGCTCAGCTCAGTTTACTGAGAACATTTGCCACACTTTAAGCAGCGGAAGCAAATGAAAGAGCTCCCCTCTTTTTCTGTATACATTAACTACATTTAGTTTTTGTGTCTGAAAATGCAGAAACACACTCGAGTTATTGACACCTGTTCTAATTTTCTATTCAAAGGAATGACATAATAGGTAGGGGGGCCATGCCGTCAAATGGCTGGGAACCTTGCACAAAAATATATACTCCTGATTTTGCTATAAATGTTAGGAGAACCACTCTGGGCTACTGAAAATGCCGGATATAATGAGATAAAGGGTGGCAACGCTAAGAAATTCCTCAAAAACGCCCCCTACGTGCCGTTACAGATTTGCGCTCTTTTCAGCCAAAATGACAGTAATAAAGTTGTACCAAGCCAAATATTAAAGAGATACCCATATGTAATGGGGTGAACCATTACAGGGCTGAGAACATAGCTCACTCTAGTGAAAGGGAGATAAACCCGTTATTTTGACCAGCTGGACCACTAGATGTGGTCAATGGGAAGTAACCACACAGAAACCATAGATAATCTCCCCTTATTGTTTGATCGTGCACTTGACATGAGTCATGCAGTGTTGAGTAACATTGCCAACTGATGTACTCACTGCGCCAATTTTAAACCATAGTCTTAGTGTTGTCTGTATTGTCCAGGATTGGTCAATTTAAGTGACCATCCTTGGTGCCAGAAGTAGAATCTTGTTATGTATCACTACATTGTAGGTTTTGTTTAGTATTTGTCTTGTTTAGTAATATTTTATTAAGATGGTGTATTTACAACATACACGAGCAAGGGGGTAGCTTTTAAAAATGTTTTTATTTGTTTTACTGTTTTATTAGAATTTGTACTTAGTGAAATGTGAGGAGTAAATGGGTTGCGCGTGTATGGGTGACGCTTAGATGATAGCGTGGGTCAGCCAATTCCACCCAAGTCTTCAAGACAGCAGGACGTGTCATTGTGTCCAGACTAACATAAAAGTAAAAGAAGTTGTAATTAATATTTCAAGATTTGTAAAGTGCCAGCTCTGATGATGTAGACTATCAAGTGTGAATTCATTCGGTTAATTCACGTAAGTTGTACCCATTATTTTAGTTCTGGTATTTAATAATATTTAGATGTGAAATAATAATGATTGGTTTATACTTGGAAGTTTGACGAACTTTGTTCAGCTTGGTTAGGCAATCAGTCTAGCAGCTAACAATCTATGGTAAAGTTTATCTTACTAAGTGTCTATCTTAGTATCTATCAGTATCCTGCAGAGAAAGAGTGTAAGGTTCTAGAATGCTATCAACGCTAGCGCGCATGATTAGTTCATGTAATTAAATGGAAACATTTAACTGTAATTTATGACAGACTGATTTTATGTGAAGTGCTAACAAATAGTACTACTGGAGGCCGTGGTCTAGGTCCCGCTACTTGGATCAGAGATAGACAGATCTAGATCTAGATCGTTATTCTTAATCTGCAGTTGGTGCCATTCAGGCTCAAAGTGTCCTTCTTAAAGGAGAGAGAGAGAGAGAGTAACGGGCAAGAATTGTAACCAAGTTATTTCTTTACTTCAGTTCTTTTGTGGGTTTGTCAGGTTATTGTTGGATGATGATTATTTCTAGGTGCCTTTAAATCAGCATTGTGACTATGATGTATGTGTAGATTTGTCTTGTGTGCCTTTTCGTTACATTTTATTGATACCGTATTCATTGTGAACTTTATGATAATGAGCAGACCAGTTAAGATGGAGAGAGAGGTGCGGGGTTCGCAAAGTGAGCGTGAGTAGGTCACAGCAGACGCCAGCAGGCGTGATCACATGACTTCTGGTCAAGCGGGTCAAATCAAGACCGGGCTTGGTTAGCTAATTGCTTCCGGAAACGGAAGCTTGACCCAAACAACAATAACAAACCTGGCTGACTGTTTACAGTAGCTACAACACTTAAACAGCATTGGGGATCTCAGATATCGGAATTATACTAAAGGATGATGATTATTTACTTTAATGTCTTAATTTATTATATGTTTATTATAATGCCTTTTTGAATTAGTATGTTCTCTACATGGGTGTTAAGTTGATTTTCTTCAATTTGTACTAGTTAGGTCGGACTTAGAAACTTTTGAGGGTTGGACCTTGAACTTAAATATTTGTTGATAGTATGAAGCCTATGCTAGGTGTATGGATGCATCGTCTGTGCATCAGGTGTCATGTTATGGCATCCTTTGTAGAGTTGCTCATTGCCTGTTCTTTTGACACACTGACAGATGTAATTGGACTCTGTTGTAATGAAGGGATCAGAGTCATTGACTTAGCTCAATCATAGAGTTGTGGGTGTGTTGCCCAGTAGGCCTGTATATAATATGTCATCATTATTATGATATTATCTTGTTGCATTATATAATTATGTTCACTGAATATGTGGGAATGTTTTAGATAAATCAGTATTGTTGGAGGTAATACAAGTGGGTTGACTTGACTGTTCAGTCTTGTAGTTGTACCGTGTAGTTGGGTTTGGCTTTATGCCATGATTATCACTTGTACTCCCTGTAGTGGGAGACTATGCCTTGCTATTGTTGGTTGAGACTTAGGTGTTGACTTATCATGTGGGTTGGTCCGCCTAGAGATACTCTTGTGGCTTTATGAGTAAGGAGATTGGTATACCCAGAGGATAGGAAAGGGATAAGTTTGGCTCTGAGTTGAGTATAAGTCTGTGGCAGTATGGACTAGGGTTTTGTGTAATATTAATAATCTATCATGTGCGGAATTGGGCTGGGTTGGCTAATGGGGCCTAAGTTAATTAATTTTGACTTAATGAGTAGATCCAGACTTTGGCTATTGCTATCCTCTGCTAATTATGATGGTAATTGTTAATTAAGGGATACTACGTTGTGCGTGGGTGGGCTAAGTAAGTAGACGGGATTGTCTTTTATTGAGCCATCTAGCACGGGCAGTTCTGTGGTATGAGTGTGTAGACTCAGCAGACTGTATTTTATTGTAGTTAGTTTAACTCCAGCTCATTCCATAACTAGGATAGATTTGATGCGTACAGGGTGCGCGTATACACATGTAAGGCTTAATGTTATCTTGTCTGGAATCAAATTAAGTTTTCTTCCTGATCTAGAATAATGGCCGTTGTTATAATATATCTATAAGAATTATAACGTGTGGGATAGCCCAATGTCAGCCTGTAGTTAAGCCAAGGGAAGTAAACATGTTACTTGGTAGGCTTGCATCTTATACTCGAGTTATCTCCCCTGGAGTGCTCACAAAGTAAAAAAAAAAACGTTACTGTTTGATAGACATACTAGACCTTCCCCATATTATTTAGTTTACAATGTGAATATGATTATTATTAACTTTTATGTTTTCTTTTGATGCATTCTCTTGTTTTAGTATGATGTAATGATTAACTGATGAGGCGTGCTGTTAATTCCTGTTTTTTTGGTTCTTCTTCAGCGCGCCTATCGGTTGGGTTTATTGTGTTGTTTATTGTCTTGCATTTATTGTCTGGTTTATTGTGTTGTTTATTGTCTTGCGTTTATTGTCTGGTATTGTCCTGGTTTATTGTGATTTATTGTGAATTGTATTGTTGCGTTTTTTTTTTTTATATTTTCCTTTTAATAAAATTGTTGTCCTCTCAAAACCTGATAGTTTTGTTTGTAAGTATGTTTGTTTGTGTGAGATAGCTATAGAGAGACCGCTCGTGTTCCCCGTCCCTGTTACATATTTGGTGTCAGATTAGATAGCTAGCTAGGGAGACCCGCTCGGTCCCGTTCCTGTGTTACACATACTTAATATACATCATATTAAAATGAATTCAATTTCCTACAACACGAACGTTATTCGTACTGATTTGTGTTTATTACAAGAAATCTATTGGACAAAATCAAAACTATACCCCTTATATCGCTGAACATTGCGAGTCCAATATTTTTAAAAATCTCATAAAATATACCGGGTGGCTAAGGTTGAACTTTACTGCCCATTATCATAGACAAGTACCCATAGAAGTTTTTGAAAAACATAATGCAACAATTTGAAGATCAAATTATTAATAATAGCAGTTACAGTAATACGTCTATTTGGAGGATCCGCTCTGAACTGCTTCACATAATTATGACTCATTCTCAAAAGGTCGTCATTGTGGTGGTGGCCCTAGAAAATTGGTTTTCTCTCAGCTCAGCTGAAAGCATTTACTTCCACTCATAGTGCAATGCGTAGCAGACAGGTTAAAGAGATAGATTTCATAATCTCAGCTGCCACAAACACCTCAAACTGAAGAAAATGAATTAAAAAGTGAGAATTTGGTACTATTTTTGCCCTATAATTTGTTACATTGCAGGTGGGCTATCCTACATGGTCAAAACATTAAAAAAGTATGAGCTAATAAGTTAAAATTATTGACGTTTAAGATGGGGGGGATGTTTAATGTTCAAGATTCAGCTATTTGTTTACATATTGAGTTGAATTATTTTGTCCTAGTGGGGGGGTATAAAATTTGATTTGAGACGTCACAGTGTCAGTCATCACAACACCTAGAAAATGATAGATCTAGCGGGAAAACGCTGACGTTTCAGTGAGTGTGAGGTGCACTGGGGCTTTCTTTGATATCTCGGGGTTTATTTTCTATTAGACTTTCAGTGATGGGATTTTAGCTTCAGTGAAATAAAAGCAAACGAAATCAACAGCCTCGTTGTCGGTCATTCTGTGACGTCTCGGGCTATGACGATATCATCTATTCGCAAATTTTGTTTCGGTGTCATTCAACTTTTTACAGTAACATTTAGTTACTTCCGCCAAGAAACGGAAGTCGGATTTCGAAAGTTCGAGTGCATTGGCGTGGTTCCGAGCATAGAAGTTGTGTGTCATCACTGGTGCTTATGTGACGTCACGGTGCAATGTGACGTCTTGGGCCGTTCACGAGCGCCGTTAGCGTCATCAAAGCTGTCTAGGGCGACTTTGCGAGGCCAGAAAGTAAGATTGTCTAACTCGACACTGAACTATGACGCAAATTGCGACAGTTTGCCAATTTTGCAGCTCTATTGATTCGAATGGGTAAGTATGACCAACATTAGACCTATGTCACTGTGACGTCTTCGCCACAATTATTGTATAACTTTAAATCCATTCATTTTTTGTGATATATGGCGTGATAGTTTATGCATGAAATGAGTTTTTAGATAAAATGACAAAGGTTTTTAGCCCAGACACCGAATTATACTTACATGCTAGGCAGATAACTACCAAGACGTCACACAAATCTATGTGACTGACGGGTAGTCCGTCATTGTGACATCCTAGCTATAATTACCATCAACTTTTAATCTATCTATTATTTGTGATAAACCGAGCTAGATTTAGATGCAGGAAATGGCTTTTTAGAATAAAAAGATGGGGGTTTGAGCCCAGTCAGAGAGTTAGACCTACTGCAAAGCAGATTTCTGCTGAGACGTCACACTCATCCGTGTGACTGCCAATGGCAGGGCTATTGTGATGTCTCAGATTTCTTGCCATTTTAATGCATTGTTTGAATATCAAAGCAGATTTTGGAAACGTGAGTATGGATAACATGGGTGAGAAAGTTCTCAGAAAGGCAGAGATTTCTTTTAGTATGGGAATAAACTTCTTTTTCTTTTACAGTTCCGTTTTTAGTGTGTGTCATAGTAACTTATTTGAATGCATGTTTCTAAAAACTGTTATATTAAAATAAGAAGCAGTGAATTGTATACATAATAGATAATGCTAAGTTTCTTTGTGTAACTGAGTTATTTTTGGCAGATTTAGCTTTGATTGAGCATGGATTTAAAGAAAGTTCTACACTATGTGTAACTGCCTTCTTCTTCTTTTTTTTAAAATTATGACAACTGACACTGTCATCATAGTGGCATTTCAGAATCTTAATGTTTTTTTTTGCAGGCCTATGTTTTCAAGAAATTCATCTTTTAAGTACGGTACATCTTACATGTATGATGTATTCCAGTAAGTGGTAATCTCAAGAGACTTATATTGCTAATACTATACATGTAATTTGTAATGTCAGTTTACAATGGTGATAATATAACAGATTGGAATTTCAGGACCTGCTCACCCCTCACTTCATGCATTTTACCCTCTTTTTCTAAAGTTGAAAATGAAAAAAAAATATTTCAGGAAATGATACTAGTTAAGTGGCCAGTCAATCCTATGAAAAGACAGAAAATCAAAGTGTAACCTGAAAATTATAAATTTTTTGTTGATTCTTTTATGTTTTAAAATTTCTGTTGGATTCTTGGTACGCCCTAGTCATTTCAAAGTCACTGAAATAATGCCATAGTTCTTCTCCAGGTACCTCAAAAAAGTTCCACATCCCTAGATAGAAAGCCACCTCCATTTGACAAGAAAAGCAAGGCTGAAGGCAGATTCTCATGTATACAGAAGACAAACTTCAAGATGATACAAAGAACAATAACAACGGCATCAAATTGATGAACAGAAGGCTCACCAGAAGAAATAAAACTAGGCTTCACACTGCAGCATGATTCAAATACCAAATTTGGTAACTGGCACAATTAATTTTGTTAATGTTGAGTCTGATTTTAAAAAAAAATTATTTATTTGGTTTCTATTCAGTTTTCATTCATGAACTGAAACCTTGGATAATAAATATTTTTATAATAATATATTTTAAATTACTGGTGTGAAGATTATTGATCATAGAACCTCTATAAGTACAGGAAGCTATGAAACTGACCAAAAAGAGTGGGGCATTGGATTTATGTTGCTTCACTGTGATACTCAGTTGTATTAGTTTATTACTGGATTATACTGGTGTCAATTTTTCAATGTTAGAAGCTTACTTTGTTTATTACTCTTGTTTCAGTTGATACGATGGCTCTTTGTTATTGCATTTGTGCAGTCAGTGCTGTGCATGAATAATAAATCTTTGAGTGTGACAATTTGTTCATATTTTTTCTTGTCATCACAGAGAAAAAAGTTCTGTCTGGAAAGAGTGGTCAATAAAATGCTTTTAAATCTATCCTGAACTTCCTTTTGCCCATCAGTAACAAACTGAGGCTCTTGTGGCAAAAGTTTTTTAAGCAAAACCTTTACCAAGACAACATAAAAAATGTGTGTCATCGTGACGTCTTGGCACAGGTCATGTCTAAAGCCAGGCCACAACAAATGTATAAGTGTTGTTTCACCTATAGGTATTAGGTCTACATACACTTGATACAAAACAGTCAGAAGGAAACTGCTCAAAGAAAGTATTGCTATTTAAATGGAAAAATCAGTTGATGGTTGTCAGAGACGTCACGGTGACTCACATAAATGGGCCTAGATCTGACCTGAACTGGGTGAAAAAACATACATTTGATATTCATAGGACATGAATCATCATCAGAAAGAGACAGGAAGAAGTTATAAGTCAAATGGAGCTATGTGCACGGCAGGAATGGGGGTAATAGTGTGTCATCAGTGACGTCTTAGACAGGTCACCTTTTGATGTTACAAACCCCATATTTCACAAACAACGTTCAAAGTTATCTTTTAAAGTACAAAATGGGGTGCAGTACATCACTACTAAACCTCCCCAAAGAAAAAAACATAAATATAATGAATTCTAAAAAATAGGTACAATGTAACAAAATGGGCACGACCTTTTGAGAATGAGTCATATAAGAAATTTAGTAATAGTACGTTACGTCTGTTGTTGATGCTGAGATATGTATACAATATTGCTAGCAAGAGTTAGTTGTTTCATTACTGCAGTTCAAGCCAGGTTCATTCATTTTGAATTATATCGGAATGTGCTGTGGAAACAATATGTTAGGGCTTGAGAAACAATTAAAATAACAAACCCCTCTGTGCTGTCCAGTGCGATCTGCAGACAACCTCCAACAAACTATCAGTCTTAGCGTGGCCTAAGTATACCCTCTTTCGTAACTGGGTGTACATTGTAAGTTTCCTGCTGGTTTTGAATGAAAATTAAATTCCGGTTCTAGGTCCCTTCGATGCCACCTGCGAGAATTTGAACGTTTTTCAATAAATTACGAACTCCAAGATAGCCGCCGCTGAAAAGGTCCAGTATCCTTCACATTACAATTGACAACAACTTCCACACTGGTTTTTTTTTTTTTTTTTTACAGTTGGAAATAATCGAGTTCGTAAAAACAAACAGAAACATATCAAGATAGACAAACACACATGGTGCCAATTGTTTAATCTTAATTCGAACAAATCATTGTTGAATGAGTGAGGGGTGATGCAGATCATGCATTTAGTCTCCAAAGACACCTACAAACTGATCACTACCGTATCAATAGATGTGTAATTCACGTCATTAATGATATTCTGTCATGTCATCACTGTTTCACCAATACTCCATTACTTCAATCATAATACCCTCAATGGGAGAATTCTCATTTTTAGGCGAGTCACATCCAGTTCATCGATGAGGTAGGAAACTGGTTTTTAGTGGTCTTCAGCTGGATTCGTCTCAGCTGCCACATCCCTAACAGGATTGCTATATAGGTTGTCTCCTTTCGTTTGCACAACTGAATACAGGACAGTACATTAGCTTGTGCTGCAGCTCGTTTTGCAACTGCAGCTAAACAGGTTAAGAGCCTTTTTGGTGCTCTCAGCTGCATCTCCACAGACCACGTAGTCACAGTGCAGAGGGTTGAAGTTGGGAAATGAGCCACTGGCAACTTTCCACGGTAACACCTGATGCTGAACGTCCAGACATTGTGTCTGACTGTTCATAGATGGTGAAAACCTGAAGAGCTTTATTGTGACATACGTCTTGGCTGCAATTTTCGTGCTGAAAAGATGCATATTTTTCGTCATGAATGTCCCCGGCGCCCGATGATGCAGCGAAGCTATGAAGTGAAGCAGAATTCTATGATTTCTTCTTCTGTTTAATACGTTTTCCCAACTCTTGGAAGACAGAGAACATTACATTTTTAACTTGGTAAGAACTGTAGTGTTTCCAGTGACAGCAAACGAGAAAACTGTGTTCCGCCCAGTAAGGACATGGATTGCAAAGACATTCAGCATGATGGCTTCGGGGATGCTGACAAACAATATTAACGGAGATGACATAGCTGGTTGGCAATAATACTTTCATGAAAGATACTATATTGACCAGACTTCTATGCATTTCTACGTGCGGGGTGTTAGCGAGTTATGACAGTACGTCTGTGTCATCTGAGTTGACTTTAAGGTTATGAGGCCCATCACTGATTTCCTGAATCATGTGATATACCACAATAATACCAGCTTTCTCAGATGTGTGCTGAATTCCACCTCCCAATTGTACTGGTTGTGGGTCTGGGCCTATGACAAGGCAATGTGTATTAACTGAATGCTACAGAGACCTCACCTGGCTGATAGTCATCCATCTGGTTTGTTCTTCGTACGTAACGACGGTGAGAACAAGGGTCTGCTGGAGATGCGACGGCTCTTCGTAGTGTTAATAAAAAAGACAATTGAGTCCTCTCTGGGTGGGGTGGGGGAGGGGGGGGTATGCAGCAGGACTTTGAAACACTGGTCGAAAACCACATACAGAATACGAGCATTCTCATCACGAAGGATAAGTCCCTTCACCGCTGAAGTGATAAAGACAGACACTTTGTTTGGGGGAACTTGTCGTGGCATGGGTCCACAGGCAACAAGGATGTCTACATCTGAAACCTTATGGTGAAATTTTCAGTAGAAATCTTACACACTTTGTTTCAACACAGGCTTGCTGGTAGATTGCATTTCCATCATTTGACCAAAGAGAGATGACGACAGTGAGTGAGTTGTAATGGGAACAAAGTCTCTGTTAGGTTACAAACGCGTGCACAGTTGAATCCAGGTTCAATATTTAGCTCAAGAGTGGAAGGTGTATCCCTGGCCCTAGGGTGAATCGCACAATAATGTGTTCTCACAACTTCAGATGACAACTCTCTTTTGCCCAATATTCCACACACTCCATGCAAAAATTTCATTTTTTTTTTTGTTCTACCGATGAAGGAAAAGTACAATCCTTCAAATATTTGCAATTAAAAACGTAAGAAGGTTAGCAATGCATTTGAAGAAATTTGTTTTCTCCCTCTTGTAAATCTGTCCCTTGCATTTATGCAGTTTCATAATAATATGCGATCACATAACTTGGTCACCGATAGGTTTATCAGTTTTCTGCTGAAGCCTTGGGAAACGGGGAGGGGGGGGGGCATTTAGGTCGTTTCAGTGAAAAGATCTGACCAAATGCTATGCCACACACCAATTTGCGATGCACAGCATGTCTACTGGAAAGAACATCAAAGGGTCGTTAGTGTTGCAGTACCGTGGGTACCTAGGATCGGTGCTTACTAAGGCATTGTTACTGATGATAGCGAAATATTTTGGCCTCTCATAAAAAAAACTCGACTGGCATCATTTAGCATCAAACTGAACCGAGATCAGTAACTATCTGACAACCTTATTCAGCAATAAAATTTTCCATACGTCCAATCGCTAGGTTCAGATAGCCTTACATAGAAGCCACACTCGAACTATATATAGCGTCAATTTGAGAACAATTTGTTGTTAAGAGGTAACAAAAGCACAGAGAGCACCCAAAAGGAAAATATTTGGTAACAGATTGGTAAAACTACAGAAATTTATCACAGTGGTATTGGTTGTTCTTAGTACACAGAATGGCGGAGCAGGAGAAATGAGTGCTGTAATTCTTGTATACAAAAAATGTTAGGACGTTTGGAAATTCTAAATTTATATTTTTGGGGGATTAATGTTACAATTAGCAAATTAAAAAATGTTTGTAGCATCTTTCTAAGACATCTGTGGTAAAAACATTATATAAACCATATTAGTCGCTATAAACATGGATCCGAAATGATTTATTCGAAATTTTCAGATTTTTTTATGTGTACAGATAAGAGTTCTTGACCCATGATAATTATGCAGAATAATGAACAAATAATACACTTGAAGCTTTCAATTCCTGGCTTGTCTATCTGAGAGTAAGTGTGTCGAGTATCAAAGCTTTTTGTAGAAAACTGAGAAAGTACTGAATATTTTCTTACGCCACCCCCGTTAACATTGAGCTATGTTATCTAAATAGAATTGGGGACAAAATCGCGTCTACATACGTAATGCCACCCTTTAGCCAAATATATCCGTCAGTTTCTTACGCCCAGATGATCACTTTAAATGAAAATACAACAAACAAGAGTATTTTAGTGCAAGGTTCAACGCTTATTTGAAGAGATAGAGCAAGTTGGCCCCCCTACTATAAGTACCATATCAGTGGAATTACAAAAACACACAAAAGGGAGGAAAAAAAAGAATTCAAAAGTTGACAATTCAAAGGAGTGAGGTAACAAAGGGGTGGCAGTTCAGAACGTAACTTAACTAAGTATTCTCCCAAATTTTTACATGTATTATGATTCTGGATAAATCATAGGCCTACTCCAAACTCACATACATGTAGTATTATTTATGTTCTCCATCATTGAAACTATCTCCCAAGTCATTAGAACTAAAATGTTCTGCAGATTCTGCACAATCTTCAACCGGTTTCGCCATCTACTCTCTGACAACAGAAAGCTCCTCTGTTTAACATGTAAATTAAGGTATGGGCCTACAGATGAAAGGAAGCGAATCCTGGCATGCAGGTCAAGATAAGGTTCAGAAACATTTCACTCTAGCACTCCTGTCATGATGTCACTTTTCCAGCTACAGTGTACAGTAGAACTATTTGTGTCAGTCCTCTGAAATTCATCTTCTGTTTGTCACACTTTTTTTTCATGTTACAGCTTCACTGAAGTTCACTTATAAACATACATGTACATATATAGAAATAACATAAATCCATGTCATGTACATTGTAACCAGAGAAATCGTCAACAGTTTAAATCATAATGCAGAAATTTTGTATTTCCCAACATCAATTTACATTGGGCCTTTTGTTAATTATTTACACTTTATTGTTTTAAAACTTTGCAAGTACAATCATAATATATGATATACAATTTTATATTGTAGGCCTACTTTGTATTTTGTACAACAGTCTTTACAAAAAATGTGCCAAGGCCTACACATTATCCAGATCAGCGAAAGTTGGCTACGGTATACATTTTTGATAAATCATTTTGTTACACAAGTTAATTTCCACTTTTTTTTTTTTTTGCAACAATAATGTTTGTGTGTGCCTATTTTATTATGTTTGACATAATGACCGTGATATGAATAAATAATATACCACAAATTCACGCACTCAAGTGTTTAAAGTTTGTTATATCATTTCAGTGGAATGAAAACTGACATGGCTCAGTGTGCCATCAGCCTAAGGCCAGGCTCAGTTGCCCAGACTGAAAAATTATTTAGCCACCGGTAATTAAAAAAGTTGGTTTTCACTTTGTTCCGAGCACACGAACCAATATATGTAATATTGTAGTTGCTCAGGAGTTCTCCCATTTAACTTGACATTTTGACAGTGCTTACTGCCAGATGGATTTGCTTGTATAGCTGGCTTACTAATTGAGTAATTCTACGGAGATGAGAGGGGGAGAGTGAGACAGTTAGACAGATAATGAGAGAGAACGAGAAAGAGGGAGGAAGTAGGGGAGAGGGGTGAAAAGAGAAAGATAGAGGGAGAGAGAGAAGGAGAAATGGCGAGTGAAAGAGGGAAGATGTCAAAGAGAGAAAGAAGGAGAGAGGGAGTCGGGGAAAGAGGCGGGGGGGGGGGGGTAGGTAACCCCAGCTTACGAAAAGCGTAGATGTTAGTATCGGGTGAGGGGGGGGGGCGTGTTCCGGTCCGGGGAGCGTACACATACACTTTTCAGTCATGGTAAGGAATTCGAACGTTTGATTTCACTTGTACTTTTTACTCATATATTTGTTGTTGTTGTTGTTTTTTTTTTTTCAGCAAAAGAACTGTACGATTATGAAACGACAAGGCCTGATCCATATCATAGGTATTCCACATTGTAAAAATTTGACAATAAGTTCGAGAGGGGAAAATGGGATTGGGGGCGGGGTGTTGAGACTGAGTATAATATGAAAACATCTCATAAATACTTGTAAGTTTATGACTAATTAATCTTATTCTCACAATCAAGGGTTAGGGTTAGGAAGGTGGTCTAGAGGCAAGGTGCTCGCCTCTCGTGCCAAGGGTCCCGGGTTCGAAACCCGGGCCGTGCAGGCATGTTGGAAGTTTGGGATTTTTCTCATATTTTCGTGTCCCTGATTGTATTCTATTGAGGGGTAGGATCGAGTACCTAGTCTTCTCGGATAAGGACGAAAAAATTCGGAGGGCCCGTGTGCACGTTGCGCACGTTAAAGATACCTTGGCAGTTGGAAATCGTAAAGAGCAGGCCGAACAGGCCGCTGCCCGGGCAAAATTAAATTAAATTCATCTCTACCAGTCCCTCCCCCTCCCCCCTCATCTCCCCCCCCCCCCAAAAAAAAAAAAACGCCGACCGGCGCTGCACTGTGGCGACGACGTGCCTGCTCCAGTTATAACTGGGCTGCAATGGCACAAAGGCAAAATTTCCACAAATACATAACAGTTAAAAGAAGCCTGAGAAATTCATAATAATAAAACGAGTCCGTCCTCGGCATTCATCTATCCCTGTGAAGGCAAGCAAAATGGGTGCGTATTATATCTATTTTGAATGTTTATTACAAAAATGCATGTTATTACACTACAGGTCGCATGCGCCCGTGTAATGAATGGGGATGCCATTTTCAAATTATATATCAATTATTTACCATGTCAGCATATGGTACAGCCAAGGCTTCTTTAATTCCTTTCTTGTCATCGCATTGCCAAGATCCCCATTTGCCCCATTATTATAAGGATCGAGTACCTAGTCTTCTCGGATAAGGGCGAAAAAATTTGGAGGGCCCGTGTGCACGTTGCGCACGTTAAAGATACCTCGGCAGTTGGAAATCATGAAGAGCAGGCCGAACAGGTCGCTGCCCGGGCAAAATTAAATAAATAAAAAAGATTCATCCCTACCATTCCTCTCCTCCTCCCTCCTTTATCTCCCCCCCCCCGCCCCCAATAAAACAACAACCGCCGACCGGTGCTGCACTGTGGCGACGACGTGCCTGCTCCAGTTGTAACTGGGCTGCAATGGCACAAAGGCAAATTTCCCAAATGGGATTAAAGAATTATACAAATACAAATACAAATTTATACATTCTCTCTCTCTGTCCTTGCTCACTCTTCTATCTCTCGCCCCATTTGTCTGTATGTGTGTGTGTGTAAGTCTTTATTTCTGCCCACCCTCTCTCTCCCTGCCTCTCTTTTTCCGTCTGTCCACCTCTCTCTCTCTCTCTCTCACACACACACACACATATGCACCGGCCCAAACCTGATAACAACATGGGTTATTCCAGTACACAAATATTTATTGTGGTGAGCTAAACTTATTACAACTGAACTTCGATATATGTATTATATGCTGATATCTGGTCCATTTACTGCCGGTCAGGGATTACCCACAAAGTAAACAGTCGGACAAAATTGAAAATTGAAATTAATAGATTAAAATTATCCATATCATCCCCCCCTCCCCACCAGCAGCAACAAAATTTATTATTCATTATTAAATATATATTGTTATTAATAAATATTCAAATATTATTTGAGTTGTGTGTTGTGAACTGATGTGAGTTGTGAACTGCTGTGAGTGTGAACTGTTGTGAGTTGTGAACTGCGCCTAACAGGCTGCGTTACAATTTGCTCTGAGATAGAGAGAGAGAGTGAGCGAGACAGGGAGAGAGAAAGAAGCAGTGCAGTGTGTTGAGCGCTTCGCAGGCAGCTCCATTCTGCTCTGTGGTTGACATGTTGTTTCTGTAAAGCGCATAGAGCATTTTAAATGGATATGCGCTATATAAATGCTATACATTATTATTATTATTATTATTATTATTAGAGAGAAAGGGGGGGGGGGGAGGGGGTGCTGTCAATTAGGGACCACCCACAAAGTAAACAGTCAGGGGACGGGGGAAGGAGGTTGCTGTTAGACCATCCATAAAGCAAATAGGCTTACACACAGAGTGAAAAGGAGAGATTAGCCCCAGTGTATGGATAGCCTACACGAGAAAAAGAAAGGGTGGGTGGTTTGGGGGGGGGGGGGCGTGTCTAGGTTGGGATAAGAAGTCTCGAGATTTTTTGTTCACTTTCTTCTTTTGATCTTTCTTTCTATAGTAAAAAATATACAAAGGCGCCAAAAATCTCAAGATCTTTGAAAACATACTACGTTCCTAAGGTTCCGCTAAAATTCCAAGATCTTGGGAAAAATCCCAAGGACTGCCAATGTGGTCGAACGCTAAGTGGAAAACTATGGTAACTTTTAAAAAAATTTTTTTAACAAATTAAATTTTTCAGAAGAAACAAAAAGGCTGAATAGCCTTCTTTATCAAATCTAATAGTTAGATATTAAAAAAACAAAAACAAAAAAACGTTATATAATCGTTACTTTCAGGATTTAACTCCCAACATCACACAACACGCGGGCTGTCAAGAGCCGCTCACTTAAGCATGTCGTCATTGTCGAATTCTTTTAAGAATGTCGAGTTAGGATTGTTTACGGTGCGGCCCTCGACAGGATCTCCCAATCTTTCAATGAAACAAGACCCCCCCCCCCCCTTCTTCTTCCACCCGGCGAAATAAACTTACCAAACTAATTATTTCGTGCCCTTTTCTCTTGGCCGATCATGAACTCTCTAGTACCGGTACCCAGATCGATACTGCTCTTCAAAACTTTTGAAAAAAAAACACCAAACAACTGATTCTAAAGAGTCAAATGAGTGTAAAAAAAAACACTATTTATCGGGAAATATTATTTGTTGATAAATTGGAGCATTTTCCAGATATAGAACATAATATAATGTAATACTACATGATATTTTCTGTATTATGCAACACTGGGGGTTAGGTGGTTAATTGAAGTCAATTTTCTTAAAAACGAAAGACAAAATGAAGTGCGGTCTCTTTCATTCATGGGCACAGTCCTGCTCAGTTTAGTATGGATCATAATAATAATAGTGTTCTTTCCAGTGGGCAAAGTTGATGTCCGGATACCTGGAGCAGGGTCTGTGTTTGTTGCTGTGGGAAACAAGAGAAAACATAATGAGTGAAAATAGAATGGCAAAGGACATAATGAAAAATGGCAAGTGAAAGGCTATACCAGTGGTTCTCGACGTGGGCAATATCGCCCCCCTCCCCCTCCACACACACCCACACACATCCCGGGGGAGTGATTTAGATTTATGGGGGGGGGGGGCGAAAGTGAAATAAAGAGCTATAAGGGGGCGAAAAACGATGAATTGGGGCGATATTTGGTGGGGGGGGGCATGAATGGAGGATCGTTTGGGAGCAAATATATGCCAGTCGCTGATTTGTTGAACCGCACGCTTAAATGAGCTTAATTAACAGCAAAGGCCTTTTTTTTAAAAATGCATTTGATAAAGAATGTTTTCAGTTTGAAAATGAATATCAACGCGCGTATCGTCATATAAGCAAAATTCTGAGAAACGCAGCATTATAATTTGTGTGCAGTCAGTCTTCTTGTGAAATGTGTTCATTGGGTTTGAGTGTGGATTTCTGGAGGAGTGTGTGTGCGGGGGGGGGGGGTGGAGCGTGAGTGGGCGATTGCCTGAAAAAGGTTGATGACCAGTGGACTATACGAAATCAAAACAGGGGGAACTATGAGGGGGCGGTTGCCTGAAAAAGGTTGATGACCAGTGGTCTACACGAAATCAAAACAGGGGGAACTATGAGGGGGCGATTGCCTGAAAAAGGTTGATGACCAGTGGTCTACACGAAATCAAAACAGGGGGAACTATGAGGGGGCGATTGCCTGAAAAAGGTTGATGACCAGTGGTCTACACGAAATCAAAACAGGGGGAACTATGAGGGGGCGATTGCCTGAAAAAGGTTGATGACCAGTGGTCTACACGAAATCAAAACAGGGGGAACTATGAGGGGGCGATTGTCTGAAAAAGGTTGATGACCAGTGGTCTACACGAAATCAAAACAGGGGAAACTGTGAGGGGGCGATTGTCTGAAAAAGGTTGATGACCAGTGGTCTACACGAAATCAAAACAGGGGAAACTGTGAGGGGGCGATTGCCTGAAAAAGGTTGATGACCAGTGGTCTACACGAAATCAAAACAGGGGGAACTATGAGGGGGCGATTGCCTGAAAAAGGTTGATGACCAGTGGTCTACATGAAATCAAAACAGGGGGAACTATGAGGGGGCGATTGTCTGAAAAAGGTTGATGACCAGTGGTCTACACGAAATCGAAACAGGGGAAACTGTGAGGGGGCGATGGCCTGAAAAAGGTTGATGACCAGTGGTCTACACGAAATCGAAACAGGGGAAACTGTGAGGGGGCGATTGTCTGAAAAAGGTTGATGACCAGTGGACTATATGAAATCAAAACAGGGGAAACTGTGGGAGAAACAGAGATAAACAGGCCCGCGTGGATCTGCCAGTAGGTCCAGGTCAAGTGGGAAATCGTGCCCTTAAAATGGCAAGGTTCTATCCCCACTTTTTGGCTGAACTGAGTTACACACGACACTATACTTCCACAAAATATTATAAAAACCCACAGAGAAACTGTGGGGTCGCAGCAAGGCCTAAAGCAAAGTCAAAATATCGCAAAGAGAAAAAGTTGCATTGCAAAGCTTTGCGTAAGAAATAATACCGAAATGATACAATACAATGCAAAGAGAAAGGGAAGACAAAGCAATATTCAGTTAGAAACCTTCTTCAGAAAAACAAAAACAACAACAAAAAAAAGAAACAGCAACAACTAAAAGATGGAAAATTGAACAGATAAAACAACTGAACAATTTTATTGTTTCTTTTCGGTATTATCTCCTGTGCAAGGCTTTGCTACATACAACTTTTTCTTTTTGTCATATTTTGGCACTACTGCTGCAGGCCTTCTCTTTGGTTTGTCAAAGTATCGAGAGGATTCAGTGTGTAATTTGTTAGTATATGTATTATTAAAAGGGAAAAAAAGGTTTTAACTCTAAGCGCTATGAGCACACGAAACTTCAGTCATCAGTTCTCAAAAGTTGATGGAGGGGAGTTAGAACCTTGTCATTCAAGGGAGAGGAGATGTAGGCTCAATTTCAAATTGCTTATTGAAGTCTTTTTATAATCAGTGTTAATCACGGATTATTATACACATGTACATGAAGTGTACATAATGTACTTACAGGTGACAGAAGAGAACAAAAGAGCCAGAAAAAATTTTTTTTTTAAAGGAGCGGGGGGCGGCCATGGTAAATAATTCCATTGAAAACATAAAGCCAAGTTTTCTGAAAGTTGGCAAAGAGGCTCAGAGACGGAGATGGGAGGGATATAAATAGAGGCGGAGTACACGGAGAGGGGTGGGTGGCGGAAGTAGACTTATCCTGGGCAATGCCGGGAGCCTCGGCTGGTACCAGTACATTCATAAATCCCTCAATTCTCCTCCTTATCCAGAAATGGCTAATGAAATTACTTTCAGGGGATCAATAAAGTTCTTGTCGTACCTCATGTTAATTAAAAATGATTTATGACGCAAATGCCCTCCTCCAGCGAGGGGACGAATGGTTACACTGAGTGTTTACACTACACTAGACTGTCCAGTCGTCACTGAGACGTGGGAGCATTACAATAATTATTGTGACCCACCTGCTCAGATCTGTATTTAAGTTGGATTGGGCATGTGAAGTCATATCTAACCTCATTTAGGCATACGGTTAATTCAATAGTCATGTGTTTAGGCACAGTAATTCAACATACATGTATTTAGGTATACTGTAATTCAACCTACATGTAGGTAGGTATACGGTAATTCAAATATTATGTATTTACTTATCCAGTAATTCAGCCTACATGTATTTAAGTAAACAATAATTCAACACATTATATATGTATTTAGGTATTCAACATACGGTATTTACAGTAATTCAACTTATATGTGAGCATTTAAATATACAGTAATTCAACCTGCATGTATTTAGGTATACAGTAATTCAACGTATGTCTTTAGGCATACAGTAATTCAACCTACATGCATTTAGATATACAGTAATTCAACGTATGTATTTAGATAGTAATTCAACATTATGTATTTAAGCATACCGTTGTTTGAAACCGGAAATGTTCGGTATTTTGCGGTTGGGGCCCCAGGCATTATTTCTGCTTGGAGAACACATTATAAATAAAGGAACTGTTGAGAGTTTCGCACACGCGTGAACAGGTACACAGAGGGTAATGATGCTGGACACTGGTTGAGTGAGATCATCTCTGGTACAAACAAAAACATTACCCTTTCCCTTTACGTGAACCAAAGGCATTTGGCTGTATTTTGAAGACGTTCACATTGCGACAAATCACAGCCGACAGAGACGTAGTACTTTTGATCTGGTACAGCTGTTCTGCAGAGGTCAAGGATAAACTGGGAAATTATTCTTGTATTTTCTTCCTCTTCCACCTTCATTCTTTCTATCTTCTATACTCTCTTACAAACATAAGATCCATATGTTCATGCACATTTCCTTTTGAGAATGCCAACCTTCATTATGTTACCCTTCACGTTTCATGGCATTTGTGATCTGTCTGTCTGTCTGTTTGTCTGCCTGTGTATCTCCGTCGGTCTCTGTCTCTGTGTGTCCGTTCGTCCTCCCGTCCGTCCTTCGCGCTCCCTGATATTCGTGAATCGTTTGTCTGTCTGTCCGCCCGTCCGCCCGCTCGCCCGTCTATTTGTCATTCTGTCTGCCTGTTTGTTTTTGTATGTATTTAGAAAGAAATCGTAAAATTCTAAAAAGAAAAAGAGAATGCTTTATGTATTTAATTTTCTTATTATTCTCTTACCCGATGAAGATGAATTGACTGAAAGCTAGATTTATCTTTATTTTTCCTTTGTGTGTTATTGTATCATTTCTGTTTTATTTTTTTAGTTAAGGCTTAGAAACATACAACTTTTTCTTTTTGCCACATTTGGTCTTTACAGAATGACAAAACACTCGTCGTACATCTCACGTGCTGACGGCGGGTTACCGGTATCGATGATTTTGATGGTTTTAAGTTATGATTACGTTACCGGTACCTTGTCATAGCTCATGGTGAGACTCTAATCTCAGAAAGTGACGCTAATTATACAGTTCAAATTCCTAACTGAAGAAATAGGACAAGCTTTCGGACAATAAGCCCTTCGGTTTAAAAAAAAACAACAACTGAAATATGTTGTGAAACTGATAATGATAATCATGTACTTTCAGCTTCTTACGTACTCATACGCGCCGTCGAAGAGACAGACGGGTATTGTCAGCTGTGAGGTTTTCAAACTTCTAAGCTTTTTCCGAAAATTTGTGACATTTATCTCTTTAAAAATATTGAAAATTATAAGCAGAAAAGCTTTTGCCTCAAGCAAGAATAGCAAAAATGACCAAAAAACTTCTGAACGCTTTCCTGTAAAAGACTGTTGTCGGGGGGACAATGTCAAAATTTAGCGAAAATAAAAGTTGTATGTAACAAAGCCTCGCGTAAGAATTAATAACCAAACGATTTCGGTATTATTTCTTTCGCGAGGCTTTGCTACATACAACTTTTTCTTTTTGCCCAATTTTGACATTCCTTATAGCCTTGCTACGACCCCACAGTTTTCCTGTGGCTTTTATAATATTTTGTCAGAGGGGACGTAGTGTTTTACACAGAGAGTTATTGCTGAATAGTGAACACAACTGGGTATTTTCGCTGCTTGTCTTTGTAATTAGGCTTCGACAGCGTAACCAGATCCCCTGTAAAACAAGAAAATTGTTGACATAAACCAAAGATACAAGAAACGATAAGATGAGACACTGTCTTCTTCGCACCACTAAAAAATCCGTGCACACTATTTGCACGCTGATCGGGGGCGGGGGCCCATAGCGCATAGAATGCTTGATATAATGGTAAATTTATGATACAAAAATTAATTGTGACAATGCTATTGCGACTTTTAAAAAAAACAGAAAAAATAGCCAGTTTTCCCATAGCGATTGAGGTTATAATTCCACAATAAGTGACGTCATTAAAGGCCTGTAGCGATAGCTGAACAGTGACCAAAAGTCAATATTTCAGCTATTTGGCTTTGTAAAATTCATGACTTCCGCGCGTTTGCCGTTAGGTGGCGGTGCGAAATCTGTGCAAGATATAAGCTGTCTCATCTTATCAATTGTAATATCTTTACATAAATGCCATTCCAGGACATGGGCGACGAACTAACCTTTTGTGAATCCTAAATCTTTGTCAGGGGTTTCATAGTAGAACCGGTCTCCGAACTTCAGTCGTCGAAACTGCTCACCAATGATGCAAGCGAAGGTTGGACCCACTGTCGCCCCTGGAAGCGGGGTCTCATAGCTCCCTCCCACAAACAGCTCTACATCTCGGATAGATCTGTGTTGAAAAAGTGGTGCATCGTTGCTGCTTTCATTATCATTCCCCTAGGTATCATTTTATGGTCAGTGCTATCATCAACACTGTATGTAGCCAGTCACTTTGTACTGCCGTATTATGGGAAGACTGTGAAATATACTTGAACCAATATTTTAACTCATTCACTCCCATAAGCCACTCTAAGGGGTTCGTACAAAAAGCACCCAATTCAAATGATGCATGAAAATTACACACTCAAAATGTTTGTTTCCCAATTTCCACTAATTTGGCATTTTTCTATATCTCACAATTTTTTCTTATAGCCTTAGTACGGTGCTGATCCTTAGATTTCAGAATAAGTATTATGAGAGCTGTGGCCATCTTTAGCAAAACACTTGGAGTGAGTCAGTTAAAGGAAAGAGAGAGAGAGAGAAACAAACACACACACGTACACACAGTTTCATTATACCGTAATAATTGAATACATTAAATTTGCAGTACGCATTATTTTAATGGCTGGGGGGGGGGGGTATTTGGCTCCTGTAAGAAAAGTGTAAGAAAGGGGGGGGGTGTCTTGAACCAATGTAATATTACACTTTTGTGAGGTGAGAATATGAAAAGGAATAAAAAAAATTAGACAACATAATAAACAAATAACATAAAAAGAGAGATTACTTATGGTACTTATTCATGAATAAGTCTAATTAACAGTATTATGTCCCCTGAATTGATTTTTTTATGTTGCCAATTTGACATTGCTGATTATCTTTTGTCATGATGAAAATCCCCTTTGTTGATGGTAACTAATTTAAGGCAATTTTGACATTGACTTTGACATGAGTCTCATTTTTCCCTCATTTGTAAGAAAGAGTACGTGTGCAATGTATATTATTATTACATGTATTATAGTAATACTACGGACGAGGAGGGGGGGGGGGGGAGAAGCAAATGTAAGAAAAGTGTAAGAAGGAGGGGGGGGGGTCAAAAAGTCCCAAAAAAGGTGTAATATTATATTTGAATGTCCCCTTACGTACTCATATGCGCATGCGCCATCGAAGAGAGAGGTGGGTATTGTCAGCTGAGGAATTTTCAAACCACTAAGTTTTTTCGAACAGTAGTCCAAGTAATCTATGTATGGTCGTATTCCATGGTCCCTGGACCTTTGTATATTCCTAGCCATTAGGTCGAAACTTTCTCCAGGGGCTGGAAAAAATGCACAGGAGGGTGAATGGATATATATATAATAGAGGACAGAAAGTTTGGGGAAGACGGCAAAATGATATCATATATATTTAGATCAAGAATTTGGAAAGACTGAGGGGATATATGAAGTATTTGGGAAACTGAAGGGATATATATATCATTAGGAATTTGGGAAAATAAAGGGGTACATAATTAGGAATTTCAGGAACTGAGGGGATATCAATAATAAAAAGGGATTAATATCTATATTAAAATTGACATTTTTGCGTAAGAACAAACGGAACATGCAATAAATGTCCAATAAAAAAATACAGGTAGCTCTGAAATCATGTTTCTTTTCATTTATAATGAAGACAGGTTTTTGTGGAATGTCCGTCAAGAGAGTGTCCATCTTTTCTTTTCTTCTGCTCCATCCATCTATCACTAGCCCATCCATCAATCCCTTTATTTCCTCCATGTGTTCGTTCATTAGTTTTTACATCCACCCAGCTAGCCATCATTGTGATAATTTCAGTGTATGTTCACAGGTCTATCCTTCTTTTATTCATCCGTCAATCCGACAACTTCCACAAGTTTCATTGCTCCTCTCGCCTTCTCTACTCCCTCCGCCTGGCAACTCTGTTCACCCATCCATTTATTTATCCTGTCTCTCATTCATTCATCTTTCAGTTCATTTCTCCATCCAACTATCCACTCACCCACCCGTTCCTCTATCTGTCCTTCCATAATCATCTACCATCAATCACATGGCCCAGGGTTCAGTACCCATAAACTGTGTGTGTGAGTGTGTGGGTTTTTTGTTTTTTTCACACTTGCTTTCTTCCTTCCGTTCATCCACGGATCCATGTGCCACCCATCCATTTATCTATCATCCTATAGACATATGTTTATCATTCATCCATCCTCTTCTATAAGCATACTCATCTATCCTTTTATTCGCCCAACCACCATCCTGTATACACAACCATCCATCCATCAGTCTATGAACATACCAGTCTACAACCTCCATTATCCTCCAAGTATCCTATTTATTCATCCATCCATCCGTCCACCATCCCATAGTATAAATCTATCTACCTACCCGTCCATCCAGCATCCATCCTTCCATCGTTTTATAAGTATACCCATCTATCCCGCCATATATATCCACTATCCTGTACATATATTCAATACAATCATACACACAACTCCTCCTCCTCCCACCCCCACCCCACCCACCTCCACTACCAACCCACTGACGCATTCATTATCTCTTTAACTCATTTCTTGCACTCTTCCATTCTCTTGTCCATTCCATGGTTCTATCCACCTGTCCGCCCATCCAACCATCTATTTATCCGTGTATCCATCCATCATTTTAGAAGCATATATATATCCATCAAGCCATCCATCATCCCACTATTCGTTGGTCTAGAGGCAAGGTGGCGCCTCTCATGCCGAAGGTACCTGGTTTGATCCCCGGTCAGTGCAGGTATGTTGGATTCCTGTCCCTGATCCTGTGGTAAGTAGGAACGAGCACCTAGTCTTCTCTGATAGGGACGAAAAAACTCGGGGTGGGGGGGGCCGCTTGCACGTTAAAGACATCTTGGCAGTTTAAAGTAGAGAGGAGGAGGCCGAACAAAACCGCTGCCTGGGCAAAATCTTACAAAACTAATGAATATCACAAAAACACGCAGGAACAAGAACAAGAAAAAAAATAATAAAAAAATTGAGGTGTAAATGCCAAGGGCAGCGAACCTCCTAAAATAAAGACCTAGACACACTCTTCATCCATCCATCCACCTCTACTCAATTAATAACCTGCTTCCGCATCAACGCCCAGGAACAGTTTGTCCAGGACTTGATTAGTGAAAGAAGTGTCAAACCTCTGTCCGAATCGGTCAGCTTGATTCATGATGACGCCCTGTGGGTGGAAAATAGAACAGCAAAATATAATTAGCGTAATACTGAAAGGCTAGTGTCATAATAAGGTTATTTTCTCCTCCCAGTCGCAGGGCTGTCTTAACAACATCATTATGGGCCCTTAGGCAAAGCAATAGCCTGCTGTGGGGTTTTCTTCCCTGTTTCAAAAACCAATGTAAATTTGCATGGAAGGGGCCCCATAAACCTTTTTGGGCCCTTGGGCAACTGCCCAGTGTGTTCATTCTTTAAGTCGGCACTGTCCAATTGTACATCTGTCCATATAGTTAGCCCATCTCTCATTCATTCATAGACAGTGAGGATTTTTTTTTTATATATACTTCTTTAATCTCATTTGGGAATTTTTATTAATTAGTGTCATAGCAGCCCAGATACAGCTGGAGCAGACACGACGTCGCCACAGTGCAGCGCTGATTGGCGGTTTTTTTTCTGTGAATGCTGTGGGTTTCAAATATTTGTACTGCAGAACAGTCTCGCTTCAAAATCGTATACAAGCACAGGATCCATAGAAGATCATGCCGTACATTGCAAAGGTAGATTTATTTGCAGGACATATTCACTTTTATACAAGGATAGGTGCATTCATAAAAAGCCGTGGCTACGGTTACGGCAGCCGGTGAACACAACTCACCATTTTTCTTTGTTCGGCTTTACTCCCGTTCGTACAGCAGCGCTTTCTTTCTTATGTTTTTTTTAATATTGGGGTATGAGCGTAATCTGCCGTAAACGTAGCCATTGCCTTCATAAAAAGTGCAGGGGCGGCGCCCGGGTGTCTCCTCACCACTGTTCACTTTTTCGAACTCAGAGGGACATAGGGCGCTATTTTCGATCTCTTACTTATAACATTATTGTTTGGTACAAATTAACCTCACGATTGGAATGAACAATCGTGTCCACCTCATTAATGATCAGTTTGAAACAAAAGCAGGAACCGCCACAGGGCAGGTGTTATAGATGACAGAAGTTTACCCTCAGAACGGACTCTCCTCTGTACAGCACTTTCTCAGGTCTAAAGAACAGTTCGCTGATTGGCCTTGACCCCTCATCTTCGAAATGCATTTGTCCATTGATGAGAGTGTGACCTGCTCTGAATGAAAGAATGCCAGAATCATTGATTTAACATTGTCGTTGATATCATTTTCATCGTCTCTAAATGTTCTTGGGTGGCGGGGGTGGGGGCGTGGGCATCCGAAAAGTATATAAGCTCAATTTGGCGATTTTTTGTTTTATTAAATTTATCCCCCCCCCCCC
Source organism: Onchidella celtica (assembly GCA_963931925.1). Lineage (NCBI taxonomy): Eukaryota > Metazoa > Mollusca > Gastropoda > Systellommatophora > Onchidiidae > Onchidella > Onchidella celtica. Next base: position 22,599,964 of record OZ007582.1, read on the forward strand.
CCGTACACTTTTCATACGGTTGGCTTTTAATTCTTTTCCGTAACTAAAAAGCGTAAGTACGCTTCACAGGTCCCCCCAGGCCCCATGTACAATTTTCATATGCTGGGGCACCCTCTCTCCTCGCCCCCCCAGCATAGGTACTTTACAAATGGTCCTTGAACGCATCCACCGCATTCAGGGATTCCCGTATTCTTTGGAAGGCTGAAAGGGGAAGAAGAAATTTCCCTTACTGAATTGAGGCGATCAAGCTGCCAGGAGTTTGATGGGGTGGATAGTGACTCTATGACTCTATGAGGTTACGTTTGAGAGAGAAAGACGGAAAGCAAAAAGATTTAAGCTAGGTTTTCATGTGTACAGAAACGCAAATGCCAAAAAACCCATCAAGTAGTGAAAAGGACGAGTGTTTTCATAATTAAACTTTTGCAGAAAAAGCGTGTCTTCACACATGAAAGCATTTTTTTTTTAATCTCATGACTTGGAGAGTTTTTGACGTCTCCGTTGCCGTTTCCGTTTCCATACATATGAAAACCCAGCTTTACTCTCTTGTTACTTGGTGGAGGATATATGTTGGGCGGGAACTGGGGTTCTTTTTCACTTCCTAGAGATAAGACTGTGTTGACAAAGAAAAGTATATAATATACATGTATTTTAATAGATCATTTAGAAAAACCACATGCATGGTTATTTGTTGGAGGTGGGTGGGGTGGGGTGGGGTGGGTGGAGGGTGGGGGGGGTGGGGACTCGTGACAAGTAAGTGGCTGGTGCTGTTAGCGTTGTTGTTACTTATTATTTTGCATTTTTAAAAAATTCTAATTCAATTTTATTTTGTTTTTGTTTTGTATTGTTTTTTATTCTGGGTTTGTTTGTTTTTTCGGCCTATCATTACTGTTTTTTTTCTTTTTAGTTCTGGTCCATTTTTTGTTTTTATTGTTTCTTACAGACACTTTATAACACATAATTCTCCTTCCCCCTCTCTCTCTTTCTCTTTCTCTCTCTCTCTCTCTCTCTCTCTCTGTCTCTCTCTCTCTCTCTCTCTCTGTGTGTGTGTGTGTGCCATATTTTACCTTTTACATTAATTTAATACATTCTTTGAAATGAACAGCAGAGAAAACATCAACTTTTATGCAACTTCTGGTGTGTACAGGTGGGGCCAAGGGATTGAGTCGAGGGGGTGAGGGAAAAGGTGTGAGAGAAGGGATATAAAAGACATCTGAGAGTATGGTTGCGATGAGACGATTCTCCGCGAGACACAATCCGAGGAAGCTCTGATAAACGACAGTACTTGGTGTTTATGTGTGCGGAAACGAAAACGGCAAAATCTTTTCAAGTAGTCGAATGGAAAGAATATTTTCATGTGTGCAGAAATACCGTTTCCGTACATATAGAAACACTCTTTTTTTTTTTTTATCTACTTGATGTTTTTTTGTTTTTTTTTTACATTTCCTTTGCTGTTTCCGTTTCCGTACACACGAAAGCCCAGCTTTAGCGTGGTGGGGAAAGTAGGTCACGGCGATAAACAATGCCTGTTTGTTCATTTACAAATTAGTTTGTATGTTTCTATTGGGAGAAATATCTTACAAGCGGCTGAAAATAGTTTCAATCCACCCAAAATATGACATGAGTTACCCACAGTAAGTTGATTAAGTAGATCTGCACGCTCTCTGTGGTGCTGGCGGCCTCTTCCAATTCATATTACCGCGGTGACCCAGTTTCACGATTTGGCAGAAGTGATTCCTCTCGTCACAACCATACCCTCTGCGGACATACAGAAAAACCAGTCACCTGAATGCAGCGACCCCAAACTCATTAGAAATGCTGGGGTCGAGAGTAGGATCATATTTGTATGGTCGATCAATGCCCATAACTTGCATCACATCCGGTCCAATCAGCAAAGGAAGAAAATCCTCTATGATAATTTTTTGATGAATAGCGATGATGATCTTTCTTGCTTCCTGGCATTGATAACGAAAAGAGAAAATGAACTGAAATGATGGCCATAACACAACTAGAGCAGCTTGGGACATGAATTTGTTTTTGCGTCAATCTACATTCAGGTAAATCCTGTTCAAAGACGGTGTCTATCATTTTGTTTTCTGGTGCTCACGAGGAAGGGGGAAAAATGAAAAACTGAACTTTAATACGACGTAGACCGACTGCAAAACCCGGTATGAGAATAATGCAAAAGCAGCTGCTGTACTGAGGCTCATGAATTTAAAAAAGTTACTTAACTCCACTTTTGTTGAAAACTGAGATGGACCTGATCTTACAGTCGTGCATAAGACCGAGAATCTCTCAGTGGAATTAACTGTAACTCTCCCGAGGAGATGAAATAAACTAGGCTAAAATTGCATCTGTGGCCCCCGTTAAATATAAACTCTGGGTAACCCTATTCTATACCACGTCCATATGGACTGAAACAAATTGTATACTTGTGCATAAAGTCGGCAAAGACATCGTATACCGTCTCCTGTACCGAGTACATTGTCTAAGGGCTGTTATCATTGGGGTGAAGTTCTGTATAAGAGCTGACATTGTCAGAGTCAATGTGTGCACTAAGAATACCCAAAATGCCTTTACTAGTATTGGTTCAATATCTCAGGATTGTTGGTTTTTTTTTTGTTGTTGTTGGTGGTGGTGCTGGTTTTTTCTGGGCTCACGCACAACATTGAACGAATCCTTCAGTTATTCGTCAAGGTAAGTTTGAAAGGATGAGTTCCCGCTACAAAGTTAACTGTTCTACAAAATGATCAGCACGCGTACCTGAAATAATCTCTCATCTGACCAGTGCGGGTTGACTGCATAAAGCTGGTCTGCTACTCTGTGTAAGAAAAGGTATTTGTGATGTTCTTACTTGAATTGTCCTTATAATGTGAAAAGTTGTCGAAAGTACCACCATACTGCGTTTCTTGGACAGTTGCTGAAATGTTCATATCATTGTAGCTTCAAAGCACGTCTTTTGCGTCCTTCCTTCAACATTCTATGGTCTTATTCAAAAGTAATATTTATTTCGCTGACTGTCATACCACAATGAATGGTAGAAGTAAAGGGAGTAATCATTGTAATTTTCTTACAGTCTTTCCTTGTTGTCCACATAAGGACAACTGTTCACGTATGTACAATTGTTCACGTTATGACATTAACCGTAATAGGGGTCAGCCAGACCAAGGTTGGTGTAGGCACCAGATTTGTGGCTCGCCACCGAATTATTAGGCATCACACTAAACCACTAGGCATCACACTAAATAGCGTGCGGTTAGTGTTTTAGTGTGATGCCTAGCTAGTGTTTTAGTTTTAATGTGATGTTTAATAATTAAGTGGCGAGTAACCAGTCTGGCGCCTACACCCGCCTGTCTGTTTCACCTCTAGTCTTACTGTGGAGTGGAGTGCTGATAACGATGGCAAAGAAGAGACATTGAATGGGTTTATGATGATGATGCTAATGATGATGATGGTAAGGAGGATGATGATGATGATGACTTTAGTCATTACAATTTGTAATACAAAGGAAAATAATTGATTAAATTTACTCGCTAAGTTTTTTTTCACATGTTATGTGCCTTTGAAAAACTAAGTGTAAAGATGATGATGATGAAGAGGAGGACGATGATAATGATGACGATCATGTTGACCACAACGATAATAACGGTTATGACGACAATGATGATGGTGACGACATCGACATTTCTGATGATGGCGACGACGATAATGACAACGATGGTGGTGGTGGTGGTGCTGACGACAATGATGATGACATGACGACGAAGATGTGATGGTGATGACAATGAAATGGAGGTAATGATGAGAATGATGTACACATCTGGGCTGCAACTGGAGCACCAATCGCGCATGTCTATGAATGACAAATCTGAATACTTTGATGAGGCAAAGTATTGGTGTTTCATACTGTAATGATGACACAGAGGATGACCGTGGCACTAACGATTCCCGACATAACAGTCTCAAACGTAAAAAAAAAAACGGGATTGAATGAAGCGATAATGATGATGCAAGAAAACCACTTTTGTTGTGTGTATTTTCTGATCTTATTATGGAGGCTTGTCAATGTCAGTCTTCTTTTCTATTTTCACTTGATGAATCTGTACTACCTGTTGTGCTCTCTCAAAAAGACTGTATGTAGAGCTGTCAGCCCTGGAAATTCGCTCACCCTCGAGTCGCCTGGTTGGAGAAGAGAGAAAATAACACGCTTTTAGATCGTAACCTTTCCCTATGACCGGAAAGCACGTATTTATAGGCCCGTTGCGAAAGACGTCGCGGAGTGTTTTTGGTTTTGTACTTCCGACACCCAAATGGCGGGTGGATCAGCTGATGAGTGTAACTTTGAGATATGTCTGAGCGGTTAAATGCCTGCTGGTTGCACTGCAGTTGACTGTTATGACAGGGGTGGAAAGGACGGATCCAAGCTGGTCTGATTCCCTACCATCCGTGTAAACAATGGAAAGGAAGTGAAAGAATTGACCGAACGTCTCTCATGTGCATGTACACATGTGCCATTGATTACTGTAGTGAACTAATTTTACCTCACCGCCGATTGGTTCGCGACGCCTGGAGTGCTCGCAGTGCAACTCAGCTAACGGATCAAAATCAATGCTACCATCGCCATGGTTATGCGTCGGTCTTTACAACATAGATGGCCGATAAGCGCAATGGGCCTATAGACGGTAATCGCTTCTGCCAGATCGCGGCGGTTACAAGAACTGGACGAAGACAACTGCATGTGTCTTAGTTTGTTCATATTTTTGGGGTTGATTGAAATTATTTAGACTCTTTTGTTAGTTCTGACTCCCCGTGGAAGTGTACAAACAGGTATTGTTTATCGCCGTGACCTACTTTCCGCTCCATGCTAACAGTGGTTTCGCGGTGCAAATCGACAAAAAGGGAATACTCCCTCTACGTACATATTTCTCTGCTAAGACCACCGTAAGTAAAAAAATCGAAAAATTGATTTTCATATATATTCAACTACATTCAACACCGCATTGCATTATCCTGGTTACAGACTCCAAAGCGAAAAATAATCGAACAGTAAACTTTCAAAAATTCGTCATAACAAGACCAGTTGTGCTTAAATAAACAGTTGGTTGTTGTTTTTTTCTTGCTTCTCCTGAAAAGTAGCAGGTTACTGGAGTTTTTGGGAACGGTGATGAGATAATTCTGTCCATCGCAGGCTCCAACCATGGCACCGTACAAGCTCACTTCCACAGCTGCAGATGACCAGGTTTTGAAAATAGTGATGTGAGACCGGGCTACATCAACTTCAGCAATAATATTTGGATAAAGCAGTGTCTTATTGCTCTTGTTCAGTGAGAAATTATTAATTTCTTTTTCATCGCTGGCCGCAAATCGTTTTTGCCGTTTGTGTATTCATTATCGAGGCGTAGACTAAGTTCGGTAGCACTGTGCGTAGGGTATATTGGGGCAAATTACTATTAGATCGGCTCAGCCTGCAGCTGGGAGTAGAAATACTTATTTTATTATGGGTTTTCATGTATATGGAGAAGGAAACGGAAACGCCAAAAAATCCACCAAGTACAATGTAGTAACAAGAAGGAGTGTTTCCGTGTGTACGGAAACGCCACATGAAAACATCCTTTCCATATCACCTGTTGAAGGGTTTTTGACGTTTCCGTTGCCTTTTCTGTGTCCCGTACACATGAAAACCCGGATTTAGTGTGTGCTTTAAATGTCAAGTTCTCAATGTGTGCATGCAATGCTATCTTTCGGCTCATCGTCTATGCCGTTCTTTTGCATTATTTATGTCTTGTGTCTTGTCATGGAAAAATCGTTTGTTTCGATTCGTGCATGTGCCTGACACTGTTCGACCCACCTCAGTTCAGTTTCGATTACATTTACTTACATCGATTACCTTTACTTATATATTATCTCACCATCACCACTATAAAGTCAATAAGGTATGCAAAACCATTGAAACTGTATCTATGGCAACTGTCAACAATTTAAAACTGAAACAAGGGCAAAGAACAAAAGGTATCCCTTCGAGGAATGTTACTTTTCAATATTCTTTAAAAAAGAATGGACAAAAGCTGCCTGTTTGCCGCACCATGTTTTTAGGCACCACCGGCCTGACAAAGTACTTCGTCCACTCATGTTTCGATTCGAAAAAGGAGGACACAACTACAGACAATCTTTCCTTAACTGAACCAGGCAGCTCTGAGCAAGAGATAGCCCAAGTGAAGAACACTACAAGTCACAGCATTTCTAAACAGAAGAGTAGGCCGTGCGAACCTCATTACGAGAGAGGAAATTAAGCCCATGACTTTCTCCAAAAATTTTTTGATGACCTGCCTAAATTGCCTAGCCACTATTGCAGGAAGTCCTCTGCCAAAATGTATCTGGAGAGAAGGTACCGCTCCTTAGCGGAACTTCATAAACATTACCAACACCATTGTCAATCCAACAATAAGAATTCATTTCAAATCAGAGCATTTTCCAAAGAATTCCATAAGAGAAACTTGTCCATCTATGTGCCCAAGAAGGACAGATGTGACCTCTGTGTAGGATATGAAACTGGCAATGTGTCCCAAGACGAATGGCAAGACCATATGAATTTTTTACAGCAAGCTTTGGAGCACAAGGACAATGACAAACAAAGAGCGTTGCAGAGCAAAGCCAACGATGATGGCCAGTTTGCAGCATTTTGCATGGACTTAGAATCCGTGCTGCTGGCACCAGACACCAATGCTTCAGCCATGTACTTTAAAACCAAGTTATGTGTCCACAATTTTACCATCTACGACTTGGCGACTGCAGATGTTACCTGCTATGTGTGGAACGAAACTGAGGGTGGACTGTCTGCAAATGAATTTGCTACCTGCATTATAGATTACCTCAAAGGAAGAAATGTGACCAAAGAAGTTGTAATCTACAGTGATGGCTGCACATATCAAAATCGCAACCAAATTCTTGCCAATGCCATCCAGTATTTTGTGGAAACATCAAAAGTCAAAGTCCACCAAAAGTACCTAGACAAAGGACACACCCATATAATAATAATGTATAGCATTTATATAGCGCATATCCATTTAAAATGCTCTGTGCGCTTTACAGAAACAACATGTCAACCACAGAGCAGAATGGAGCTGCCTGCAAAGCGCTCAACATACTGCACTGCTTCTTTCTCTCTCCCTGTCTCGCTCACTCTCTCTCTCTCTCTATCTCAGAGCAAATTGTAACGCAGCCTGTTAGGCGCAGTTCACAACTCACAACAGTTGACAACTCACAGCAGTTCACAACTCACATCAGTTCACACAACACACAACTCACATCAGTTCACACAACACACAACTCACATCAGTTCACACAACACACAACTCAAATAATATTTGAATATTTATTAATAACAAATATATTTAATAATGAATAATAAATTCTGGCGGGGGGGGGGGGATGATATGGATAAATTTTAATCTATTAATTTCAATTTTCAATTTTGCCCGGGCAGCGGCCTTTCGGCCTGCTCTTTACGATTTCCAACTGCCAAGGTATCTTTAACGTGCGCAACGTGCACACGGGCCCTCCGAATTTTTTCGTCCTTATCCGAGAAGACTAGGTATTCGATCCTACCCCCCAATAGGACCAGGGACTTGAAAATATGAGAAAAATCCAATTTCCAACATGCCTGCACTGCCTGACTCTTCACATAGCCTCATTGAGAGAGCCCTCAAAGGCGTATCAATCAATGTTCCACATGACTATATCAACGTTATTAAATCAGCGCGAAAGAACCCCAGGCCTTTCACTGTAAGATATTTACACAATGATTTTTTCAAAGATTTTTCAAAATGTGGACCCTACAACAGTATCCGTCCGGGACGTAAAAGTGGAGACCCAGTGGTGACTGACATTCACAGCCTGCTTTATACGCCAGCCACCGAAGATGGACAAAAACATGTCATACAGTACAAAATGTACTTTAATGACGAATATCAAGACTTGCCCCATCCTCCCAGGGACTTTCAAAAGCACGTATTTAAAGAACCTGGTTCTCTGCACCAAGAGAGACTTAAGATCCCAGCTTCGAAATATAAACATCTGCAAGAGCTAAAAAGGGTCATTGACAAAGACTGCCATGCATTCTATGACTCACTGCCTCATCAGTAAAAAAAAAATGTTGATTTGCTAAGTTTTACTACAGCTATGAGAATCAGACTTGCAGACAAAAGACGAGACAGATGACATATAAAGGGAGAAAGGGAAGGGAGTGTGGAGGGGTGAGAAGATATAAAACCTATAGTATTGGTGTTCTGGTCGGTTAATCTAAAAGATATTTCTCTTTTTTTTTTTTTTGTATTTCTAAAATGAAACGAATGTTGAATTTTCTAGCCATATTTTGTCGCTACTGTCGTCATCATCATCATCATCTTCATTGTTATCATCTTTCACTCATTTTCTAAAGAAGATTGATCGTTTGATTAAATTAATTATTATCTGTTTAAATCTCTGTTCTAGTTTTATTTTATAAATGTTTAATTGTTGCTTGTTGTTGCTGTTGCACTTCTGATCACTGTGTGTTGTGATTGTTTTGGTTGTCTCTTGTTGTTGATGTTAAAAATTTCCGTCGACAATATTGTGTTAGTTCATAAAAGCCCATCAATTTATCATCAAATAGTCGGCCATCTACCGCGGTCGACCCCAATGCGGCATGATGAATTCAGCCAGTGCGCCAGATGTCGATTGGCCGAAACCGCTACTCCGCGGCTGGCCTCGATCCGGCATGATGATTTCAGCCAGCACGGTTAATGTCGCTAGGCCGATTTCATCGTGCCGCTTGACTTCGGCCATATCCAACATTTTATTTTCATGAGTTGCTATCTCTGAAAATTGCCAACGTTGAACATTATTGTAAGACACGTAAGAGGAGAAAGTATTTCTGTATTATTTGAATTAAGTATTATAGTAATTTGTGCGAAACTCTTTAGTGAATTCAGTTTTTTAGCTCTCCTGTAAAGTTTGGTGTTATGCACATGGCCGATTTCATCACACCGTTAACGATTTAATGAAACAACAGCAGAAGTGACAAAGGGCGACCTTTAACCTCTTTCCTGCTCAAAACACAAACAATCGCATAATTATGACCAGATCTGTTTTATTACAACACTGTGAATGAGACGAAGTTTATTGCAGGAAAGTTTTTCTTCTTTGAGACACTTATGCCTAAGGTATAACAAAAAAAAAAAAACTGTTCATGCTAATTCACTGTCGGTATTCAAAGACTTAAAATATAACTCAAACATAATCGACTGAATCAAACCTTTACCGGCATTTGGACAGTTGGGTATAGTTGGATGCAGGCACGGAAACGTATCAGCGAGTGGGAGCATGTTATCTGGGTTGACCATCTGTCGACCTGGGAGGGAGAATAATAAAATTCAGAGTAACAAGAGTCGCATAAAGGATAAGAAGATGGGAGAGTAACAAGACAAGCATAAAAGTTTAGAACCCGTACGAGTAAGAAGACAAGCATGAAGAATAAGAACACGTTAGAGTAACCAGACGAGTATGAAAAATAAGAACATAATTATAAGAATAACACTGACAAGCATGAAACATATGAACACGTGAAAGTAACAAGACAAGCATGAAAAATATGAATATGCGAGAGTTACAAGACAAGCATGAAAAATATGAATATGCGAGAGTTACAAGACAAGCATGAAAAATATGAATATGCGAGAGTTACAAGACAAGCATGAAAAATATGAATATGCGAGAGTTACAAGACAAGCATGAAAAATATGAATATGCGAGAGTTACAAGACAAGCATGAAAAATATGAATATGTGAGAGTTACAAGACAAGCATGAAAAATATGAATATGCGAGAGTTACAAGACAAGCATGAAAAATATGAATATGCGAGAGTTACAAGACAAGCGTGAAAAATATGAATATGCGAGAGTTACAAGACAAGCGTGAAAAATATGAACAAGTGAAAATAACAAGACAAGCATGAAACATATGAACACGTGAAAGTGACAAGACAAGCATGAAAAATATGAATATGCGAGAGTTACAAGACAAGCGTGAAAAACATGAGCAAGTGAAAATAACAAGACGAGCATGAAAAATAAGAACATACAAGTGAGAGTAACAAAACAAGCAAGAAAAATAAGAACATGTGAGAGTAACAAGACAAGCATGAAAAATAAGAACATACAAGTGAGAGTAACAAGACAAGCAAGAAAAATAAGAACATACAAGTGAGAGTAACAAGACAAGCATGAAAAATAAGAACATACAAGTGAGAGTAACAAGACGAGCATGAAAAATAAGAACAAGTGAGAGTAACAAGGCAAGCATGAAAAATAAGAACATACAAGTGAGAGTAACAAGACAAGCATGAAAAATAAGAACATACAAGTGAGAGTAACAAGACAAGCATGAAAAATAAGAACATACAAGTGAGAGTAACAAGACAAGCATGAAAAATAAGAACATACAAGTGAGAGTAACAAGACGAGCATGAAAAATAAGAACATGTGAGAGTAACAAGACAAGCATGAAAAATAAGAACAAGTGAGAGTAACAAGACAAGCATGAAAAATAAGAACATACAAGTGAGAGTAACAAGACAAGCAAGAAAAATAAGAACAAGTGAGAGTAACAAGACAAGCATGAAAAATAAGAACAAGTGAGAGTAACAAGACAAGCATGAAAAATAAGAACAAGTGAGAGTAACAAGACAAGCATGAAAAATAAGAACAAGTGAGAGTAACAAGACAAGCATGAAAAATAAGAACATACAAGTGAGAGTAACAAGACAAGCATGAAAAATAAGAACATACAAGTGAGAGTAACAAGACAAGCATGAAAAATAAGAACATACAAGTGAGAGTAACAAGACAAGCAAGAAAAATAAGAACATACAAGTGAGAGTAACAAGACAAGCATGAAAAATAAGAACATACAAGTGAGAGTAACAAGACAAGCATGAAAAATAAGAACATACAAGTGAGAGTAACAAGACAAGCATGAAAAATAAGAACATACAAGTGAGAGTAACAAGACAAGCATGAAAAATAAGAACATGTGAGAGTAACAAGACAAGCATGAAAAATAAGAACATACAAGTGAGAGTAACAAGACAAGCATGAAAAATAAGAACATACAAGTGAGAGTAACAAGACAAGCATGAAAAATAAGAACATACAAGTGAGAGTAACAAGACAAGCATGAAAAATAAGAACATACAAGTGAGAGTAACAAGACAAGCATGAAAAATAAGAACATACAAGTGAGAGTAACAAGACAAGCATGAAAAATAAGAACATACAAGTGAGAGTAACAAGACAAGCATGAAAAATAAGAACATACAAGTGAGAGTAACAAGACAAGCATGAAAAATAAGAACATACAAGTGAGAGTAACAAGACAAGCATGAAAAATAAGAACATACAAGTGAGAGTAACAAGACAAGCAAGAAAAATAAGAACATACAAGTGAGAGTAACAAGACAAGCAAGAAAAATAAGAACATGTGAGAGAAACAAGACAAGCAAGAAAAATAAGAACATACAAGTGAGAGTAACAAGACAAGCAAGAAAAATAAGAACATACAAGTGAGAGTAACAAGACAAGCAAGAAAAATAAGAACATACAAGTGAGAGTAACAAGACAAGCAAGAAAAATAAGAACATACAAGTGAGAGTAACAAGACAAGCAAGAAAAATAAGAACATACAAGTGAGAGTAACAAGACAAGCATGAAAAATAAGAACAAGTGAGAGTAACAAGACAAGCATGAAAAATAAGAACATGTGAGAGAAACAAGACAAGCAAGAAAAATAAGAACAAGTGAGAGTAACAAGACAAGCATGAAAAATAAGAACATACAAGTGAGAGTAACAAGACAAGCATGAAAAATAAGAACATACAAGTGAGAGTAACAAGACAAGCATGAAAAATAAGAACATGTGAGAGTAACAAGACAAGCATGAAAAATAAGAACGTGTGAGAGTAACAAGACGAGCATGAAAAATATGAACATGTGAGAGTAACAAGACAAGCATGAAAAATAAGAACCTGTGAGAGTAACAAGACAAGCAAGAAAAATAAGAACGTGTGAGAGTAACAAGACGAGCATGAAAAATAAGAACATGTGAGAGTAACAAGACAAGCAAGAAATACAAGAACCTGTGAGAGTAACAAGACAAGCAAGAAATACAAGAACCTGTGAGAGTAACAAGACGAGCATGAAAAATAAGAACATACAAGTGAGAGTAACAAGACAAGCATGAAAAATAAGAACATACAAGTGAGAGTAACAAGACAAGCAAGAAAAATAAGAACATACAAGTGAGAGTAACAAGACAAGCAAGAAAAATAAGAACATACAAGTGAGAGTAACAAGACAAGCAAGAAAAATAAGAACATACAAGTGAGAGTAACAAGACGAGCATGAAAAATAAGAACATACAAGTGAGAGTAACAAGACAAGCATGAAAAATAAGAACAAGTGAGAGTAACAAGACAAGCATGAAAAATAAGAACATACAAGTGAGAGTAACAAGACAAGCATGAAAAATAAGAACATACAAGTGAGAGTAACAAGACAAGCATGAAAAATAAGAACATACAAGTGAGAGTAACAAGACGAGCAAGAAAAATAAGAACATACAAGTGAGAGTAACAAGACAAGCAAGAAAAATAAGAACATACAAGTGACAGTAACAAGACAAGCATGAAAAATAAGAACATATGAGAGTTACAAGACAAGCAAGAAAAATATGAACATGTGAGAGTAACAAGACGAGCATGAAAAATATGAACATGTGAGAGTAACAAGACGAGCATGAAAACTATGAACATGTGAGAGTAACAAGACGAGCATGAAAAATATGAACATGTGAGAGTAACAAGACGAGCATGAAAAATATGAACACGTGAGAGTAACAAGACGAGCATGAAAAGTAAGAACATACAAGTGAGAGTAACAAGACAAGCATGAAATACAAGAACCTGTGAGAGTAACAAGGCAAGCATGAAATACAAGAACCTGTGAGAGTAACAAGGCCAGCATGAAATACAAAAACCTGTGAGAGTAACAAGGCAAGCATGAAATACAAGAACCTGTGAGAGTAACAAGGCAAGCATGAAATACAAGAACCTGTGAGAGTAACAAGGCAAGCATGAAATACAAGAACATGTGAGAGTAACAAGGCAAGCATGAAATACAAGAACATGTGAGAGTATTACTGTGTGGAGTGTAGCGCTGATGGTGACTGT